>OY744527.1:59848597-59866097 GCA_963556195.1 Sepiola atlantica
AGAAGTATTCGCTGTAGTAGAAATATAGTAGTATTAAAATGTTGTTCCTTATAATGTAGTTTATGTTACAGTGTTTGGAATTCGGTCGAATAGTTTGAAATCCTATAAATTTGTTACTGTTTCAATTGAAGTAGTGGCTGTAGTAGTAGTAGTAGCAGACTGAGTAGTAGTAGTAGTTGTAGTAGTAGTAGTAGTAGTAGTAGTAGTAGTAGTAGTATTTCGCCATAGCAGATTCCGCATCCCAGGATTTTTCATATAAAATTTGGTGCAATTCTGACGAATAGTTGTTGAGTCTATGAATGACGAACAAAGATACATCAATTCACAAAGTATTCAATTCTAGAATGTATCATGTTTTGTTTTCCATCGTTTTTGTAAACCTTTCGTTTAGATTTTCTTATCTTTTCAAATCGTAAATGAGGCGAACTAGAGAGTTCGACTCAGAAATTAAAACTAATTACAAGGCGAGACAAATACTTTTTCTTTTATTGAAATTAAACGCCCAAATGTATTTTTCCTTTATTTTAAGACAGTCATAAAAATACTTGTTGGCAATCCATTTGATACAATCGAGAGAAGCCCCCCCCCCCCCGTGGGGAGCACAGTTAGAAATGGTAAAAGGGCGGAACGTTGGAAACTAAACAAAAGAAGTGTTCTTCGCTGTAGGTTTCACGAAAACTGATTCTATTCGTCAATCATTATCTAAATCGACGATCTGGACAAGTCTAGGAAGCGAACGCCCAAAACTGAAGAATTAAGTTACAAGTTCTTTTGTTGCAATTCTAAAATATCATCTCTTCTGTAACGCAGTACTGTAAGAACCTAAAACCTGCTTCTCTCACGCTCACTTTCATTCTCTCGCTCTCTTTCTTTATTTCTTTCTTCCTCTTTATATGTCCTTCTTACTCACTCCCTCATTCTCTCTCGTTCTGTTTCAGTTATACTGTATCGCCTCTCTATATATCATCGTCCTTTATCTGTCTCACTCCCTCACTCATTTTAAACATTATCATTTAATCGGCTTTCTGACGTTATACCTCATGTTTTCTATGGATAATTTTCATATACTTCTCATATATTTTCATGGTAAATTTTAGGAATAGGTGTCCTTAGATTTGCAGTCGTGGCGTAGTTGTGACGTAAACGGTTTTGACTACGAACGAAGTAGGCTGAATCATGTTCCAACTTTTAGCGAAATATACAAATAAAAAAAGCGCAGTACTTTTCTTGCCAGGCGAATATTTTCAGTCAATTCGAATGATCAAGTTCCGAGTTTTACGTACTTTTTAGGATACCTTTATTACTTTTGAAACTTTTCATGTAGAATATTTTTATACCTTTTTCATTTACCTTTACTAAAAACAAACAAAAATAAATTTCTATATGCAGCTAACCATTTTTAGATAGCACAACTTTTGCAGGTGGTTTTCAACCAATCTAAAGTTATTTTGCTTCCGACAATAAACTGTGTTTTTGTTTCTTCCGACCATCAATCACGTTTACTTTCTTTCCGGCCAGGTGCGTATCTGTGTCAGTCGACTCTCAATTTTCGTTTAGTTTAAAAAATAATAAAAATTGTCGCATCAACCTGTAAACGCCCATTCTGAGATTTCGTCTTCAGACGTTTATTGAGCGACAATGTCTTTGCGTCTGCAACTAACATTTTTCGATAGCATCATCTTTGCCGGTGGTTTTTAATTAATCGACAATTATTTTATTTCCGACAATCTACCGTGTTTAGTTTCTTCCGGATATCAACCGTGTTTAGTTTCTTACGGTTAGGCGCGTTGCTGTGTCATGTACATTTTTTTCCTGTTTAGTGACATTTCCGGTATACTTGGAATCAAAGGGGTGGACTGACATCGTAATAAACACCGTTGTACTGAAAACGGCTGAAATATATAAGAAAAAAAGCAGAGGCTACGAACCGCGTATTGATAGAACCATTCAGACATCGACGAAAAGGGAACCAATAGTACCTGGCGTTTATGCAGTGTTGATGTAATTAAATTACAGAAAACCGTATCGGTCATTATCATCACTGATAATAGCTAGTGCGAAAATACCAACGAAGTTATAATTATAAGTCAATGAAACAGAATAGACGAACATTCGGGAAAAACATGCCCCTGTCACTCAGCTTCCAGAGAAAGACACCAGTTTTTAACAACGATAAATAACTAATAATGACTGGTGTATTATAATATTAATAAAAAGTGTTTGTTTTATTTTTTTTATTTTCTAAAACATCAGCTCTTACTGGGAGTTTTACTCAGAGCTAAGTGTAGTATCTGTTCTGATACTGCACTTAATTGTTTCTGCCATCAGTAAGTGTACAAGAAATCTTTATAGACTGAGGCAATTTTTATTTTGTTTCCAATCCAGAGTATCGCTTTCTGGGGAGATGGATTTTTACCCACATCAAAAATCGACCGTATGTCTAACTTTGATTTCGTGCGGAGGCAAATAAATAGCAATTACACCTTTAAATATCAATTCATAGATGTTTGTGATATTCCCAGCGGTATCCTTATCTTACTCATGAGATTTATCTGATCAAAATTGAAAAATGCTTAACTTAATGTTATTATATAAAAAATGGTAAAATTTTCTATATGTAAAATATAATCGGTATATCAATAAAATCGACTGAACCACTTATATTATGAAAGTTCAATCCTGTATATAAGAAAACTATTTCTCGTTTTATGGCATTATTTTTCTGTATTGTTAGCTTATTACCTATGAAATTTTACATTAAAAGTATATAAAACTTTAATTTTTCATTTTATAGGGGATATTTAAAGATTACACATTGTAAATTAAATCAACTATCTAATATACATAGAAATTAGGAATTTTAAATTAAAGAAACGATATTAAATACATTTACCAACCAATACAAGTATTTCATTCTTCTATCTATGTCGTCATAAAGTTAGGTTTTATGTTTATTTGCTTATATATTTCCATGTACAGTATTTACCCCTAAAACAAATTAACTTATCAATATAGCATTTTGGAACACAGGTTAAGGGATTCAAATGTCGGCTATCTTTGGTTTAATTTAGCTTCATACAAAGAGCGTAAAAAGAGGAGGATTTTTGTGAAATTTAAACAAAAGGTATTATTCCTCAATAATTAAATATATCTTCAATTTTAGTTTCTTTTAAGTATTTCAATATTTTTAGGGAGAATAATAGTGATGGTGGTGCTGAGCGCGCGAAGATAATAAAATAGTGCGCGGCCTAAGTCGTATCTCTTTCTCTCTTTCTTCCTCTCTCACTTTCTCTCTCTGTCTCTGTCTATCTATCTATCTATCTTTATTTAATACAGAACGTATGCTTTAAAGTATCACTCTTTCTCTCTCTTTCTTCTCTTTTAATTTTCATTCTGTCTAAAGTTAATAAATCTTCCATTCAAATAATTTCTTTGTATTCGCGTAAAATTTGTGAAACGACAAAGGCGACCAGGGTTATAAGGTGTATATAATGATTTATACGTACCTAACGACGATACGAAATTATAACACTAACACCAATGAGTAAATAAAACATTAACGAAGAACAATATATTTTCCAATTTAAATGTATTTATTACGGCTTATGGCCGCCATACTTTCTATTAAAACATACTGAAATCATATGCCCTTAATAGGGTTAAGATGAAAATTCATATACACTAAATGTACAATAGCAAGGAAATTCCCAAATGTTTACACATTTATTGTCATTAAGGGTATGACTACATATCAACCAAACCATTTCATTATCACATCACTACAGTATAAATCTCTATGCATGAGTGGATGAAGTGTGTGAGGTGCGTTGAAGAAAAATTCCTACCAGTAAAATGCATAGCCCTGTTGTGCTCGCATACCCGTAATGACAATAAAAGTGTAAACATTTGGGAATTTCCTTGCTTTTGTACATTTAGTGTATATGCATTTTCATCTTAACCCTATTAAGGGCATATGATTTCAGTATACTGGCGTTTTTCATGGAATGGAATTAGTATCAAGCATTGATGGTAATTCCAAATTGATAAAACATTAATAGATTTATGAATAAAATTACAGCTTTTAACTTAGAAATAAAAATAGTATTCTACGTTTTTTTAACAGCTGTCTGTAAACAATCTAACTGAAAATATATCTTCAGAATGGTGACTGAAAAATACCATAATTCAAGTTTTAGAGTGGAATTAGTTTCTGATATAAATGTAACGCATATCATCACCTACTTTTTTGCCACTTCCTAAAAATATGTCTAAACTGAGAATTACTACCCACTTTTGCCTCATACGCTATCTGGTTCGGACGTGGGTGATTATTAACGCTTGCGGATGAGAAAGGGTGCGATCATTCTGCATTAGATGCATACATATGAAAGTGATTCCCACTCTAAAATCTAAATTATATTTTTTAATTACCACACGGCATATATTTATCCAGTATATTTACAGATAATCGCTTCAAATGTAAACTTTCATTTTTATGGCACGTCTAAAAAAGCTCAGTTAAAAATTCGAAATTTACCATAACTTTTTTAGTATATTTATTAAACACCGACGCGCATAAACAATCGTTTGTGAATTGTGAAATTCTTAGAAGGGGGTTCAGTTTGAATGTTTTAATAAAAAGCACAATTTAATAAACAAATACTTATTTTAATGTCGTCGTCTCAAACAAGGGTGTCAATAACATTACTTCCAGTTGAAAATGCCTTCCTAGTAAAAAATACAGTAAAAAACAAACGAGTTTACATAACTATTTACTCAACCTTAAATGTAATATGAAACAGCATGACTAGCAAAATATGCGACCGGATGGAACATATATATGCTAGTAATTTTTAATTAATGGTTGGATTATTTTATTTAACGGCATATTAATATTTACTTTACGGTCATTAAATGCTGAGAATGAAAAAAATGTTTTTTGTGTTGTTATGGAATTATTAAAAAGCTGTAGTTAGGGTTAGGGGTTGGGTTAGGGTTTGGGTTAGGGTTTAGGGTTAGGTTAGGGTTAAGGTTTGGGTTAGGGTTATTAAAAAAACTGTAGTTGTACTATTTAAACCATAAATCAAGCATTCCCCAGTATTATGAGTTATGTTCAACATGTGTTTTCGTATACGTATATATATATATATATATATATATATATATATATATATATATATATATATATATATATATATATATATGATAAGTTAATGAAAATAATTAGACCTGCAAATGGAAGCAAATCATAATCTTCGGTTGTTCAGAACAAGGACATTTAGTGAATAACAATATTTATTTTTCTTCTCTTTCATTCCTTAGGCCAGGCTTTTCAAAGATTAAAATCTTATCATCAGAGAAGGTTAATGATGAATAAGTTGACAGATGAGGACAGTCAATATTCGAAATTTGAAAAGGTTTTAAGGTTCAAACGGGTATTTTCCAGTGTAAAAGAGTGTCACCAAAAAACGGAAATCCAAGTAGTATGGGGTTCAGATGTATTGGTAAATCCAGAAGTATCCGTGTAAAGATCCAACGACGACGATCCCATCCAAATATATATATATATATATATATATATATATATATATATATATATATATATAAAACATATTACGATAAAGTTTGTTGAATACTCTAGTCAGTCTTTCTATATGTGTTTCCCTTCAAATAAATAGATCTTTACTTCCCTTCCTAGTGCGGTAATGTCTCGTGGCTGTATTATTATGACGCTTGCTTACGGAGTCTAGGTTGATTCTGTAGCAGGGGTTCGAATCTTGCCATTCCCTAAACTGATGATAGCGAAAGCAATCGTTTCAATCTTTCGCTGTCATCAGTGTAGGAAATGGCAAGGTTCGAACCCCTGCTGATGACGGCTTATAGCTAGAAAGGCGCGTCCATGTCTAACTTTTGTGCACGCAAAACTTTATTTGTAAATTAATTATAAAAATCCGTATACAACAACATTGGTTTATAAATAAATTAATTAATTTAAAAAATCTATATATACAATTGATGACTCGTCCGATTAAGGGCGAATTATAAAAGGAAAATGCTCCAATTTGCATATTCTTAAAAATAATAAAAACAAAACGCTCAGGGTGGCGAAACTCACCGTATAAGAACACCGGTCGCTATCGCTAAAAAAACAAAAGCAATTACAAATAATGTAAGTCAGATTATAGGCGATTACAAGCGGTGCACGTAGGGGGCAGGTCAATCTAGTCTGGTTATTAGAGCGCTAGTCTGCGATCATTAACATCGAAGGTTCGATCCCTGACCTGGGAGGGATGCTGAGGACGGTTTATAGCCAGAAACGCGCGTCCATGTATAACTTTTGTGCATGCAAAAAATTAATTCGTAAATTTATCATAAAAATCTGTATACAACAAAATTGGTTTAAAAATAACCTAATTAATTTTTAAAAAGTATATATATATATACATACATAAATGATTTTTTTAAACCAATACATGGTGCAATTTTAAATGGCAAAATCATTTATTTAATTTTTATATTTGCCAGCTCTGACTTTAACGTGGATTCGACCCCTCGGTGTTAATACCATCGAAATAAAGAAGAGAAAAAAACAGTCTCGCCTGACAAACTATTACTTGGATCTGAATACATAAATTCTCACAGAATATATTTTTTTGTAAAATTCGGATTCCAAGATCACCTTTAACCTATCACTCTACATTTGCTTCGTGCTTTGAATGATCACATTTTATTATACAAACTTTTCTATGCTTCTTCAATGGTAATAATTTTCCTTGCATATTTTTCACATTTTCAATTCTTTGTTCTTTCATGTCTTTTATATTTTTATATTTTCAAATGTTTGCCTTACAGTAAATTTTACTGAGTTTGCTGTCGCATTGACTCTGATCATAAGAGCATGTCTTTGGAAATTCATGGATTTAGGCAAAAGAAAAGTGTTTAATATCAGTCTTATTAAAACAATTGATTGTTTAATAAATATTGCATTCTATCCAATTTTTATTCCCATCACTTATCTACACACATATTACTTACTGGAGAGTTTAAATTACCTAGATGCACTATCTTTGAGTGGCTTCGGTCTCCGTGTACAAAGTATTGTAAGTATTACCTGATATGGGGATTCTTAGCCTACAAGTAAACCCTGACCAAATATTCTAAAATCACATAATATTCAAAGCCCAAATAAGATCCCCTCTACATGGATATACACAGGTTTATACAAGGAATGGTGCATCTTCTCCAATTCATGTTACTTCAAGTAACACCACTTAGCTGGGTACTCAACCACATTAGGCAGTTTCTTGTCCTAGAATCCGATAAGACAATAAGAAATATATACTATAACATAACTATCTGCTCAATAGGAGGGAGGAAAATTAATGTTCTTAATTTATTACCAACTGAACGTTTGCCAGGTAAAGTAGAACTCCAATGGAAAAAAACTATGTATCTCATATAGATATCAAGTGTTAGCCCCTTGATATCTGAGACATTCGACTGAAGTAAAATTATATATATATATATATATATATATATATATATAGAGAGAGAGAGAGAGAGGGGAGAGAGAGTGTATGTGTAACATAATACTTGAAAGATATAAATAATATAAATAATATGATTAGCCAGTAGACTATCAAGATAAAAACAAACCTCAATATAGTGTATAGATAAATAATATTAATTGAATGACATAATAAAATGAGAAATTAATAAGACTTTATTGAAGTTCAAAAACAAGGAGTGATACTGCGTCCTTAACTCATGACTGTTCAAAGAAAATCTTCTCCTCAGAGGGGCATTACCGCAATAACATTACTGAAGGTAATAAAAATTAAGCTTTGAAAATATATAGAAATATATAAAAAAAAACATAAAGATACATATAAAAAATCAAATATATCTGCCAAAAACGCACTTTTTTGTTAAACATATACAGTCGATCCAAGTCATAAAGTTTAAAACAATTTCAAGAAATATATGACAGTGAAGAGTTTATTCAGGGTGTATGCAAATAAATAATAAAACCATGGAAAAAGCAAAATCACACAAAAAGTTCAGGAGAGTTACTCGGTGTTGAATACTAAAATGTCATATATATATATATATATATATATATATATATATATATATATATATATATATATATATATATATGAGGAAAAAGAAACAATGTTTCAGAAAAAATATAAAAATAAAAATGGAATAAAGGATAAGCAAATCAACAACTAGCAAAAATAAACTCAAAAACACATATTGAACAGTTCTACCAAAATATTTCGATCGTTTATAATACGACCTTCTTCAGTAGGTAGCAGAACTTTATTGTTTATTACATTTGACTATTTTTTTCCTATCGCGTTCTTTGTATAAATTTGAAAACTTTTTGTTTTAATTAAAGTTCTACTACCTACTGAAGAAGGTCGTATTATAAACGATCGAAATATTTTGGTAGAACTGTTCAATATGTGTTTTGAGTTTATTTTTGCTAGTTGTTGATTGGCTTATCCTTTATTCCATTTTATATATATATATATATATATATATATATATATATATATATATATATATATATATATATATATATATATATATATATATACTAGTATGAAAACTCGTCATGACGGTTCTAGGCAATATAAATATAGTATTAGATTTACATTGTAATGTTTTTCTTTCTTGGAGTGGATGTATGGTAGAGTAAGATGATATAGCTAAAAATAATAATGTGCGAACGTTACACACCCTGTTGCCTAGAATGCATATTCCCTGATTCACAAGTTCAATAGTTTATGATTTTACTGCGTTCATACATATTATTGACGTTCATGCACGCGCACCGATTCTTTTCAAACGTATTACTTAATATAACTCAAAATTGGTGTAGAACAATTATTTTCTCTATTAAATTTCTTGCATCTAAATCATTTTTAATGTATTAGGGGTTGGGCGAGGTGGTGCAGGTGAACCCTCAGATAGTGAAGTTTACAACCAAAGATCTGGCAATGTTACTCACTGGTTGGCCGGAAATATATATTTCAATATTTATAATGATCTGTTCATTGGTTTAAGAGTTTATCTTGTACAACGTAATATATTTCCTAAATTTATATATATGCACCTCTAAAATGATATAATTTACAAAATAATAATGTGTTCATGTTAATGACACTGTTGTCTAGAATATATATTCGAAAATTCATAATGTTCAGTTCATTAGTGTATGAGATTATATAAATAAATAAATATATATATATATATATATATATATATTGATTTATATATATATATATATATATATATATATATATATATACATATATATGTATATATATATATATATTGATTTATATATATATATATATATATATATATATATATATACATATATATATATATATATATATATATATATATATATATATATATATATATATATATATATATGAACAATAGAATGCTAGAATCTAATGTGCACTTCTTAATTGACCTTTCAGAAAATTCATTCAACCATAATATCCGTTTCGTTCGCACATGAACAATTGGATATAGAGATATATATCCTGGAATTGTTATACGTGCGACTCTTGAGAAGTCTAAAAAAACGCTTTTAAGTAAATCAGAAAACACACATAAATACAAAACTCTAATTGTTATAGGATTAATCCAAAACAGGTTCAAAAATAAGTTAAAGGACGAAGAAGAAAGGACACGAAGGAGGAAAAATGTTTACTTGAAGTAAAATACGAAAGACATGCAGAATTACTAGGTTAAAATGTAATTAAACATTGTAATCCAAAGGTAGCAACCCCCAAATTATTATAAAGAGTTACCTCCCCTTTATAACTCTATAATAGTAAATTCCCAATTTCAAATTTGCTATATAATTCATTAGATTTGGATATATAGAGAAATAATATTCAATTAAAGAAATTGATACTTAAAAATGTGTTTAAAATCTTTTCGTGACATGCATTAAACTAAAAAAAAACAACGAAAATAAAAAAAATGCCCGATCAAGTGCATGAGACCGGAAAATAGTTAAATTATCATAAATACTTAGACTAAAATATTTATTAATCGTAAACTTAACCATATATTATTTATTTTGGTATTGATAATTTTTTAACAATTATGAATTTATTTGTTCTATTTCATTTATAATGAAAATTATTAAACTTCTGATTTCATTTAAAATTAATCACACTTTTTATACGTATAAAAACATATCAACAGCTAATTCAATCAAAAATTTAATATTTTAATTTATTTTATAAAATCATCTATTTACAAAAGATCTTGAAAAAGCCAAAAGTAAAACAGCCAAAACAATACGGCTTTGTAGTCGTATTGTTTTGACCGTTTTACTTTTGGCTTTTTCTAAATTTAATTTAAATTCAAATTTAATCGTCAAATGTTACAATCAATAGGCTAAGAATTTGATTTCTAATTCAACTATGTATTATTTATAATAACAATTATGTACTGATTTGTGCCACGTTTTTTATTACCAGTCTTTAATTTCTGTCAATTATCTGTAAAATAGGATATGCGTATCTAGAGCGGTGCATACAATTTTGAAGAATTTCTTATTTTATGTTTATTAAGCAACCTTACGACGTGATTATATTGTAAAATTCAAGGGCACATAGGTTACGTTTTTTAAACTTACTGAGGGTATATTTATTTACTATACCAATTAAAGACTATTTCAATTCGAATGGTATGATATTTTTTCGTAATTCTCTAAACAGTTAGTTTGTGATGTTGGGTTATCGGTAAAATTCACGTTGGATTTTATTTTGAAAAAAGAATATGTGGTTTATATACATATCTTTAATACTACCTGCGATGACTCATATGCATGTCTTAGTATTATTCACATCTACAACATTATATTTATAAACAATGTTTTTGAGTTATAGATCGCTGTGTTGCTAAGAACCGATACCACCCTTAGATCTTAGCCAAAAGGCCAATGATCAATAAAAATAATGTGTTTTATTGATTGGAATTATGACATCAATGAAAAGAAAATTATTTAATCTATTATTGTTTTATCTTTAATCTTTTAATCTTTAATCTGTTGTATCGATAGTGTTGTCATAATACTGTTTTCTCAAGAATTACCTCTTCTTATTTTAAGGGGTGGGTGTAAGCCTCCCATGTATTACATCCTCGTTTTTAGGAGGGGGTAATGTAGTATCTGATATTTTTTGGGGAAGTGTAGTGTAGCATATATAATGTTTCCATTATACCATACTAACAGACATGGAATCATCTTTCCATGATTATCTTCACCGTTGTGGGAGGATAGTGTACAATCTGTTTTGTTGTTATAATATCATCCTCCAAGGCTTAAGCTCCTTCTTTTGGAGGACGTTCATTATGATACTATGTTTTAAAGCATTACTTCTTCCTTTGGAGGTCATTGTAGTATATGCCCGTTTACGATTATATCATTCTCCTAGGCTAACAAAAATATGTGACCAGAGGGAACATATATTTGCTAGTATATATATATATATATATATATATATATATATATATATATATATATATATATATAAATACCCATATCTAAGTTTATAAATATAAAGATAAGATATATATATAAATGCGGGTGCACCCAGGGGATCGATCCTTGAACCATTATTGCTCCTGATTTTCATAACCGACCTTGTTGATGAAATAGTGTTAGAGATTGTTAGAGATCTTTTCTGATGACACAACGTTCTATTCTCGACATGCGCGTAAAACGCACGCGCTCATATCTAAGGAAATTGTTGAATCCTTAGAAAATGACCTCAAGTCTATAGTTGAATGGGGTCAAAATGGATGGTAACATTTAATGCGACTAAGACAAAACCCATTTCCTTTAAGGATCATAAGAAACCGTTTCAACCACCGAGTGTCATGGCAAACGGCCCACTACCCGAGCGTCTACAGTAAAACTCCTCGGCCAAATGTTCACAGATGTATTGAAGCACATACATAGAAAATCCTGCCAAAGGCGGCTGCAAAAAAAGTGGCCCCCTCTACCGTGCTAGAAATCTTCTCGCACCTGCCAGTATGTTATATCTCTACAAAGCCACCATCCGCCCATGCATGGCATATTATTGTCACATCTTGGCTAGAGCACCAACCGCTAGTACCTTTCTAATCATTAGAATAAAAACGAGCATTAATAAAGACGTGCCGAAATTCTTACAACAAACAACGACTTATCTAGCGTGATATTATAACCCTGAAATAAACCGAAAATATTGGAACTCAAGGGAAATTCTTTATCACCGACTAAACGAAACTATTTAGTCTTTTTAACCTAATTTAATTGTTTATGAGTTTGACGTAGGAATACAAAATAAATAATCTGTTTTACCTCACAGTATTGATCCAAAATTGTTCGATTGTTTAAAATAAACAAACAATCATTAAAAAGCGTTCCATTTTGAATAAAAAAGGGTGTCAAATACGTACGTTTTATCGACTAAAAACATGTTGATAAGTCTGTTAAGTTTTACCTAATTTGTTGTCGTTTCAAGACGAAACATAACTTTTCAAGTTAGCTACACAATTGAGTTTAAGTACTTTTTCCCCAACTGGCACACGGAAAATACAATTATTCAAAATTACGATTTGATCATCAACTTTATAAGTGTTTTGGTTATTACTCAAATACAAAGAATATGATTTGTTTTATTTGAATAGCTTATTTAATAACATTTTGGCGATATACTTTCCTTCAACGAGTTTTGAATAAACATCGATGTTAATTAATTATTTCCTAATTAATTTAACTTATTTAATGAATAATATTGTACGAGCAAACTCCTCATCGTGTTGCCTATTAGACACCCACTCTCTAAACGTGTGTCTAGTAGACAATCATTCACCTGAAAGATATCCCCTTCTCCCGGTACTGATATCCATCCTGACCCAGTGTTCGTGAGGTTTGACTCGGAAGCGTTCGGCTGTCCTACGCAAACGCCCGAAAGTTGACAGGCCGATTTGTACCAGACGACAATTTTGATACGGTGCTGCGTCCTATGATAATAATGTTTTGCTAGTTTTGTTTTTGTTGTTGTTAGCGATAGGGTTTAGGGTTAGGGTTTAGTGTTAGGGTTAGGGTTAGGGTTAGCGTTAGGACTTAGGGCTAGGGTTAGGGTTAGGGTTACAATATTTATTAGATAACAGTAATTTCGCTGTGTTTTGCTTGTTTTATTTGTTTTGTTGTTTAAAAGATTTCTTGCAACTATAAGTCCCCCTCTCTCATTCTCTTACGTGATATATGATGTCATAATTCTGTTGCCCATCCACTGTGCACAGCTATCCTTATCACCGTTCTTCTGGACAAAGTCATTATTGCATGACGTATTTTTATGGCACTACTCCTTTGCGACATCCTTCATGACGTTATTCTCTTGTGACATCAAGTGTGCACGGACACAAACAACGTAACAAACGAGTAAACAAGATAAACCAAACAAAGAAACGAACAAGATCTACACCGTTTTGGTAGTATTTATATACACATAGATGATCAATTCATATTAGGAGAAGAAAACTCCACTAGATGCTGATAAGAAAACAAGAACACATTTGAAGAGTTGTTTTTTTGTTTGTTTGTTTTTTACTTGCAGATCATTGTTTTTACTTTTTATTTCATTTTTTATTGGTGTTCTTTTTAGTGAGGCGAATCTTTATTATTTTTTTTGTTTCTTATTTTTTTTGTTTAGTTACGAAATGTCTTTAGTTGCAAAATGTCTATGGTGTTCGCATTTTATTCAACTCAAACTTTCTTTTGTCCATTAATGCAAAAGCGATAAGTTTTTCGTCTTGAAAAAACCCCCAACGTTGTGCTATTGACAAAAGAAAGGCGCTTGTCATCAACTGATTGTTATGCATGTGTTAAAATCGTCCCATGGGTCAACGTTCAGAGGCCCAACTGGGATAGGATATCAGGCGATCAACATCTGACTTATTTTGCACGTTTTCGTCTTTTATTTTTCGTTTTCTTTACTACTTCCAATTATTACGACGACTGTTTCTCTCATTTTGTTTGCCAGTTCTTTTACTACTTCACACGATTCTTACGTTTATTCTCACAACCTCAAATCTTTTCACTTATTATTTTTTCTTCCTCTTCTTCTTTTTATTCTTCCTCTTTTTCTTCTGTTACTACCTTTTTTACTTCGTCTTCTTTTTCTTCTTCTTATATTATTATTATTAGTAGTAGTAAGAGTAGTAAGAGTACTAGTACTAGTAGTAGAAGTATTATTATTAGTAGTAACATTACTTGTAGTACTAGTAGTACTAGCAGGCATGTAGCCAGACTTCTAACTTAGCGGGGGCAAGACATTTTTAGGGGGGGGGGGCAAGGCATTTTTAGGGGGGGCAAAACTAATATTGATATTCTAATATGAGTGACGTTTTGGTTCAGTGTGTGTGTGTACTGATATATAAATATAAATAAGTAGATACAAAATTTCAATTTCTTTTATATAATCTAAATATATTGTTGTGTATTTCGGTAGGTACATGTAAATAACAACATCAGTATAGTAAAGCACATAAAGCATAGTAAACACAGTAATAATAACATAAAGTTCGTAAAATAAGGTAGCTACTTGCTAGCTCTACAGAATTCTATTATAATCTTCTATTTGTACGTGGGGTTTATACCCTACCAATACTGTTTTTCTTTCAACTTCATCTCGGGTGAAATCTGGGATTTTTTTCTATGTTAATTTCAAAAATGTTGAATGTAACATTCACAACTTTTAAAATTAATAGTTGCAACTGACAACAAAAAGAAAAAAACGTATTTGAGATTCGTGATAAAATACAAAAATAATTTTTTCAACTAATTCCCACTTTCATTTGAAAATAATTTAGGTTGCTAGTATTCGTTTCTATCTTTTGAATGAAGACAACACTTTCTTTTATAAATTAAAAAATATCTTTAAAAGAAGCTGGCAGAACAACAACGTGAATTAATTTTGTGTTTATATTACATCATTTGGATTATAATTATTTAATTGATAATTTATAATATGAAATAGTGTGAATTAACAATATTTTAAAAAATATATTTGGTAAGTTGACAAAAAAGAGAGATACTGACAATCTCTTTCACCAAGCAGGAAACAGGTGAAAAGCATCGAGGCTTTGTTTCCCTCACCACTTGATCTGAAACTAGCGAAGGTATGTTTGAGTTTGAGAACACGTACATTTTAATTTCTTTTCTTTTTACAAGGTAACATGAATTTAAATCATATTTAGATGTTATTATGGTCAATAGATTTATTTTAACTGGTAGTTTAAAATCAGTAAATATTTATTATGGTATCATTAGTACCAGGAATGGAAAATTAAGTTTTAAACAAAATAAAATCCAAAGAAGCGTTTTTGAAATCGGAAATTATGTTAAAAATTGGTGGGAGGTCCTCTCTTGGTGGGTGGCCCAGGGCCCCAGCCCCGTGGCCCCTTAATCCGGCCCTGCTGTAAAATATATTACACAAAAGTAAATACTGGTTCATAATGAAGAAGTATAGTTGACTAGGAAATATAAGAGTATTTATATTTATAATATTTTTTGGATCACAAATTTCAGGGGGTGCAAATGTAATTGCAGGGGGGCTTCCCCCCCCCCTGGCACCCCCCTGGCTACGTGGGGGAGTACTAGTAGTAGTAATAGTAGTAGAAGGTAATTGGCACATTTTACTAGAAATCAAGTGACCGCAGATCACTTCATCATTCAAGCAATCTTATATTGTTTTGACTGATTTAAGTAGTAACGTCATTCAATTTTAATTCTTTCTCGCACACCAACGGCCATTTTTACGAATTATTAACTATCTAACGTTATCCAGAGGAAGACATATTGCAGGATTAAGGCTTAGAAAAAATATTTTAAAATATAGTCATGTTTAATAAATCAGATGAAACAGGATTTTAAAAATCCGTTTTTGTTTTCTGTTATTTTATTTTTGATTTCAATAAAAACATAATTAATAGTAAATAATATTTTATAATTTACTTTGCATTCATCAAAGATACGTATAGGCGAGAATCACACGGACACGCATGTTCTTGTCTATTTTTTTAATAGAGTAATTATTATTCCTTAACAAATATTGTGGCCCCACACGAATATTTACTTGTGATCGCTAACTTAAAAAAACATATGGTGTCCAGTAAGGTTTGAGTGACAACAAGTCTCCCCAGATTTCCAGAATTCTCCGCGTATTTTAATCACGTTTGCAACTTATTTTTCTTTCTCACATTTGACGTTTAGCATTATGTAAGCGCTGATAAGATCCTAATCTTTGGATTTTGAGTAATAATAAACCTCTTCAGGTGAAACCAGACATATCTTGTTTGTATTTCCTTTATAGGAGGAGCTCACGTTATGGTATTTTTCTGATGTAATGTCTGACATAACCCAAGGAGTATCAGCTATCAAGAGTTCGTTTTAATATGTCACAACTTACCTATGGTTTCTCCGTTCCATCTTGTTATATGCTTCAGTTTCGGCACTAGAATATTTTTTTCAGTTTCTTTCATCAGTATTGCAATTTGTATAATGCCAACTCTCCCATTCTTGCTAAGTTCTTCTATTTTCTTAAATATGTTTTATCAGAAATCTTTTTGTAACTCTTAAAACAATTGGTGTTACCGTTGTTTACATGTTCAATAATATATTATGCTTTCTGGCAGGTTCCATGTATTTACAGTTTTTCGGCCTCATTTAGCTGAGACGAAGAGATATTTGGTAGGGTTTTTGTTTCTTTCTCGATACTATTATTATGTATTGTTATGTGGCAGACAATCGTATGCCTTTCGTTTTAAAATACTGAAGTTTTTTTTATTGGATCATTTGTCTGTATATTCATAGTGTAGTCGTTTGCACAGTTCTCAGTTGACTACTTTCCCAACTCAGTCAGGTATATTTTCTTTTCTTGGGGGGGGGGGTAGCTTACTGCTGTTGTGGTTTAAGGTGTTATCTCTTTACTCACAGAGAATACATTGCACAACAAGTATAGGTTTTAAGCAATAATCAGTTCTTAGTGACAGTTTTCTGAAGGCTGGAGGTTTAATCATCAGTACTAAGAATATAAATACGAGTTACTTAACACTTATACCCGGGCATTGTTGGCGGAACAAGAGCAAGCAACCACAGTGGATTAAATAAAGGAATCCGTTCGAAATTTTGGACAGATTCCGAGTTTGACAATACACAACTAAAGAAGATCGGAGGTTACATCGGTCGAAACGTTGTGAGAATACCATGCTATAACACTAGTCCTAATAATCCAAATAATCATAGTCAGTTGAGATGTATTTTCTGCTGCTACCAGTAGCGATTTCGCTTCATGTTATACGTGCCCTTTTTGCAGTTATATGCATGTTAATTGTGTGCAATTAGTTTCGTCTTTCTTTTTAGTATGATTGGAATAAATTAGTGTAGCATAATGGCGAATGCTATAAGACA
>OY744527.1:59871097-59976097 GCA_963556195.1 Sepiola atlantica
ATAACTTGACTATTGATCGTTTTTAGGTCATTAAAGCTCTGTGTACCTATAACATTGTGTAGAAGTATTCTCAAACAGAAGCAACTCTATATGCCGCAGTACTTTCAGTAAAGTATATCCACTGTCCATTTTCTAGATGAACTGATAGGTGAATAACTGGGGGATGATATACATGTATGTGAAAGTTAAGTATTCTCCAAATGGTTTCATTGGTTGATATGTAACGTCCCATTTCGTATCTCTTAACTTCATCATGAGCATTACTTTCAAGTGTGAAGGTATCTTGATGACTACCTTTATTTACATATTTACAAATGTATTTTATTGATTTCACGCTGTTGCAATATTCAACATTGATATGTGCATAAAAAATCTTACAAAGCAGTTTATTATGTGGTACAACGCATCGGTTGTCTACAGGAACTGTTATGTTGCCAGGTAGGGTAACTGCGATCTCAAAACCTCCAGCTAAAGGAGATAGTCGTCGATATTGTGGGTAGCCATTTGTATCCGATTGAGTTTCACTCAAGAAGTGTCTGGGATATATCTTACTGCAGTGTCCATCTTTGAGACAGAGTGAACATCTGTTTATGTTTCCACATGGTCCATGAATCATATGGTGCCTACTGAATCCGGAAGTTCCACACTGATAACTGAATCTATGTCATAGGATCTCAATTTTTGTTGCACCTCCATTATGCTCCGTCGCCATCTGAAATTGTTGGATATATAGATTTTCTCTGTGAAGCATGCTTTGCAATGCAAGAACAATATCTAATTTAGTGTTTGAGAAAGAGTTATATCTAATCGGCCCATACATTTGCTCGCCAGAAGGTGAATCGTAACATAAAACGGGCAGCACTTTTCACGGCCACCATCGTCCGTCACCAGGGATTTTGCTCATGTGACTCAATCGCATTCATGTAAAAATAGAGAATAGTCTTTATTATTATAAATAATCATATAATAGCCAATTTCCCCCCCTCCCAATACATGTTTTTTTTTTATTTCGGTTTAGTTTTATTTGTTTTACTTTTCGAAATAGTAGAATTAACGTTCATGGATTTTCCGCACATTCCTGAGTCTTCTGTCGATTTAAATATATTGTACAATTCGGTGTTTTATGCCCCCTCCCTCGAATACGATATTTTTCTTTTCGGTTTATTTATATTTTGTTACTTTTCAAAACAGATCCACCACATCAACCTATCAATCCCGCCACATCCCGCTGCTAGGCATTTGACTCATGTCACTCAATCGCAGTCAATTAAAAAAAATAGCGAATAGTCTTCCTTATTGAAAATAATCATATAATCGTCATTTTATTTCCCCCCGACCATCCGAATACAATTTGTAATGCTCATTTTCAAATTGTCTTTTCAGGCAAACGAAATGGGATTTCTATACAAAGATCTGTAGGCCTCTTTAATTAATCGCTGAGATTTCAATTTCCCCCCCCCTCCCCCAACATTGGATTAAAAATAAATGTATCTATGGTGTTTGTGTATGTTTTGTTAATTTTCTGAAAGTATTTAACGTTGAGGGAACTTTTCACAAGGAAGCAATTGTTAGTGTAATGTATTTATTAATAATGTATAAAAATAATAATATTTATTTTTATTATATGAAATAAACTGTATCAAAATAGTGAACAATTATTGTGAAAATAAAAAGTTATCATTTAAATGAATAGCCATTAAAAGAATGGGAATGTCATTTGGCTAATGTATAATTTTTTTTTTCCGAACGTATTACGTTGGGTCAAATTCTGTAGAAGTAGTTTTTTGTTTTTATTTTAGTAAGTAAAAACGTAAGTTTTTTATCTTATTTTTTATAGTTGGAAGTTTTCATGTTTGTTATTTTGTAATCGCTGTCCTTTAAGTGTAATAATGAGAAAAACGTAAAGGAAAAATGTATCTTTTCGGTTTGTTTATGTTTTGTTTATTTTATCAAAGCATTTTACGGTTAGGGAAGTTTTCCCAAAGAAGCAATTGTTATTGTATTTTAGTTAGTAATAATTTATAAAAAGAATATTTGTTTTTTTGTTATTGTACGAATTAAAAGTTTCTCAAAATAGTCAACATTTATTTTTGGAAATGAACAGTTATCATTTAAATGAATAGACATAAAAAGAATGGGAAGAATCTGTGCGAAGCAGGCATTTGGGAAAGTAATTCGGTTATTCTTTAACCGTGTTTTTTTTCTTAACGTAATCTGTTGTTATTTTTGTTTCGTAAAGTATTACGGTGGGGCAAAATCGGTAGAAGTAAGTTTATTTGTTTTGTTTTAGTATGGAAAACGTAATATTTTTATATTATTTTTTAGAGATGAAATGTAATATATTTGTTATTATGTAGTATCTTGGCGGCTATTGAATAAAGTAGGAAGTCGATTTAATGAAGGAATTTTAGCCGTTATGTTTGAAGAATAAATGTTGCAGGTACTGTGTTCGTTAATGGCATTCGCTTAATTCCGGAATGAATGTAAAATGGGAAGAGTCTGTGTGAAGCAAGCATTTGGGAATGTAATTCGGTTATTCTGTAACCGTGTTTTTTTTCTTAACGTAATCTGTTTTTGTTTTTTTCGTAAAGTATTACGGTGGGTCAAAATCGGTAGAAGTAAGTTTATTTGTTTTGTTTTAGTATGGAAAACGTAATTTTTTTATATTATTTTTTAGAGATGAAATGTAATATATTTGTTATTATGTAGTATCTTGGCGGTTATTGAATTAAGTAGGAAGTCGATTTAATGAAGGAATTTTAGCCGTCATGTTTGAAGAATAAATGTTGCAGGTACTGTGTTCGTTAATGTCATTCGCTTAATTCCGGATTGAATGTAAATGTGGAAATCATAGTTAGAAATAGGAAAAACGTAATCTGATATTCGCGGAATATCATCGGATTGAACGGGAGCGGTCATTATTTGTTTGCGTATTGCTTTATATTATGTAGTAAATTAATACCAGGCAAATAATAAATAAGGACGGACTGTTTTGTGAAAAGTAAACTGTGGTTAATAGTACCCGGTGTCGATGAGTGTAGTCACAGTACACAATTGTTGGGGGGAAAAGTATTTGCTACCACCTATATGGAGTTGGTTTTTCGGAGAGACGTTGATGGTGGGCCAAATATAATATTTAGTGTTAGGTTGGAAAAATTAATAACAACTTTACTAAAACACGCTCGAGTGAATAAGTGTAGTATAGCGGTGAGTTTAGTAGCCTGTGATGTATGTGTTTATTTTCCTATTCGACGCGAAGGTACAGGGGAAAAAACGTCTTTACTTTATATATAAGAATATACTGTTGTACACTTAATATACTACATATGCATTCCTTAAGTATTGATAGTACAACAAAGGGAGTATGAAATTTACAAAGTTTGAAAATATAACCTATTTAAGGATCACCTCTTTTACAGTATATCGTTAATTTGTTAACATTTACGACATCATTATTTAGTTTTAGGACATTTTATCTTTTAACTAGCCGAAGAAGTAAAATGGTCCTCTTTTCTAAAATGTTATATTCTAGTTTTAAGATAATTATGTACTATTTTTTGCATTTTATACGAAATAAAACTTTGCAATTCGACTAAATATGACGAGAGTTTGTGATAAATCTTTGTTAACTAAAAAAAAAACTCCTATACAAATCTATGCTTAAAAGTATGTATTTACATTTTGTTAAATAAAAAATAAATTCCACAATAGGGGCGTATTGGTTTTTGCCCATTGAATAAGTCCATGCATATTTTCAATCGCGCGACTTTGTCATTTTTTTATTAAAATAAAATAGAAGAAAATTTCAGTTTTAGAAAAATGTTCGTACTGAAAACACGTGTTTACTTGAGTTTGTTATTTTATATTTCTTTATTTATTTCTGATGCTTATACCGATTCATAATCAAGATAACACATAACTAAATAAGTACCGAGCCTCACACATAGATGACGCCAGTAATAAAACAAATCCATATGATTGTAATAGAGTACTAAATGTCAAACAGCGCATGTCCAAATTTGAGCCTCGTCGAATTATAAATTTACAAATTACAGTTATTCTATTACAATCATATATATCGACAGAAAGCCGCCCAAAGCGACCAATGGTGCAAACATAAGCGAGAAAGGTGATAGCCTCCGTATTTTGGGATGTGAAAGGTATTTGGTTAATGTATTTCTTTGAATAAAGAAAAACTATCAATAGCGAATATTGTTTTTTAAAAGAAGGAATTGCCAAAACCCTCCACGAATTAAGAAGAAAAAATGCCCTTTCACCAGGACAATTCACCGTGTCTCTAGTCGATCTGAACAGTAGCAATATTACACTAATTTCACTTCGAATTGTATCTCCACCCACCCTATTGTCCAGATAAGGCCCGTAGCGACTACTTGCTGTTTGCAGACATCAATAGAATTATCCAAATGAAGAGTTAACGTTAATATTCATAAATAACGTCGAATTTTGCCTAAAGGTTGCTTTATTAGTTAGGCCCGCGCCCTATTTAGTGACGTGTTATATAATTTATATCATATTCAGATCTAGGTCTATTGCTTTGATAAAATAACGAGCTGGTTTCAGTATACCCCCAAGCAGGGCACGTAAGTTTATTGTCTTTTAGCAGAAGACAAAACAGTAGGTATTTAAAACCACTCCAATTTACGGATGCAGTTTAACAGCAGTCAGTTGGGATTGATTAAAAACGCATCCCTAATAGGTCAGAGCGGGGGTGTTGCAGGATGAGGTCGGAGAGGTGAGTTTTTAATCTGACAGCTCCTCAGCCCGATGGACAGTTGCTACATCCGATTGCACCTTACTCTTATGATGGAAGGCTATTTTCAGCAATCTTCCTGGTCAGTTGTGGGGGCCTGCTACAAACAGCCCTCTGAATTTGAAGTAGAGCTGTCGTTTCGTTCTGTGTGTACAATGAGAGAAAAAGGCAAAACGCGACAGAGAGTTTAAACTTGATCTTTATTTTTAAGAGATTTTCTCGTCATACAGACGAAAGTCACATTTTTACATTACATTGATAGAAACGTAAATTGTTCTTTATACCTCACCTACTTAGGTACTAGAAAAGCAGGAAAAGAAAGCAGACCAGTCGCTATCAACTCTGTTGGGAATTAAATTCCCATTTTCTTTTTAAAAAATTACATTTAGAATTCATATCTGCTCATCACGGCTTCCAAGAAATAGACTCAATTAAAGGTCTTTCTTTTTTCACACGATATTCTGATGTCATTGCTCAAGAGGACATAATTTGTCATAACATCTTTATGCTTGACCTTTCATTGAACCCCAGACTTAAGTTCATGCTTGTTTCTTTTTTAGTCCGAGAGCGAACCTGTTTTTCAGATTTGCGTGTCAAGGTAACTTGCACTCGCCTACCTAGATAGTAAATCTATACTTTCTGTTTACACACGTATGTTCATTATGTAACATAACTTTTTCCCCTATGAAAAAACAATTTTACCATATTTTTCCACACACATCTGCAGGTTCTGGTCAGAACAAGTAACTAAACACGGCTGGACATCTCTACCCCATCCTCTTCAACCAACCGGAATTCTATTTGGCCCCTATGACATTATTTCTAGGATGCAAGAAAAATCATCTTACGATTGATATCGGCTTAATGGCCATCCCATGCCATAATTGATAATCGGGCGACCTTCGTCCATGTCTCATTACGCAGACCTTCCGGAGCGACATGCTTGCTGAGGATCAACTACCTACAATACCGCCCAGTGTTCCACTGTTCCATGGCCCCACGGGGCATCTGCATACGATACCTACAGACTCATCTCACACCCATACCATTGTTAGAATGCATTGGTATACAACTGATTGCCAATTAATTTAACTTACGAGTATTACAGCAGAATGAAGGGGGAACAAAAACAAAAAAAACTCCTTTTAACATGTCATCTAATACGGACAGTCAACGAATGTTATATTAGCTGTCGCTCTATCCATAAGTACTACATCTGGACCTTTAATTCCAGACAACACAATACACACGGTGAAAATACACGGAAGAAAACACCGCACCCCGGCTAACTCCCCCCCCCTTTGCTCAGAGCGAGCAATAACTCCGGACTCTGTATAATTGACCCACATCATGGTCCTAACTACCCTGCGACAGACAGGTGGGGTGTCATCCTCCACAATGGCACACATCGAGTCCAGACCCAGTCCAATTACTACTTTTACTATTATCCAAAGATACTTGAACACGTTACCGTTGTTTATTTTTTCTCTATCTCTCTCTCGCCACTGTCTAATCACCCCATTCCATCGCTAAATCAGTCCGTAACTTAAAACTAAAACTACAAAAAAAATTACACAATGTATTTTGTCCTTCGAGACTGTCTTGTTTGCGTGTGTATGTCCCTTTTACGGCGCATCACCGTATTTCTATGCTATATATATATATATATATATATATATAAGAAGAAAACGTACAGTACGCAAAACACACACACAAACTATAAAATAATAAATAAAGCAGAATGAAACACACACACATCAACTAATAGAAGAATATATATATATATATTTGCGGAAATTGGAAACGGTAAATCTTTAGAAAGTTTTGTGTTATTTTTTTATATGTACCGGTGATTTGTTTATAGGTATCATTGTGTGTGTTCCCCTCCTATGCGACCAACATATCCACCAGTGATTATTTCAGTTAATGTTTTTCTAGAACCAGCTCTTTTTGTTTTTTCTTTGATTTTCTGTAAGACGTGTTGTTATAGGCGCCGATGAAGTTACGTTTTAGACTAGCTTCATCAAATTATAAAATAAAATAAAGTATTTCCAAACTGTTTTGGAAAAGATCGTACGCCATACTGGACTTGATGTTCAAATTCTTGGAACAATAATAATGTTTTAATTCATTCAATTTTTATATATATATATATATATATATATATATATATATATATATATATAGTTCATGTGTGTGTGTTTCATCCTTTTTTAATTTATTTTTTATAGTACGTGTGTGTTTTTGCGTATCGTACGTTCTTTTCTTTTTAACTTCTTAGAAATTCATATGTGTGTGTTTCATTCCTTTTTTCTTTCATTCTTTTCTCTAATAGTTTTTCGTATCGTTCTTTTTTTTCTTCTTATCAGGTCATGTGTGTGTGTGTTTCATTCCCTTTTTCTTTCTTTCTTTTCTCTAATAGTTTTGCGTATCGTTCTTTCTTTTTATCAGTTCATGTGTGTGTGTTTCATTCCTTTTTTCTTTCTTTCTTTTCTCGAATTGTTCGTGTCTGTTTTTCCGTATCGTTTTTTCTTCGTAAATTGTTAAGAGTTCATGTGTGTTTGATTCATCCTTTTTCCTCTCTAATAGTTCGGTGGCGTTCTGTCTTATTCTTTTTAACTTAATTTAACTCTCTTTCAATTAACTATTCTCAATCAACCAATCATGAAAAACACGAGCCCACTTACCATTCTTTGATGTCACTGTATCTCTTTTTTCTTGCGTTTTCTCTCTCTTTTTTCTTCGTTGCCAACCGAACTGTTCTATCACGCCATCCAACTCCCCTTACTTCTTAGGACCGCACGTTTTTTTTCCATGGTAATTTTCTTGTAAGTTTGTCCACATGAGGGAGGGCCGAGGCCACTTAGCACCAAATCAACGTATGTTATGTTTTCATTTATTAAGACACGTTCTATAAATCAATCAATCGCCATTTACTTCAGCCGGTGCTGTCGTCATCATCATTGTCGTGAGCTACATTTTGCCGTCTTCCTCATCTTCGCCTAGTGGTCTGTATTTCGTCATCGTCATCGTCATCATCATCGTCGTTGTGTGTCTGAAATCAAAAATGTCATGCACAGAGAGGAAAAGACGAAAAGCGACGGAGAGTTTAAACTGGCTCTTTATTCTTGAGTATTGTAGTCACATCTGGGCTGGGAAACCATCAACTAGTCTCTCCCTCGTAGACAATGTCCAAAATAGAGTCGCTAATCAAATAGGTCTCTCACCATTCACAAAGCTCCAGCCTCTGTCCCATCGTCGAAATGTTGCATTGTTTTACAAGGACTTCATATTAAATTTTATAAAGAACGATATAAATTGTAACCAACATAGCTTTGTCCATGGTAAATCAACATTATCTAATATTTTGGAAAGTATTGACATTATAAATGAATATTTTATGGAGGAGGATAGTGCGGATATCATATATTTAGATTTTTGCAAAGCATTTGATACGGTCCCTCATTATCGTTTACTAGTGAAAATGAAAAATTTTGGTATTACTGACAAAATGGTAAATATTGTGAGGGTGATTCTGAAGGATAGAACTATGAAGGTAAAAGTTGGAAACAATTATTCTGAATCACAGTACATACCCCCCCCCCGGTGTTGCGCAGGGTTCAGTATTGGGTCTTTTGTTGTTTTTGCTATTCATAAATGACTTACCTAATAATATAAACTCAGAAATAGAACTGTTTGTTGATGATGTAAAACTACTTGTGAGACCTTTATCAAAGAAAATAACACAGATGGATCTAAATAAATTATCATATTGGGAGGACATTTGGAAATTTGGATTTAACCTAGGCAAATATAAAATACTACATGTAGGATTCAGGAATGTTGGAGTTACATATGTACTAAACAACAGAGAAATCAAATAAGTAAATGGAGAGTGCGATTTGGGAGTGGGGTTTGATAATACATTTAATGCAAATAATCATATTTTGCCTATTGTATCGAGAGCAAATAAAATGATCGGGTGGATGGTTAGGAATATTATTTCGAGGGAGGCAAATGTTATGTTAAGGATATATACACCTCTAATAAGACCTCATATGGAATACTGCGCCCAGGCCTGGGCTTCAGCGACTAGATATGGAAATTGGAATGTAATATTGAAACTGGAAGGTGTACAAAGAAGGGCGACAAAACTAATAAGTAAAGTAAAGGAGTTCAGTTACAGGGAGAGATTGAACAAATTGGGATTGACTACTTTGCTGGAGAGAAGAATGAGAGGTGATATGATTGAGATTTTCAAGATAATAAATGGCATTTCTAACTATGGTGGGCATTTTTTTAGTATTTCTCCCAGATCTGGAATGTTATTGTCAAGGCAGTTTTCTAAAACTAGATCTGATAACCAGTTAAGTTTTTTTTGCTCACAGAGAAAATGGTAGGAGGGGGAAATTGATGAGGCACTGTTCGGAGTTATCAAATGAAATATTTAACAGAATTTGATATGTTTATCGATACTGTACTAAGAGTTTAATTTTTTTTAACAATTGAATTGAGAAGATAGTTAAAGAGGAGATACCTAAGGAGGCATAACAAACAAATAAATAAATACAAAATAAATGGAATGTGCGCCGAGAAACTTGCAGCTTTGATGCCCCTCGACGTAAACACACTTGACCAACCAGACAATCAGCTAAATCAAATCCGTTCACTGTGGAAGTCTCGAGATGCCAGAGAGCCTTCTACTCCAATAGCTTGTTTTCCTGAGCTGCCGGCCTTTGGAACTTCCTTCCTGCTCTCTGTTTCTCTGACGGTACCGACATGCAGAATATTAAAACTTATGTCAACAAGCTCCCAATTTAGGATGAACCCCAACACTTTCACCCTAATTTTCAGTAGAGCCTTACGTCTACAGTAGCAACTTTCCTTGTTTGGGGTGAACTAAGTTAAAAATAAATAAATAGACTATATAATATGTGTGTACTATGAATTCTATAGCATGTATAAATCTATGAAACTTTTTCTTTGCAAATTTGATAGCCAACGCTTTATTTTTTGTCTGACTGTAGGTTTTTTTTTTTCTTGAAGCATGCTAAATAAGTTTAGCCCCTCGGTAGTGACATTAGTATTTCCTGCATGACAATCGCGTATACATAGTTATTAGATCAAATAAATATTGTATGTTTTTTTTTTGTAAAGGAACAACACTGTAACTACATATTTATTGGTCCCCCGATTTATAAAATTGGGGGACTTATGTTTTGAGGCATGTCCGTCCGTCCGTCCGACTGTCCGGATTTTTCTCCGCAACCATCCATTGAATTTTTCTGAAATTTTGCATGAAGTTGTAACTTTGGTCAGGTTAGAAAGTGACATTCTCCGATTTTTGAAAAAAATCTGGTTAGCCCCCCAGAACATCAAAAGGCTCCGAAATGGCAAAAAATGACATTTTTTGGCCCATAACTTTTCATCAATCCATTCAATTTCTCTGTAACTTGGCCAAAATGTGTAGGCAATTGTTCCTAATAGAATATAAGTATCGCTGACCTTGGACAAATCTGGTTCGACCCCCAGGGGGTCAAAATCCCCCAAAATGGCAAAAATGACCCTTTTCTCCCATAACGTTTGATCCATCCATTCAATTTTCTGAAACTTGGACAAAATGTAGAGGCAATTGTTCTGGATCTAAAATGAGCATCCTTGACCTCAGAAAAGTTCTTGTTCTCTTCCCCAGGGGGTCAAAGAGGGTCAAAAATGCCCCAAATTGCCCAAATGTATTGCATTTTACACTCGCCACATCGAGTCACATACAGAGGAGGACCACGCACGTGCGGCTTGTTCCTTCAGTGTTTTGCGTTTTTAGAACATAGTTATTGAGCTCACAACAGAATAACATGGGCATGATCATATAATATTATATCACATGCATTGAAATAACCGGAAATTAATAGGCTGATTTATTGTAATGCTAGATGTATTGCTGTTTCAAACCGAAACATACATATATATCAAGCTTCTTTCTTCATTTCTATTTATAAAAAAAACTCTTAATATATTAAAACATGCAGTTTAATGCACCAAGATGAGTCTTCAGTGAAGTTATCTTAATGTAATGAATTGTTTGGGTTTTTTCAGCATCACCCACTTTCCGTGATTACCGGGCTAGCATTAATAAAAAACGGAAACAACCCCTCCATCTCGCTGGTTATGTTCTATACATAATTGTTTTTCTTCGTTTTAAGCGGTTCGATTGTGTGCAATCAGACACTAAAAAAACATCTCGATTCCTTTTCTAGAAAGATTCGACTTCTTCATGAGTCACCCATCCTCTATCTTGTAGATTAAACTATTATCCTACACACATTTAACAACTAGGATAAGTAATGATAACAAAATATAAGAAAATATTTTCCTTCTTAAACCGAAAGTTTCATCATTCTCTAGAAAGAAATTCGTTTTTTTCATCGGCTGTTTTTGGGGGGGTTCTTATTTTTCGCCATGTTTTGATAAATAAACTCTAAAAAGCAATTTAGCTGAAAGATGAAAGTCTAAAAAATGTCAACACTTTCAGAGTTGAAATCGGACGAGTCTGATGTCCGCATGGCTGTTATTTTAACGATCAAACGGATTGTGTAGCGTCACGATTTTATTTTGAAGATTAAGATGCACAAAGTAAGATGCAAAAGACGGGAAGGGTAAAGCGTAGTATAATGTTGAAAGCAAGTAATGTAGAGAAGGAAATTGTGTAGATTGAAGATAAAAAGTGAAGAGGAAGGAAGGATTCTTAAAAAAGAATTTAAGAGAAAAAACGATATTTAAGTTGAAGGATATAAATAGTAGCAGGAGTAGGAAGAGGAGGAGGAAGAGGAAGAGGAAGACGACGAAGAGGAGTAGGAGGGGAAATATTGAAGATGAAGAAGCTAAAAGTGTAAAGCCGGCGGGTAAATGGGTTTTTAAATAGGCGGGAAATGATATGGAAGAGAAAAGAATGAATTACACAAAAGGAAACAAGGAATAAAGAGGTAAAAAGACAGAAGTAAACGAAAAAAGAAAAAATCTAAAAAGAAAACAGCAATGTAGGAGAAGAAGAAGAAAAAGAGATGCAGTAGACATACAACTCGGCTGTAATAGTGTTGTCGAAAATGCGACATTTGTAACATAAGTAAAATATCTTAAGATGTTAAAGATAAAAATCTGGTTTTCATTTTCTTGCCTAAAAGGAAGAAAAATTGAAAGAAAATATTTTAAAAACCTAATTCCAGTTTGTTTATATATACTAGACCACAGATGACCCGTTAGGTCAGTATTTGTTACACACATATATATATATACATATATATACATATATATATACATATATATATATATGCGCTTTCTTAACTAACAATAATCATGTTTTAAAAGGAGTACTAATACAAATTATTTCACAAAGTCAGTATATATTGTGATCTCATGATAGTTTTATCTCTCTTTCCCGTATCCATTTACCTTCATTTCTTTAGTTTCAGTTGCACTCTCTGTTGCTCTCTCTCTTTCTCTCTCTTCTTTCCTCTCTCTATATCTCACTTTTCCCTTCTCTCTCTCTCTTTCTTTCTCTCTTCTCTCCTCTCTCTATTTGTCACTTTACCTTCTCTCTCTCTGCCTCTGTCTCTCTCTATCTCCTTATTTCTCTCTCTCCCTCTACCGGATTTTTCTCATCTTTCTCTTAATGATTTATATCATTCAATTTTTCCCATCAATTCGTTCTTTATTTACGTTTTAGTCCAGTCCATTAAGCTTATTTTTGGCTGAACCTCAAACAAAGGTTTTAACTTGGATATTGGGCATGAATAATATCTCTTTCAGATAAATAAAAACTTTACGAAAATTATCCTTGCGGAAAAGGGTCAACGGGTGCCACCTTTAATATTGCCGCTGATTCTAGCCTCCCCTCTCTCAACTCAATTTCTGTAAATCCATCTTCAAAAATACCAAATGTAGCAATGTGAAATTGGATAAAACCAACAGTTTTCATAAAGTTAAATATGATTATAACTTCTGATGCCTTATTTTTGTCTCTTTTGGTATATTACTGCATGAGCTTAATATTCTGTCATATTATAATTTCAGGTTGGTCAAAGTGAAGTACCGATAATTATGGATGGTGACAAGTGTGCTATTTGCAACAATGAATTGTCCAGTAATGAGGAAACATTCATCGTCTGCCAGAAAGGCATCGATTCCATTAACAGAGCTTCTGAACAACGTGGAGAGAAGATCATAATTCAGATTAGTCAACGTCTTCACAATAAATGCAGACAGTGTTGGATCAACCCCAAATACATAAAAATTGACCGTAAAAACAGGTTCACCAATGAGGAAATGCTATCCCATGCAAGCCGCTCTTTATGTGTGTTTAACTGTATGGATCATTGTATTTTTTGTGGCTCTGGAGCAGAATCTGATAGACGGAAAAGGGGTATTGATGTGTCCCATGTAGAAACTATTGAGTTTTAGGACAGAGTGTTAAAAGTTTGTGAGAAAGTCCGAAAAAATGATGGCTGGGAATCCATTATTCAAGGTAGAATAGGTTATGGAGCTGACCTTGTTTCTGAAGAAGCACGTTACACAGAACATGATTTGCACACTTTGATTCCAATAAAACATTCCTAAGGCATTCTCTTCTACTGATTCTTCTAAGAAACAAAACCTTGGTAGAACAGAGGATTCAGAGAGAACAGGCATTTCTGGAAGTTGCTAAATATTTGCAGCAAAATGACGAGGTGCAACTCTCCATTGTCGATCTTGTTAAAAAAATGGTGGAAATGTTCGAGGAAACTGGCTTTGAACCATACAATCTCACATACATGAAATCTCGAGTGTTAGAATATTTCAAAGACAAACTCATTGTGACTAAAATTAATAGGAAACATCATAGTGTTACATTCTTAAGTACAGCAAAATGTATTCTCCATGAAGAGCCGCGCAACAGACAATTCAGAATCAGAGGCTATTACAATCATAGAGACGGCAGCCAAGCTTATATAGAATGACATTAAAGGTATCCAGAAAAGTTCAGAATATTACCAGTCTAAAAATGATCTTGAACAGGATGCGATTCTTGAATATGTTCCTAAAACATTGTTGATCTTTCTCATGAAGGTATTTGCAGGCAAAGAAAATGATTTGAAACCTGCATCAGTTGGTCAAGCGATAATGCAGGCTGCTAGACCCAGAGTTCTCCTTGCACCTTTGCAGTTTGGTTTAGCAGTGGAAATGCATGACCAATTATGATTGTGGTTCTTAATTGACCCTCTGAATAAGCATGACTTTTCTTCATCTTACTCGGAAGTCCAGAAATTCGAAAGAAGTGCTGCTTTTGTTCATGGCGCTGAAACTCCCTCTCCTGTTGAAACTGAATTTGTGCAGTAAGTAGCTGATAATCTGGACCATAATGTAAGGAGTATTGATAGATTCAACAGATTCCACGGTATGCGCATCATAGAATCTTTTACGACCGGGAAAGTTAAAGCAAAACCATTTCCAAGGAGTCAGGTCCTTTCAGAAGATATAATAAGTGTTGGAAGGATCAACATCAAGTATTAGATTCACAGTATACGAACAAACCACTAGTGATATTTAAAGAGCTCCAGCCCAAGAAAGTTGTCGATTCCACTGCTAATGTTGAAATCCTCTGGGGGGTTTCATTAATTTCACCTCCATCCAGGTCGGCATGGTCAGACATTATGCAGTCAGTGCACAAAGGAACATACCATGAGAAATCAGCCACAGTTTGTTTGCCAATGATCGATGGACCCTGGTAACCCAACCAGCGTGTACTCAACGTTATGTTACATTAGTGATTTAGTCAGGAAAGACAACATTACACCAATTCTAACATTCTATCAACCACTTTGGTACAACGCAATGATGATAGTCGAGTCACAGCCTAGTTCTAGTTGCCTTAAATCGTGTGTCTTGCAACTTGGTGGGCTCCATACACAGATGAGCTTTTGGGGGTCAATTTGTCATTTGATGACAGGTTTTGGATTGCAAGAACTTTTTGAACTTGTGTATACTGAAAACACAGTCAAGTACATTCTAAGTGACAAAGCATTTGCTTGAACCATTCGTGCTCACTTCTTAGTTGATGCTGCTCTGAATGCTATTTTGTTAGCGAAAGCCTAATATTTTCCGATTTCACATGTCACTGGGGATGATCAACCCAACACTGATGCAGAAGAGTCATTTCCTCAAGATGAAGACCTGATGAAAGCTCAGGGTCTATTGAAAGGTCTCTTTGATGGAAATGAGACATTTAATAATGTTCTGTCATCAGTCTATGACCAGGATTACCCAGAGAATCAACCATGTAAAGGATGCGATGGTTGACCAGCGAGCAGCAAAATTGTGGATTCAATACATTGATATGGTGAAGATCAAGACAGAGCGCACCAGGAACTGGGAATTGCACCATGACGCTGTAAGGAAAATGCTGTCAATATTCGCTGCCGCAGGATACATTCTATATGCAAAGTCGACCTATTTGTACTTGCAGCAAATGGAGGGACTGCCGAAAAGCAATCCTGAAGTGTACCAAATACTTTCTGAAGGATTCCATGTGATTAGACGGAGTGATCGCTACTGAGCTGGCTTGTCGACGGATCTGGTTAATGATCAGCTGCTAATGAGAAGCATGAAGACGTCTGGAGGTCTTACGCATGACAGAGGAATGGACTAACTTCTACGATTGTATTGGACACTATCACTATCACTACCAGCGTGCGCTGAAATCAAGTTTATAATGCAAGAACTAGAAGGCATCCGTTATGGCACTAGTGACGAGCACCAGGAGACTATTTAAGCAAGAAAAATGCAAGATGTGAGGGATACATGGAAGCTCCAGACATATGACCCTTTCACGGAAGATCCGTCTATTTACAGCATTTCAATGGAGTAACTGGAAACAAAACGGTGAATGTTGACAGAGCAAACTCCATAGGAGAGGCAATCATAGTTTCAATGATTGGAGAAAATGTCCACGAGTACACTTTTAAAAGAAAGGATCAGGCAATTACACTTGGGTCAAAAGTTTCGCTCAGCAAAGATGAAGCAGTTGAGACTGATCCACCACTCCTATTTCAGAGACTGTGTGTGCTATCTACCAATGAACCCTCAACTCAGCAGCAGCAAGAACATTTCAAGTATGAGCTTTGTGGTTACCCACCTGCACTTTCTGATTCTTTCGGACTACCGCGAGAGGAAAAAAACGGCTTTAGCAGACGCAATATGAGAACTGACTTCCCCTCCTGTACAATCAGGTTGACTGTCTTCAAATCCACAGTATCTTATAGATGGTAGCGCACTACTTCCACGCATCCCATGGTAAAAAGGTCACACATTTGATGTGATATGTGCCCAATACCGCAGATATGTCACAACTAGATATGGAAACACATGCATTGTATTTGATGGGTATGAAAGTGGTCCATGCATTAAAGACGCGACTCACGGACACCGAACAGGGGGCTCTGTTGGTGTTAATGTGTCTCTGACCTCTTTAATGGTGTTCAAATGAAAAGGGGTGTTTTCATTGCTAATCAAGAAAACAAACAATTGTTCATTAACTTGCTGGGAAAGCGTTTGGAGGAAGCAGGTGTTAAAGTAGTCCATGAATCTGGAGACGCTGACTTATTGATTGGGAAGACTGCTCTATAACTGGCACAGGCAGAAGAAACCATTTTGATAGCAGATGGCACTGACCTAGTGGTCCTTCTATGTTATCATGCCAATAGAGATGATGGTTACATCTTATTCACGCCACAACCAAAGGATAGTGCTAAAATTGTGAAAGTCTTGAACAGCAAGGAGATGAGCAAATCTTTGGGAGGTGTGGTCTGTTCCAACATTCTTTTCATCCATGCACTACTGGGTTGTGATTCTACATCCAGTGTGTATGGAATTAGGAAGACAGCATCCCTTCGAAAGGTGATGAACAATAGAAATGTCCTCAAATACGCGGAAGTGTTTGGCAAGGGTAGCAGTTCAAAATAGGTTATTGAAGCTGGGGAGAACACTTTAGTGTGCCTGTGCAATGGTAATGATGGGGAAAACATACAATCATCCCTGACTGAGGCGCTGGAAGGAAAAGGTTGCAAAAAGCTACAAGGAATGTTGAAGCCAAATCATTGCCACCAACAAGAGCAGCTACGAAATTCCACAGCCTTCGAGTTTACTTCCAAATTCAGGAATGGAAATGTAGAAACCAGCTAAAACCTGACGAGTGGTGATGGGAACAACCAATCAAGACTGACTTGCCAGGTGGTCCTGTAAATTTGTTGGGTATAATTAGGTGTAACTGTACCACAGCGTGTACTACAGCAAGATGTTGTTGTAGGAAACATGGCATTGACTGTTCAAACTAGGTTGGTAATTGCAAAGGCCATTAACTGCAGCTACTCACCATAGCCAGATATTGATGATAATGAAGTTACCTTTGACTAGTTCTTGACAAGAAATGTTTTTTGTGTCCGTTCATGAACTTGTTCTGTTGTAGTTATGCAAGAGCCTTGCCCCAGCATTCGACCAACTGACCATTCCTTTATTGTAAATTGTACTTATTTGGTACCCATTTTTTATGAAATGTCAGGTATTAATGTGACAATTGTGGCTTTGCAAAAGGCTTCTTAGTCTGTTTTTGTACCTTTTATAGTCATATTTGTATAAGAAATAAAAATACATAAAAACAATGGCAGGGGATAGTCATTTTCTGGTGTTAGTTTATTATTAAGTATATAGCTACCTATCATTACCAAGAAAATGTCTAGCTGGCTTTTGGGTGGGCCTTGTGTGGGTTTTATGCAGAAAATATTTTTTTGTTTCTAATTCAATAAATGTTTTTGTCATAAAAAACGCTAATTTTTGTCAGTAATTGTCAGGAATAATGGACATACTTGTCAAGAAAATGTCAGGTATTTTATATCTCGAAATTTTAATATTGTAAAGTTTGATTTTAAAGATGGCGCCCGTTGACCCCTGGCAATAACTATAACTATATATATATATATATATATATATATATATATATATATATATATATATATATATACGAGGCATGTCTAAAGGGTATCCGACCTTAGGCCAGAAAATATATTTTAAATATGTGAAGGGTTAGGACTCTAATCCCCTTTAAAGTAGACCCATTGTGCTTGCACACACTTAGCCCACCGATCCATCAACTGCCGGAAACAGATCTAGAACTTTTCCGTAGGAATGGTGTATATCTCAGCCATCGCGTTAGATCCAGCAAGCGTTTGAAGTGATTGAAGGAGTGATTTAACCGATTCAAAAATGGCACCACACTAGCAGATAGTGGCCAGTGCTCGGAGTGCAGCTGTTGTTGAGAGAGTGCTAAAAAAGATAGCATGCGGAACGCGACGACGGAGATTAACACCATTAAAAAAAGAAGACTTTCAGATGTGTTTCCGGTAGTGGATGGATCAGTGGGCTAAGTGTTTGCAAATACAAGGGGCCTACTTTGAAAGGGGATTAGTGTCCCAACCCCGTCACGTAATTTAAATATTTTTTCCTGGCTAAGGTCGGATAACTTTTAGACAGGTATCGTATATATATATATATATATATATATATATATATATATATATATATATATATATTGTTATTCATCATCATTTTTTGTAAGACTTTTTTTTTTGTACAGACAGAAGAAAAATAAATATTTGAAAAATTTACCGATTTTTTAAAAAGTTTCTCCTTTCTTTTCTTTGACTTTCTCAATTATAAAAAGCAGTTAGTTGTTTGAGTTCGCAAGAGAAAGAAGAAAAAGATAAAAACAGAAGAGGGTGTGACGTACTGCTATGCGAGAATGATGAATCGCTAATTTGCTAACCTCCCAGAGACTAGATGGTCATGCAATGAAGTCGTCCTATCTTTGAGGTTCACAATCAGTGAAGACGACATGAAGTGCTAATGCGAAAATGCCAAATGAAGAGTAGTAAACCGGCCGTTTTTGGGGAGATACTGCATTGCGAAGATACAAAAAGATGAAGACGTAGGTAATACACCTGCCTTTTAGTGAGAAATTATATTGCAATTGAGACGAAGTTAACAAAAGACGTCGCCTTGAGTGAATATTATATTTTGAACTTTTATGGCATTGTGGAAATATAAAAGAGAAAAAAAGTGGGAAAAGAAAATGTTGATCATTTTCTTTGGATTATTGTCGCGCTGCGGTTGAGTTGTTCTCTCAGAATCTTATTTTAATTTTTACTATTATTCTTTAATTCATTTCCTAGACTTGGAGAAAATATTTATTGTTACGTTAATTACGGGTTGCGTTTTTCTTTCGTCGATTATTTGGTGCCTTTAAGTTAATTCCAAGAAAATATTCATTCTTTTATTATATTTTGTTAACTTGTTGTTTTGTATATATATATATATATATATATATATATATATATATATATATATGTATATATATATATATATATATATGTGTGTGTGTGTGTGTATATGAGGAATCTTCAGGCTAAAATGCATTTTAGCCATAATATTCCCCCCGGGGATGAAATGCGGGAGCCTCTGTGTAGCTTAATTACCATAAATATATTTTCATAAGTTACTATATATATATATATATATATATATATATATATATATATATACATATATATATATATATATATATATATATACATATATATATATATATATATATATATATATATATATATATATATATATATATAAATTAAGTCTGAAATGCGATTAAAAAGTGATAATAAATTTAATCTGATTACAAATATGTCGTTATCCAAGCGGAAGGTCAACGGACTGGGTGTTAATTCATGTCTGTGTAACCGAATTTGTTGATCTGGACCGTTCAATGTAAATATATGAAAACATAAACAACATCACACAACCGTTTGAAAGGACTAAATAAGACGATATAATAGCTTTCTTTAAGGCAGTATCTAGATCTGTAAAAAATCCAAAAATCAAATTACAATTGCCAACTACAAGGTTGAAAACGACTTAACATTGAGAAAGCTCAATACATAAGTAGATTCTTATATTACTACTACTACTACTACTACTACTAATAATAATAATAATAATAATAACTATGGCAGAATTTTAATTGGTACACAAATTCAATCGTTATTCGACCACTGATAACTCAGGCGGTGTTGTTTGGAGCCTTAGTGATAACATGTATCGTCAGGTCCACAGTACTCTCCTGTACTTTCGATCAACATTGTAACTGAATTTACACTTTCGCAGCAGCCGTTCTTGTTAAAATGACTGTATTTCACTGCAATTTGATCTACAATAAATCTCCTCAGGATTGCAGTACTGTAGAAAATAAAAAGTGTGGCTGACTTACCATTGTGTAGCTGGAGACTGAGGATGTTCTCCCAACACCGAAGGCGAAAGCCGCGTATTCAAAGAAAGTTATACCAGTAGAAAGACGCGATAAATTCTTATAATAAAACCTTCCTCACTACTGGAGAATTACCCAAGTCGTCAATTAGTAACCTGATTAACAGTTAACAGTTACTAGACCTAAGCCATTTTTTGCAACCTCGCACTCACTTAGTTCCACTCTGTGTCATCTTCGGATTATCTGATTTTTTGACAGTACTCTTTGTGCTCTCCAAGTAGTATGTGTTCCTATTCACACGAGTCATTACCACTGACGAAATCACGTAGCCTTCCCTAAGGTCTAAGTGTCAACAAGTTTCCTCAGATTTGCAGAAACTGCGTTGCAAAACTGCTGTAAAACCGCTGCAAAACTATTTGATACTCTCGAAACAGCCGTTTAACATTGATTTCTTGCTGATGATGACCGTTGGCTTTTTTAGATTTTGAATGGCATAAACCTCCTAAAGATTCCAGTACTATATGTGGCCTTGTAGTGGAGGTCTCAATGGCGGTTTTCTTCCTCGGTCTCTCAATCCTTCCAGATAATGCACTTCTTGTGGCATCAAACAATGCTGGTACTACCGCGTTTTATTGTTCGGGGGATGGGGGTGATTAGTCTTTTTACATATCAACTCTGTCAACTTTAATTCCACTGGTGGTATTGTTATTATCATTGTAGTAGTAGTATGAATATAATAATAATAATAATAATAATAATAATAATAATAATAGTAGTAGTAGTACTAGTAGTAAGAGTGGTAGTAGTAGTATAGTAGTATACGAGGTTGTTTAAAAAAATGTAATCCTCGACAAGTACGCTGCATATGTTTATTTTTAAAACGCACTACTACTTTTTGTAAAACTAAAAAAATCCAATTCAGATCTCTGTCATAATTTATGTGATGGTGATGCTCAGACGAAGCTGAGATGTGGTCCAAAAATTAAAAAATTTACAAAAGAAAAATATGCTAAAAGAATATTATAACTTCCAGAAAAATCCATGGAAACTTAGTACAGATGTGTGCTTAGAAATCCCCTTCTAATGAAGTAGGCTGCGAAATCCAAGCAGAACAGACAGTACAAAAGTTAGCCTCGTCCTGGTTGCCAAAATCCCAAACCACTGTTCATGTCATCTATCGTATGATTTTGTATAACCGACATTTTACTATATAAGTACAAAGAAATTAGTTCTGTTTAGTTTTCACCTTTTAAACTGCGCAAGAATTTCGATGTCAGATTAGAAACCCAAGGTGAAACACGGCTTACTGTTGTAGACCCGTGCTAGGGGTCACAAAGATAACAACCACAAATTGTGACAGATTAAAATATACAATGTATTTATTCATAGCAATACAGTAACGCCATTAAATGTGGTAGGAGATGACCGGATTCCTACCATGCGGTAAAACATGAATAAGAATGTCCTTTATTTAACACCTACCCACTATAGGAGTATGTGACACAAGGTCGGAAAGTGGGATTTGAAAAGGCAGCGCCCGAGAAGGTGGGCGCTCTAGCCATTAAAAATTGCCTGGGCAGCCCCGTCGGCATTCCCTGGTAGAGGCGCCTCAGGCAGTAAGCTATAAACTCACTCCTCCCCAAAGAGGAGAGGCAAAGCCTGGGAGGGTGGACCTCCTAGAACTGCACAGGACAGACCGATAGACCGGCGGAATCATGCCCCGAAGGCCAAGACAACACCGGTCCACAGGGTATAGTATCCATCGGAACAGATACCACACGTGGACACTCACATGATAGGAGTGTCCTCGATATTTAACACCTACCCACATTAGGAGTATGTGACACAAGGTCGGAAAGTGGGATTTGAAAAGCCAGCGCCCGAGAACGTGAGCGCTTTAGCCATTAAAAATTGCCTGGACAGCCCCGTCAGCATTCCCCGGTAGGGGCGCCTCAGGCAGTAAGCTATCAACTTACTCCTCCCCAAAGAGGAGAGGCAAAGCCTGGGAGGGTGGACCTCCTAGAACTGCACAGGACAGACCCATAGACCGGCGGAATCAAGCCCCGAAGGCCAAGACAACACCGGTCTATAGGGTGTAGTATCCATCGGAACAGATACCACACGTGGACACTCACATGATAGGAGTGTCATCTGTTTGAGTCTTTGCAACCATGGTATTTATTATAGATGGTTGCTTCCATTAGTTCTTCAATAGGGGTGATTTGTACCCCACAACACTTACTAACTTTGACATAGAATCATATTAAAAGTGAACAATGAAAACACTGCTCTGCTCTAGAATATAACAGTTTGACAAAGTAATAGCTTCTGTTTCGTAGTATTATAAAGGTATTTTCAATATAGACTAACTGAAACAATAATAAAAAGGCAGATATGCCACGGTTGCTAAATGAACAGTACCAAACTGGAGTGAGGCGTGATTACAGAAAATGGCGTAGGCGACATGCCAGAAAATATTTGCCACATTAGGTTGCGTAGACGACATGCTGTAAGTGGCGTTCAAGTTTGATGAAGCATGAATTCCCAAAAAATAATATTTATCAAATCCGGTTTTAGATATTGCAGAAAGCGATTGAGAAGACGAGGTTTTGTCTCTTTTCCAATCCTGTTTACGCACTTGAAATTGCGACAATTCTCACTCAGTCTGCACCTTCGTCGCAACTCTATCAATAAAGATATACAATTCTATTTTCATACACCAATATGCGTCGTCTTTATTTATGTATATCAGTAATTTACTACATTACGATAACTAAAATAATCAATCAAACCAGAACCTAGAAAGACGATCAGGGGATCAGAAGGCGAGCGTGATTTTGATTCAGGATAAAACACAAAGTATTTAAACGAATCATAGATAGATGTTGGTAAGATCTAATTATAAGTGAAATTAATAAAATAATGAATTTAAAATGAATTAATTAATTTGAAATAAATATATTATACAACATATTTCTTAGTATGCTATTATATTTGATAGTCCCCGGTCAATGGCAGATAGCTCTTCTAGTTTTAACTTGACAGTGCTACGGTCGATCTTTTCCTCTTATCAAAAATACACTTTTTTATGAATTGTGCAAGTAATTCCGTTTGTATTTGTCTACTTCATTTTGGAAGGAATATTGTTGCTATTGTTGTTGTTAGGCGTGATCGTATTACCCATGAGAAGAATATATCCCGTTGCATAAGAAATATCTTCTTTATCGTTTGTGGTAAAAAAAAACAAAGACATTGCGGGGGAGAATTGTTTATTAGCGGATGGCGAGGGCGTCGAAGAAACAGCAAGTCATAATCGTTGTTGGAATACCTGAGCAATTGCTGAACCAAGATTTTTGCAGTATCATCAGCTGATTTATGAAAGAGGAAATGAAACGTAATGACCCATTTGAGTAACGATTTATCTTTTGAACAATCTCGCAGTGGCAGTGGTAATGGTGGAGATGGAGACAAGGCCAGGGATAGAGGTAGGTTATGTTGTGATTCACGGTGGTGACAATGGCAAGTTTGTGTCATTGTTGTTATTATACGAGTCAGTCTTCTCCACACAGCTCACAAGAATCGTGCCTCATGATTGTCCTTCTCGTGAATCTGGAGGATGGCCGGTTTTTTTACCACCACAACCGAGAGCAGAAAAGCAAAACGGATGCATACAAAGTCGGGAGGAGTTTAGACACAACGATATCAGGCAGAAACAAACGTTGTCACTCTCACTCTCACTCTTCGTCTGACACATTTTGCATGTCACACGCAATAGCATAGACACCCAGAAGACAACAGATACTGATGTTGACTCATCCTAGATTTTTACTCATTAACCCGGTAGCAGCTCTAATATCGCTTGGCGCTAAACCTAGCAAGCATAGTGGCCTTGCTAGGAACCGGAGTTTCAGACGTCATAGCCCTGACACTACCTCGTTTCCACCGTCCTTAATACAGTGCGATAGGGTTGTTTTTTACAGGAATGTTGTTGCTGTTAGTGTTTTTGGTATTGGGTTAATTGTTATTGTTGTTAATGGTTTTGGTGTTAATGTTTAATGTTTGTGTTATTAATGCTGCTAACGGTGATCCGTATGTAATTATTTGTTGGTGTTTGTGAGTGTAGTAGTGATATTTAATGCTGTTCACTGTGTTGCCATGGTGGCAATTTTTATTGCTGCTTTTGTGCGTTTGTGGTAGTAATGCTGGTTATTGTTGTAAAAGATGGCGGTGATTTCTGTTTCTGTCGCCCTTTCTGATTGTATTTGGAAGTAGTAATTGATGGTAGTCATTTTTTCTGATGATGGCGATCGCGCTGTTGTGATGAAATTGTTTTTGTTAGTGCTATCATGTTTTTGTAGGTGTAGATGTAGTGTCGATTGTGGTAATTCTTGTTATTATGGCTGGTTTTGGTCACAGTTATTCTAGTGGCTAATTTGGTTAAGCCTTACGTATATACGAACGGAGTGACATTCAGTGAATTATTACAAAGTAGCAATTTAATGTTTAAACTAAAACATGTACATCAATAACCTTTTTTTGCTTTTTCTGTGTACCTAAAACAAAACGAACCTTCCCCGAACTTCTCATCTGAGCAACAAAATGCCGTGCGGCTGTTTCCCAGCTGACTACAACACGGTCGTCTCCAAGTCCAATGCCAACAAATACTTGTCAAACCCCTCCTAAATAATAACATTCTACCTATTCGACCCATCGTTTCGATTTCTCTCATGGTATCATTGTTCATCACCCAGCTGTCAATCTTATTCAATATTTATCCTCAAGTGGTGTTTGGCATTTGTAAGTAGTGACTCATTACTATAAAAATAATAAATAAAGATGTAGTGAAATTCAGTTTACTAAACCAGCTCTAAATCTATTAAGATTTTCCTGATGTAATGGCTGAGGAATATCAAGCAATTAATATTTGTTAACGTCTGAAATATTTCTATGTTCGTACATTGAAATTCCGATCAGTTTAAACTGTTGGACTCGTGTAGGTTTTCAGTGCACCTTTGTAGTTTAACTTTATTTTTCTGTTTTGCGGCATATCATCAATTTAATATTATTTTATTGTGAAACAAAATACATAGTATCAAAAATTCAGTGTATACAGCAGGTTTTTTTAAATTCCGAATAATAAGAATGAAGGTTTTGTTTCTACTTTTAACATTGGTATTAGTATGTAAAAGTACCTGTAATGTACACAATGAGTTTTTTAAAATAACCTATTCTCGTTTTTAGTTTCTTTTTCTAAGCAATGTTTCGTCAGAGGTACCTATCTTGGTCGAATCTATGTTTTAGATCATTCCATTCAGTTGTCATATTTTAACGTTGGTAAATAATAAACCTTTATAAAATGATAGGAGAATTTTTGTTGGAGCACAGTGTAAATAAATATACCTATTTATATTTGCAATAATCGGACAAACGTGTTTGTATGAATAGTAAAAACATACTTACATATATGAATATATACATATCGACATATATATTTTATGTCGATATATGGGGTAATGTTTATATATAATGTGATAATGTCTCTATATAATCCAATAATCTCTATATAGATTCTGATACTATTGTACTATGTGATAATGATTATATCTATAATATGATAGTGGTGATGGATGTAATAATATCGATATATCTAATATTTTTATATAAGTGCCTATTTTGTTATAATGTGAATAGATACAGGTGTCACTATCTTTATATACATTTATGCATATCATTTTATGATATCGATATATATATGCTAATTTCTATATGATACTCTTTTTATATGTAATAATTATATATATATATATATATATATATATATATATATATATATACATATATGTGATAATGTTTATAATGCGATCATATCGCTAATAATCCAACCTATGAATCCATACCATATTTGTCACTTTTATTTCGTTCATTTCATAATCAAAAATACATTTGATACGTGGGATGTAAGTAGAGTAACACGTTAACTTAAATAGATTTCGGCAAATATTTCAGTTAGAACCTTTGTGGCAAAGTCATTTTATTATAATGTATTATATATGTCTGAATCGTGGTTGAAGGTACATCCGAGGAGACCAAAATAAGGTCGAAATAAAATATTATGTACACAACCGAAATGTGCATCTAATTCATCTCATCTTGAAATTTATACTTGCTCTGCTCAATTGGACATCCAGCTCTCTTATTCGGATTCCTACCGAAACCATTCAAACCAGTATACTATATATATATATATATATATATATATATGTATATATGTATATATATATATATATATATATATATATATATATATGTATATATATACATATATATATATATACATATATATATATATATATATATATATATTATTTGCAGTCATAGTTTCAAAATTTAAGCTCGATAAATATTAAGTTTTAACTCAATAGTATATATATAAATAACCAATTTAAAATTAAATTTCAGTGACCATGTCTTTGGTATTCTTAAAGAGATTCAATTATCTACGATCCGTTTCATCATAACTCAGGCAAACAAAATATCGAGTTTTATATTCGTGAACAAACAAGCAAACAGACGGAAACTATAATTTTATATATAGAAAGTAAAAAAAAATGCAAAACTCAACTTTACTTTGGTTTTATTTTATCTTTTTTAATTTGTAATGCTCGTTTGTGTTAGTTAATTTGCAGCGAAATCCGAAGATCCGTGCAACATGTGCACGACGTGTACTCGTTAGTTCTCTTGCGTTCTTATTTTTAGGTATTTTCGTTTCCACGCATATTAAAAACCCATTTTCCGGTCCAATAATATCTCAACAAAAATAGTATTCTTTTACATACTGTGATGTTTCCGGTAATTAAAAAAAACACTTTTGTTGTACATATATATATATATATATATATATATATATATATATATATATATATAGGATTGGTTTAGGATCATTACCGGGTACGTAGTCGGTATATATCTATTCTAAACGTATTCGATACTAAGTTTGTAAATAGTAGAGCTGATGTATGTATATGGTGTGTTCGAGTTACATCGACACGTCAACCTCCTCAGCTATTTCATTCAACTGAAATAATGTATCGTGTTGAATAAGTTTTGATGGGAGGATGTTGATTGCTGAGATACTTATTTAACGTTGGTCTGTTATGTTAATACGTGGATAATGGAAGGGCTTAAGAATGTTAGTGTTTTAGAATTCATTATATATCTTCAAATCGGCATTGTAACTGTTTACGTAGTGTAAGAGTACGTACCTAACCCGGTTAGTGTTACACGGACTAATGTGGGCATATTCAGACAAAGAGGATTATTTACATATGTACATGCATACATACAGACCAATAACATTACTGGCTGCCCACATTCATGCCTTATGGAAAAGTGAACAATATCCAGTTATTTAATAAGTATTAGACTAATAGTCTATAGACTAATTCGTAATTCCAGAAATAGAAAGATATTAAACCAAAACAAAAAGGAATATGAAGCAGCTTTTGAAACAGATTAATAACTCAGCATTAAGTATAATTAATAGAAACAAACGTAATGTAGAAAATGTATGTCAGAATTTTGGATTGTTTCTGAATGATCTCTAAGCCAAATACATGCAGCCACACTCCTCAACAACCACTACTCTGGTCCCCTCAGATAGTATACTCATCTTACTTGTTAGAGACTCTAAATAGCTAGGAAGGTTAGCTGACAGATAATGTTATGAATGCATGAGTTGGCCAGACGTGAAGCGCAATAAAATCTCTCAACAAAATCAGGGAAGCTGCTATCAAGAATAGAACAAAAAGCAGGGTTGTAAATACATCGGTTGAATCTATCTCACCCTACGGATTAGACTCGTGGACACTAAATTGTGTTTGATCTGAGAAACTTAATGGATCTTACACCATGTTGATACGCGTGTCCTTCAACATGTCGTGGCGAGACCATGTAACAAATCAAAATGTTGTATGGTCACTTAGCACGCATATCTTCAGTTGTCCAACGCCGACTTTGACCACTGACTGTACATGTATCTCGAACGATAAACCTGCTCGAAAAAGAGTCTTCTGAATATGGCACTGGCCTCTCGCAATGAGTGAGAAAATATTATGGCGCGCGAACTTCGTAAAAATTACACTATCAATTGATTAATGGCCAAAGATAACAAACAAACTAATTGAAAACGAAAAAGTGTATGGTTACATCTGCCTTTTAACAGGCAGGTCAAAATAAATAAACATGAAGAAATGATAGTAACAATAGTAACAAAAGTAACAGTAGTAACAGTAGTAGTAGTGTAAATAATAATTCCAGCTTACGATATATTAGAGTAAACAATAATTGCCAACTAATGAATAAGTAGTTAACAAAGTCTCAGTGAATAATAACGTCAATAATGAACAAATAAGTATAGGTAGAGACCACGGAATATAATTACAAGTATAATCACCACGTAATAACATTCAGTAGTGAGGAATATAGAAATACCACTGAACTTACAACATATATATATATATATATATATATATATATATATATATATATATATATATAGATGTGTGTGTGAGACTACAAAAATAAAAATATGAGCTCGAATATCAATTGCGAAATCTTTAAATTATCTCTGTCTGTCTTGCAATATAAATATCAGAAATTATGAAGTATTCCTAGATGAAAGATAATAAATTATTAACTTTAAAAATAAATGTATTTATAAAACAAAAAGTAAAGACTCTAGAGACATCATAGCAAATGATTGCTTCATTACTCAAGCTCAGATTACATTTAACATGAAATAAACAATTGTGTTATATTTTCACTAGCCTGTTCGTGTATAAACAATTATACAACAGTCGTGAATCCAGGTTCTATTCGTCTCTTAGAAAACCACACAGACGCTTATGTTTATAAAAAAGGATTATTAAAAAGAGAAATGCAGTCACAGAAAACACAGAGATACAGGTTACTTTCATACGCGGAGGGGGGGAGACAGACAGATAGATAGACGGATAGCTCGTCTCGTTATACCTTGTCACACTGGGCGTAATAGGGGACGGCTATCCGAACACGTCTTTCCTGCTTAAAATCTCACCAGTCAAGAAGCAGGAAATTGTTGTCCGGAAGTCACGTGGTTTCGGTTACTTCCGTTCTTAAGGTGTCGCTCAAACTTTCTATTCAAACAACGACTCTTGTTATGTAACACTTGCACAACTAATTAACAACCATTATAATATATAAAATAACAATAAACAATATTAAGAAAAAATTGAATTTAAAAATTAAATGAATAACTATGAGTAAATAACTATCACCTATTTCGATTCTATAATTTTTCGGGGTAGAATTCATATCAAAATCAGACCGGTAAAGTCTGCCATTTTTTAAAGAATGGCTTGCTCTCTGTTGGTCTGAGGTTGGTCCCTGACAGCTCTAGAAGGTCCACACTCCTAGACTTTGACTTTCTTCCTTTTTGGAAGATGGTAGTTTATTGCTAATCCTATAAGGTATATCTAACGGTGAATTCCGATGGGCTGGCCAGTCAATTTTGGTTCGGCCTGAGTACTCTTCATCTAGGTCGCTGGTGTAAAAATCCCACTTTCCAACATTGTGTCACATTTTCCCGCTTGGGGGGGGGGTAAAATGTCATAATCCTTATTTATACCAGATAAACGCTCCTGATGATGAAGTTACATTCGTGAAACTGCATTAAAGTGTAAAAGCTCAGAGCATTTTATTATCATTTATATATATATATATATATATATATATATATATATATATATATATATATATATATATATATATATATACAACTATAAAATCCCTTCTCTCAGATAGGTCTATGAAAGTAGTTGTTGATGGTCTGAAGTCTGAAGCACATGGACTCTATACCGGTGTGCTTCTAGAGTCGATTTTGGACCAAACACTCACCTGATCATCATCAATAGTTTTCTTAATAATATTCTGGAATCATTTGTTGACATCTCTGCTGACGACACAAGAGTCTACGGTAGAACTTTGAAGATCACTGATGATTAAAACCTTAGCGGTAACCTCTCTACCGATCTGAAGCAAGTAGTGCGATGGGTAAAAAATGGTTTGTAACCTTTAATATTTCCAAAAGCTTGCTTCCCTACTTTCAGCACCAACGCCCGAATCCTCGGTTTTCTATCAGGTGAAATGAATCACACTCTTTTTTAAGAAACCTCTTGATTGCCACGCTCCTGAAACGACAGACCTGAACTGGAACATATATACAATATATGTTATTCTACCGCTCAAGAAGGTACCTTACTCCTGATGTAATCCTTTGTCGTTATAGGAGTCAGTTTCGGCTGAAGATGGAATACTGCTGCCACATCTGGAGAAGTACCGCTCAGAGCACTCTTATTTGCCTTGAGAGAGTGCAAAATAGACGTCTCCCTAGAGAATACAATACGATCATTTTAAAATCACATGTGAACAAATATCTGTCGAGTCGTCCTCATAGTTCTCAATCCTTTCAAAGTACTGTTCTATCATCCAACTGAAATTTTCACTAACCCTTATCATCAAGTGGGTTTTGGCCTTGGTAAGTGTTGAACTATTAATAAAATAAATAAAGACAACACACTGTTTTGATGTATTGCAGATCTTTGATGTGGCTAGACAAGAAGGTGGTTCTAGCTGAGATCGAAACTCCATCGTATATTTGACAGTCAACGATTCTATTCGCTACGCCATGAACACAAACAACAAGAAAGAGAACTCTTAATGTTTACACAAACATTATCAACTGCCAAAACGTGCTCGAGTGGTTTACGAAGAGCTTTTTATTATCGTAATGATATTTGACGCTTTCACACACGACAGTCGACAACTGACGAACGGTTGAGGGTATACGTAGTCACCGGACGATTGTTTTGCTGTATCACAGCTCTTCAGTGTAGATAGATGGATAAGTGCTTTAAGCTAAGATCTAACTTATATAGCTGTGTGAAACTAATTTTTTGGTGAGCTACATAGAAATGTTCGGATTTAACTCGTTTAATGATCACCGTGATTAGATGTATTTGGTGTTTTATTTCTATGAAAACGGCGTGCTCTTTTTGCTGTCCTCCCACTACTTAATTATTTATAAGTGTTATCCTAATAACCTACTCCCACCGTCACTTGCCCCTTCACTCTTTACCTATCAAGAAACATAATTAAATTGTAGGAGGAAAGGGGAAAGGGGAAAAGTTGTTTACAGAGGTAAAATACAAATGCCATCCTTGCGAAACTGGTGATGTGATATGGATAAAATGCGTACATTTTTGTATAGCTCGTCAAAACGTATTTTCATATAAATATTGTGCTCTACTTATGCACCGTTGAAATACATATGGTAATAAATATATACACTGAATATATTATGTGATAGTATAAGTATATAATACTAGCGTAACCTCTTGGGAATTCCACGGTGTTGTCTCCATGAATCTGTATAATTTACTGTTAATAATATTCTGGTGGCTCGAAAAATACACATATTTTACTCGCTAACCTTTGCGTGACAGGATGGAAGTATATATATTTATTTTTTATTAACTGGTTGCCCTGGGCAAAAGCCTGTCTTCCACGGTCGCCATCTCACCCCGGTTCCCCCTCACATTCGCCCACTGTCATCCCGCTCAATCCTACCTCCTCTTTCCCACTTCTTGCCCCCACTCCCCCTCTTCTCGTTGCCCGGGCCAAAAGTAAGTACTAACACTGTCTCCCCCATCCCTTTTGATGTATATTAAGCTCACTGTTAAAAAATAAATAGAAATAAATAAATCTCCAGCGATCTGGCGACCCCATCTTTTTAAAAACGGGGTGTTAGAGCGTAACATAGGTAGGTAGACGCTAGCGTATTAATATATAGATACTATCACAATGTATCAACGTATCTATTGGAAGTCGTCTATATGAGTTTCCGATTCTCAAAATCTAGAAAACACATCTAGCTGACATAGGAAGTTCGACATATACTTTCTTCTCTAATGAAGGTCCAAGATGTAAAAAGGGCATGAGGATCGCCAAAATAAGAACTTTTGTGGAAGAGAAGCGAACGGCTCTTGTTGTTACTCAAACAGAGCAGTGTACCTCGACAACATGGCATTTAATTTAACTTATCAGGATTACATGGAATGCTTTCATGTATATGGAGTCTCAAGCTATATCTTTTTTTCTGTAATCTATTTATGATATCTTAACAAACGTAAGTTGATTGTTCAGGTACTTCTATTAATGTTAATCTGCAATGTTGTGACGAACGTGATGATCTTGAACCAGGATCGAGCGGTGGAACTGCCCCCGACTTGCCTCATCCCCATCCATCAAAAGAGCTCATCTGTGCCTGGCGTGTAATTTAAAAGATAAAAAAATGTTTGAATTGTAGGTCGAGTGCGGATTCGAACACTGCTAGATAGATTACGAATACCGTCTTAATTTTATTTACTTTTGTTTTAACACCCAGGACAGCAAATTCATGTGTAGTTATGCAGATCGAGTTGGTTTTCCTGTCTGATTTAACTCAATAACATAAGGAATATAAATCGCATTGGTCGTCGGAAATTCATTTCTAAACTTGAGGTTATGAAGATCAGAACGGAGAGAAAGAAGAGAAAAGAGGAGAAAGAAGAGAAAACACTGTTCTTATTTTTTACTGAGGAAAAAAGTGAAATCAATTTATTGCATTCAGTCACATTTACTTTTAACGGTCCCTTTGGAGTCAGTGTGAAAACTCTTCCACGATAGACTTTCAAACCCCCTTTTTCATATGTTAATAAGTGGGGAATAGGATTCTGTTGTTTGTAGTTAGAGCCAGACGGATTGATGAATGTTGCACAATGTACTCAATGCGTGTCCCAATTCGTTGCAGATGCACACCTGGCACTACCATATGGCATTGAACGTTGTCGCAGCCATGTTCGCTTTCTATTGTGAAGCTGCAAATAATATGACTGTAATAATCCAGAACGTGTTTATCCATTTTCGAAAGGAAAATGTTTATAACAATTAAACATTTTAGGCGACGAGCTTTGGAAGGAAAGAAGAAGAAAATAAATACCACGTGTCTGTTATAGTTACGTGGTATCCTGGATCGCTCCCTTCATTTCATTGTTAAAAAGCCTAAATGGGTGGGTGGTGGCAGAATCAGGACAGTTCTACTCAGCGAACAAGCCGCAGCATAGTATTTTTGTTATTGCAACCCACAACTTCTCGTGTCGTCATTCAAAAGTCACAACATATTGCCAAAATTGCAATATTCTTGCTCTGGGAAACCAGGAACGAAATGATTATGAAGTTTTATATGGGGCAGTTGACTAGAAGTGTGTTAGTAGATCCGTTAAGATCCCTCCACTTTCCATGCACATCCAACAAACCAATCAACGCCATGACATCGTGCTGTGATCTGACTTTAGGATCTGTATTCTTCTGGTGACAGGAATAATGGAGGGGGTCACATGTGTGGAAGATGAATCGATATGAATCACTTCGATCCGACTGAATGGAGAAGAAATAGATATGTAACGTACAATCAATTGAGGTCGGGTTCTTTGGTTTCGTAAAACGGTCAACTACTTCCTTCCTATCCAAAGAAAACATGGCTAGTTGGTCGCTAAATGCAGTCATCAAACGGATTTAGACAGTAACTTAACAATAATCCTCGATCATGAAAATAGATAATAAATTAAGTTATTATGAAATGTCGACATGCGAAACAGATGATCGCCATAAAACGTTATTACGAACAAAACACACGTTTTACCAACAGAAAAAAAAGATACAAAGTAAACGAAAACAATATAATATTCTGTCCGGTAGCAAAAGATGACTGTGGTGTCAACGGTTGCAATACCATTGTAGCCACCGGCTTATAAGGCACTGGTATATAGCACATGCAATCGCACGTTGTATGAAGAACAATAATCACACTAAAAAGAAAAGAAAATGTGTATGAATCAATAAGGTACAACTTTGTTGACCGAGTTGATTCTGTTGTCGGCATTCTTACACGTAATGGTTGCCAACATCCCTAAGTGAAAGTAGTAGTATTGAATTGACTGGATTCGAAGTTGGCACACCCATATCGTTAGTCCGTGTGGTTGCCCACTTAACCATCGTTACTCACTTACAATAAAAATCAATATCAATGTGTATGTGTGTGATTTTTGTGTGCTCCATATATATATAGAGAAAGATCTACATAAAATCAAAACTGCGTATTCCTATTAAAGATCTACCGGCAAAGACATGAAAAAGTTCCACAACCTCTAAGTGCACCCCTTAAAGCGTATAAGAGTACACAACTTCGCATATATTATATTTAAGAAACATATATATAATATGTATAAAATGCATCAGGGAAAACTATGGAAGCCTTATGTACCGAATATGTACTTTCTATCATGTCTAAGTGAACGATGGGGACAGAACTCCATTAAAAGGGAAAATACGTATATCTTATTTTTATGAAATTAAAATCATATGTATAATACATTAATTCAGAGAGTTTTCCAACATTTAGAGGCAAAACAGAATGAGGCGGCTCAATAACAACTAATATAGTAATATGGTGTTATAATCATAGTGAAAAAATACATAGTAGTTATTCTCAATCAATTCCAAGCAACGTCGGATCTTCCTGCTAGTATATATATATATATATATATATATATATATATATATATATATATATATATATATATATATATATATATATAAATGTATACATACATATATATACATTGAAAGCCATCTATATGTATTTCAGATTCCAACTGCGTTTCCATTTCATTTTGAAGTTAGTCGTAATAATTGCTTAAACACCACATTTCCTATTTTTCTCTCTTCCACACATGCCCCAAACCTCTCTCTTCATCTCTTTACCTCTATCTAGTATGTCTTTATTTATCTCTCTCACTCTCTCTCTCTTTCTTTCTCTCTCTTTTATATTTCCTTTCGCATACTTACTTTCCATCTTTTAATTCCACCTTCTTTCCCTGCTCCACTCTATCTCTCATTTGATCCAGCCTATTCGTAATAATCTACTTACTCATATTCAGATTAACACATACAGACACACACACACGCACACACACATATATATATATATATATATATATATATATATATATATATATATATATATATGTAAAGACAATGCAACTGTCGTTTCAACCTATTAGTTTCTTTAGAGCCAAGAGCTCTTACTCATAGTGTAAATTAAGCGTAACATTCCGGAAAACAAAAACCCTCGAATTTTCTTAATATGTTTATTTTTTTATATTTTATTTTTATCTTTATTCTTCTCGCCTAATTTACATACCATATTTAAATCAGACAAGCAGAATTCATAGTTGTACCAATTCACCGAATGTCAGTTATTCAATAAGCGTATAAAGATGCTTTACCAGACGGATACATTGCAACTGTCAACAAATTTGAAAATTATGTTATCAACAAAAGATTACAAAAATAAACCAGAAATATAATACATGAATGTAATCGGTCGGATTTTCGAACATAAACTTAAATAGCAATGCAGCGGACACGTCGATATTTTATTGCGCATAACTTTTCCTTTTGATGACCGTTAATGCATGTTATTAAAAATAAGTTTACTTCGATTTATTTTCTTTGAAAGTACTAATATTCTAGCTCGGAATATTTTTCTCACGAAGGACATCTTTTTTTAGCAGCAAATGTAAATTACACATTGATTCCATTTTTGCAATCAGAAGCAAATGTTATACTAGTAAATACTTATAATAATACATCCCCCTGTATTCTTATAATAATACATTTCCCTGTATTTATTACCAATGAAAAGTTTCGACACAAAATTCTTATTGCACTCCAATACAATCTCACGTGGAAAACAATAGGCAATAGTTTTCTATGTTAATTCAAGCAACGAGATGAAATACTCACTATCAACGCTCGGTTGGAAGTCAGTACAACGTTTCTTACTAAAAGAACTGCTAATACATAAAATATATTATTATTAAGCGAACATTTTTTTATTACCTTGAATATTTTGGTTATATACAACTCAACAATATAAAACAACGATGGATACACCGCCATTGATTAGGGGTTTATTCAATCAAAATTAAATCAATGGAAATATTTATTTACTTTTCTTTAACAAAACAAAGATCCGTCGCAGATAATTTTGTAAAATAAACGCAAGGGAGATTATTCTGCGTTATTAAGAGCAAGGGACATAACGATTCCCTATTTTTGTTTTTTCGTTTCCAGTTTTATTTAACAAAACATAAACTTAAAAAACGTAAGATTCCCAAATGTGTTGGTGTGTATCTTCTAAGCGTAAACTGTAGATATGAACATAAAAGTTTCTGTTTAATTTATACTTACTCAAATAATTATTATAATCTAAAAACATCAGACTAAAAGTAATACACTTCTTTATTTAGTCCTGCTATGTAAAAGAATCACTTCATAAATAACTTTATTTTTATTGTAAAAACTTACTTTATGAATCCTCGAGATTTGAAAGGCATTTGAAGAATTTAAACTGTCGATTAGAAAGTTATGTAAAATTGTTTGCAGAAAATCAAGCTTTCTACATCCAATAACGTTATACACAGCAATTATAACAACAATACGTTAGCAAGATTAATTATAGCTTCATAAGAATTTAGTTCAATTAATAGTTTAATTGTCTCAAAAAGAGACGCATTGCTTATTTTGAAGAGAACACCTGAATGTATTGATGATGAGAAAATTCCCCGCCAAAAAAATTAGTGACAAGAAAAACGAAAGCTTATCAGCTGAAAAGCGAATGAGATGTTTGGCATATCGTGCGTGCTCATCACATAGAGGGATAAATAACGGCTTATATAGACAATGGAGATTTTAAAAGTTGTTGGGACCAATTTGCATGCGTAAATACACAAATTTGCATTTCCGGAGACCAACTGACTAAAAGAACCGATTGAATGCAGGGGTTGGCTTTAGAGAGAGCAGAGAGAAAGTGTTGGTGCCGAAGATTTAGTAAAATTTATTTTAGCGTTTGAACGACATGAATTATGTTTGAAAATTAGATTTTGTTTGTAACCCTAGTTTTCTTACAGTCAGTTTATTGCAATTTATTTCGGCTTAAAATGGACAGCCGTTTCGACAAAAAAAATCAAACCTTAGTTTGCTTAGACTGTTGCAGTCGTTGAATGTATTGCCACATTGGAATTTGGGTGTGACCTCTCTGGAGTGAAGCGGCTTGATAATATCATCTCATTTCGGTTAACTTGAAGAACGTTCGCAGTTTAGCTACAACTAACTGAAGAGGAATACGACGCAGCGCGAATTAAAGAAGCACTAAGCACTTTGTTCATGACAGATTTACGGCGTATGAGAGGTTTGAGGCACGTGTGTTGCGTTTGTGTGAGACTGTATTTGTGTATTTGGCGAATCTACGGCAGCTGTCAATTCTATTTGGATGAAATGCCAGATCATGTCATTGCGTATGTGTTTATGCGAGGGATTCATGACTTTGTGAAAAGGCAATTGCGGTCCTCGTCCAGGATGGATGACCTGGGATTAGAAGAGCTGTTACTCGAGCTCGACCGTTGAATAAAAGACAATTGTAAAGTGTGGGAACCTGTCGTGGTTGCGATACAGCATGTCCAATTCACTCAACCACCCGTGGGGCATGGGCCGATCTGATTATAAGTACTATAAACGCAATGACCCTACTCATTTCGCTAAAGACTACGTACAGAGGAGACTCTTATCCCAACGTACTTATCGGTGCAACAAGACTGGTCATCTGGTGGAGGTTGACCAGAAAATAAAGTTTGAAACGAGACATCAGCGCTAGTCAATACCCCAGTCAGAATGTTAACTCGGCTCTACCTATCATTACAATTCATGATAATGATGCACTAGACGTTGCTCTTCTAAACACTAGGGCTCACGTTCTATTATAAGCGCTAAGCTATGTCGGTCTTGGTCTGAGAAGAGTATAATGGTAACCACATTGACCGGCGCGACACAGGCCTGCTGCGGAAATGGCATCGTTAGGATTCATGCATAGACTGGTAACGTTGCCACATTCAACGTTCATGTTATGCAAAGGAAACCCTTTTATTTTGAATGTTACTTGGCATCGACGCCATTAAGGTACTAGGAAACGTTCTCATCATGCAGTCTGGAAGTGTGCATTTTTGGGGAGACACAACCCATTTACGCAGCGTTTCGTATCTACTAAGCTGATATTCTTGCAAGGTTTGATGAGGGGAACGGCGTATAGGTTACAGCATAAAAATGGTAAGCGGGTCGTGTACGAGAGAAGCTTGAAACTCGGATTTCTAAATATTCGATGTCTAATAGAATTGAATGAGGACTATGGACGCGAGTTGCAGAACTGGATAAACAACGGTTGGTTGTTGCCATATATTGGGAAGGGTTTGGACCACCCAACGGATAGATAGCATTGATGGTCGTACAGCAGACTAATAAAAATAAAGTGAGTGCTGTAATACACTATCGTGAATTAAACACCTATATTGATTTATTTACTGGCGATGCAGTTGTGTGTGCACTGAAAATGCGTGAATAGAGACATCAGATAACAAATTATCCCTTCTGAACCTTGGGAAGTCATATCTAGCGATCGATGTTGAGAAATCTGTTAAGCCGGACCAGACCGTGATATATAAAGGACAAATATATTGTCTAACCAGGTTATGGTTTAGATGTAATATTGCGCCTCTAGTAATGCTAACATGCCAGAGTCTATGTAAACCCAGGATATAAAAATAAAGAGAGCAACGTCGGCGTATATAGATGACCTATATATCAATTAGGATGTGGCATTGGCAGAATCCTTGAGGAAGCATCTAAATATGCACGGACACACTTGTAAGGCTTAAGAGAAGCTGGAAAGCCTGCGATTAGAAGTTTTGGATGAGCATGGTCGACTACGATGGCAGCAAGTAAGCAGTACTGTGAAAACTCCTATAACTATGACACGACGATGTATCTTCTTCATGTGAGACACTGAATGGGCACTTTCCTGTGTGTGGCGACAAGCATAATCAACCATTGCTCTACAACTGTCACACAGGAATGAGATTACAAGGTCAGGGATGATCTTCTAAAGTGTATGATAGCCAACCACACTTGCTCGAGTACACCAATTGAACCCCACCCAAGGAATGTCGTGCGTCGACACGAAGGAACTAGATAGATGGAGGGACGCAAGCTCGCTGGCTGTGAGCGTGGCTCTTGCCGCAAATGGAGCCATCATTGTTGATGCATGCTGGCAGTGACCAACAAAGGATACCTAACACATAAACGTAGCGTATAATTGAACTTGCACGTAAATGGACGGTCAATGTGTTACACATGAAAACAGACTCCCTTTGTGCGTACCACTGGGGCACTAATGCCCTCACAGGAACGTCTCGGTTGAGCCCCAAGACCTCAAGCAAGATATACATAAGGCGGAGACTGAACACAATAATCTCACTGATGTAGGAGTAGAACATTCCGGTTGAAATATATGACCAGAACAGAGCAGAATCACTGAAAAGAGTTCCCCAGCGATGACTCAATGGTATGAAGAGAAAGTACCCACAATGTTTGCTCTTGCCACAGGGAATCTGAACCCAATACATCTGAACGAAGTTCATCGATATAGTTGGCACCCTATAGTCAGGCGAGCACTATATTTTGTGTGTATAATCGACTTGTAAATTAAAGGTAGGTGTTTGTAATTGTGAAGAATGTAATACAATAGACCCAACTCCAGTGCGATGCCAAAAGGGAAAGTCTCAGTCTTTTCTTCTTTTTCTTTCTTTCTTGTGCCAGCTCCCTCAAAGCTGCAGCTCGGTCTTGGCAAGCCAGGTTCTCGTCTCGTCATCAAGGTCCGCTATGCCCTGCTTTTTTAAAGTCTCAGTGTACATGAATTATTGAAACTATTAGGCATGGACATCACGCACTACAACTGGTTCTATTTTTTGACACTGCAACGGCAAATCACTGCACATGTGATCCGGCAATTACAATCAGTGTTTTCTGAACGCGGTCGCCAGGTCGAGATCCTGGCTGATAATTACACTGTTTTCTGTAGTCAACAATTTAGGCAGTTAATGACTGAATAGGGTGTGAAATTCCAACAACGGTGCGCATTTAGATCATCAGGAATGTGTATCATTGAAAGGTGTCTTCGGAAAATAAAGAGGCTTTCTGTACGAAATAGCTGTCTTATTATGAAGGTACAAAGTTACTGCCAACTATGATGTGTCTGCCTTGTCAGCACCCGCCAATTTGCTACACTTCTACCATTCGAGTGAAAAGGGGTTAGTGTTGTGTCTCATCGAATCATGAAAGTACCTCTACACATTATAATTAGGGGGACACTGGGAAGTTTCGCGTCGGAATTTAAAGCAGATCGCATAACCGAAGTAGTCAGTCCAGATCGGTGGTCGTTAATTGCACGTGTCAACATAACTGAGATGTGCATCCACATCTCAGTTAAGTGCCAGTAGTGGTTAACAGCGGTGATATTTTATGAGATGTTTCTGAATGGAAAGAACCATATTCAGATGCTTTCACACATGAGAGTGATGGAGGGGCCGGACCCGATTTGGTTGAGCTATTTTATTGCACTACTAATTCAAATCCCGGCACATCAGACGGTTTGGTTAAAAAAGACGAAAAAGCTGTCCCACTACGATAAAATGTCACTTCAGAGAAGTGTGACAATAGAAACGAAAATCTTTCAGCTGAAAAACAAATAGGATGTTTTGCATGTCGTCTGGGTCCATCAACCAGAGTAAAAAAGGAATACTATTATTAAATTCTCCTTTCGTGTGAATCAGATGATTCTAGTGTTGGCATTAGTTTTCCCGATGTTTTTCTAGTTAGAAATCTTTCTGGAAAGACATCGGGTACTTACGGGAAGGGTTACGAGAAGGTTGCCAACATTCCTATGTGACAGTGGTACTGTGGAACCGACTGGATTCGAACTTGGAACAGCCAGGTTCTCAGTCCGTGTCGTTAGCCACTTAACCACCGTCACCTTCCCTTATATTTACAATTGTAGATTTTTATAATTGGAACTGATTTACATACGTTAGTAAGCTAATTTGTATATTAGGAATTTGATTTAGGAGATAGCAGAGAGAACGGGTTTGTACCGAAGATTTAGTAATGTCAGTGTTTGTGAAACATGGCGTGTTTTTTTGTTGTTGTTGGTAATCCATTGAACCAGCTTCATTGGCTGCGTTGGTGTTGATCTACGGATTAAAGTGTTACATTCATTTTTTTTAGTTATTACTAGTTTATGCCCACTCCTTATGAAATATTGGTACAGTAGTTTGTTATATCAATTTCCATATTTACCTAGCTCTATCGCTTTATAATAAGTAGGAAGTAAAAAATTTGTGAAATCTCGTGAATAAATACGCTATTTAGTATTTGCATGGAAAGGTAACAACAATGAATCGATTTAAATATTGTTTTTATTTGCAAAATAGCATGTTTTTAAACTTAACTAATTGAAGAATAGCATGTTTTTAAGCTAAACTAATTGCAAAATAGTATGTTTTTAAGCTAAACAAATCGCAAAATAGCATGTTTTAAGCTAAAATAATTGCAAAATAGCATGTTTTTAAACTTAACTAATTGAAGAATAGCATGTTTTTAAGCTAAACTAATTGCAAAATAGTATGTTTTTAAGCTAAACAAATCGCAAAATAGCATGTTTTAAGTTAAACTAATTGCAAAATAGCATGTTTTTAAGCTAAACTAATTGCAAAATAGCATGTTTTTAAACTTAACTAATTGAAGAATAGCATGTTTTTAAGCTAAACTAATTGCAAAATAGTATGTTTTTAAGCTAAACAAATCGCAAAATAGCATGTTTTAAGCTAAACTAATTGCAAAATAGTATGTTTTTAAGCTAAACTAATTGCAAAATAGCATGTTTTTAAACTTAACTAATTGAAGAATGGCATGTTTTTAAGCTAAACTAATTGCAAAATAGTATGTTTTTAAGCTAAACAAATCGCAAAATAGCATGTTTTAAGCTAAACTAATTGCAAAATAGCATGTTTTTAAGCTAAACTAATTGCAAAATAGGATGTTTTAAGCTAAACTAATTGCATAATAGCATGTTTTTAAGCTAAACTAATTGCAAAATAGTATGTTTTAAGCTAAACTAATTCGCTTTACACTAATAACCTTAATGTGTACTGTTTTGCAGATTATGAAAAAAGGTAATTTTGTTTTAAAATATTCATATAATGTGTTTATGCAATATTTATTATGTTTATTAATTTCGTTAAATTTATAAAATACGTACCTAGCTAAAAAAAATTATTCACACCTAGGTGAGCTTCAGCCCCGAGTTTTGGCATCGTGAAAACTACTGTACTAGTAGTGTGTACTTTGCCTATTTTTCAACTTATCACATGTTTCGATTAGCTCACAAACAGACAAACTCCAGAAAACACCTTAATTTGTTAATAGTATATATAGGTTCTTACCGCATAGTACGTTGATGAGGCTAGTTGTTAGTTTGGATTCGTTGTTCGGTGTCCGGTCGTTTGCATCTTTTTGTAGAGTAAGTATCAGTATTTTTTAAATATTTTATAATGGATATTGATGTACTAAAAAGTGTCAGCATTAAATATTTTATAGATTTTTAATTAATTGTAATTATACTTGCTCTATAAATTGGAAACGTAGTATTGGGCATTAACTGATATATAGCAAATGTATTACTTAATGTATCTTATACAAGTCAAGTACGTGTTTACCGAAGTTAATTGTATTACCTACAAGTAACTATGGATGACAAATATAAAGGAGAAATAAATATTATAATATGTAAGCGATATATGTATGATTGTCTATCTAATTGTATGTCATAAACAAAAAAAGCATCCAGCATAAACATCGTTTTAACCGGAATAATTATTCGAATAAAGAAACTCAAATGAAATAAAATATTCGGGCCAATAACATAGTAGGATTAAAAAACATTATAGATAGACTTGTTTGAATGAAGTATCGATATGTCAGACATATTTCTACTTGGGGCTGACTTCGAAAATCTGACGAATTTCCTTTTATAGAGTAGATATATAATCAAGAGAATATTCTCATGATATCTAGCTTATAGCCATTGTGTTTAAATATGTTAGTAGTGTTTTCAAAATCAGTATTATTGGAAGTTGTCTTACACACAACTATTTATATATATAAATATATATCTATATATATATTTATATATACATATATATATACATATATCCCCCCACATACACACACACACATATATATATATATATATATATATATATATATATATATATATATATATATATATATATATATACATAAACTCTTAGTCCAATCCTTCATCTAATAACGCTCCTTACCCCATATTTTCCCGCGCTAATATTTTCTTTCCCCATCTCTGCATTTCCTGTTAAGAAAGCTCTTATCAGATTCATAAGTAGAGAACACCATCGGTCCACATCTGTGTTTTTCTTCAGATGTTAATCACGTGTCTTCTTGTTGACATGGACATGGAATCACCTCAATGCCGATAAAAACACTCAGCCCTCGTCATTTCTTGAAAAACTTCTGCTTGCTTTCCCTCATCTTTTCTGCATCCTTTGTATTTACTGATCACCCTTCTCTCTCCCTCTCTCTTTCTTCCCCTTTATATATATATATATATATATATATATATATATATATATATACGTATATATGTATATATATGTATATATATATATATATACATACATACACACACACATATATATATACGTATATACGTATATATATATATATATAGTGTTAGAGTGAGATTCGTTTGTTTCTTATTTCCTGTTCTTCATGTCTCTCTTTTTGACATTCCATCTATCTCGCACATATTCCCTCTTACTTCATCCCACATCCAATTATATGTAATATCTCCTTTTATTTTTCTTATTCTCTTACTGTATGTTACTCACATCCATGCTCTTGACAGTTCACACAAACCCACTCTCTCTCTCTCCCGCTCTCTCTCTCTCATTTGTTATATATATTCCCCCGTCTCGATTTTATTATTTATTTCTGTAGCACACGCTCGAGTATTCTCCTCTCTCTGTCTCTCTATCTCTTTTCCAGCACCCTCTCTTACCGTGTTTCTACCATTCTGTCTCACATGGCATCACCTCTTATTACGTGTGCGTTAGTCTCGAACTCACTTCTTCGACTTATTATTTATTTCTCAATCAAATTCTTCTCTCCCCTTATCTATATTTGTATTTCTCTTGCTCTCGGTTTATCTCTCTCTATTTCCGTCGCCTTCTGTTATACTAATTTTCGCTTTTCTTCTATTTTCATCATCATAACAGTAACAGCAGCAGCATCTATACGAATGTGATTAAATAAATAAAGTTAATTCGTATTAAAATGACTCAAATTTAACACAAGAAAAATGTCATGACTCTTTACAATACAATTTTCATACTTTGAAACATATTATTCCGTTGGCATGATTATTTTCAGATTGAGTTTTGGACATTCGTCCAGAATATTATAATTGCTCAGACATTTTTTTGACGTAGTCAAACAAGTAAAAATCAGATCGAAGCATATGTGAAGTTTAATGGGGATGTGTAGCTGTTCTGAAACAAACTGACTTATAATATACCCCTCGTTCATACTACAGTGTGAGTTCATTTATTACAATGGAAAAGATGAGCTCAAAAAGTTGAAATCTTCGACGTTGGTGCTTCAGGGTTTTTTTTCGCATGCTTTAGAAGTTGACAATGAGAAGCATTGGTTAGAGTTGAACATTTATCAATGTTCACAAATAGTAATGCGTTTGTGTCATGTCTCTGTACACTATCAGCATGACCGTCTCTACTGAGCGCTGCATACGTTTTCTTTACAAGTAAGTCAGTAAGCTGTAATAATTTTATTCACGAAATCTTGAGGATCGTTAATTAAGAAACAGAAGCAGATCTAACTGTGGTCTAGTGTCAATATATTCGGAAACTGGCCAACACTACGATTGGTAAAGGCAAGGTTCTATAGAATAATTATGCATGCTTTACCCACAAAGGTTTTCAAGAATGTCCTCTAGTGTAACTAAATCCACCGTATCAGATGTACTCACACTGTTTGTCTGCTTAATCGATCTTTATTTTAAATATCATCTCGGCCTTCTGCAAACAATTTCATCTATTTGTAAATATCTTTTTACTAAAATATGTTTCACCTTACAAGAATTCAGAAAAGTTTACATAGTTTGTAACTTTCGACTATCGAGGATTTGTTTAATCCTAGAACACGCAATTTGAATACTCTCAAAATAAAGATTTCTGAGAAATTTTAAATAATCATTTTTGTTTAAAATCAGTCGCATCAGACAAAGCACGAAGCGACTTGATGTAATGAACTAAAAAATACTACTTCAAGGTAAAAAAAACGATAAGAAAACAGCAATGATTTCCTCTTTTTCAGAAACATCGATCATGAAATATGAAGACTAAAAGACTATATATGAAGCGAGAGTTAAAAGGCTGCCAAAAGTAAACTCAATGTCCACTTTCATCTCTCCAAGTAAACTTAGATTTATGCAAAGAAAATATCTCTAATCTTCTTTATTTTACACAATTTAGTTTATTTATTTAATAATGTTCATATAAATATATATATATATATATATATCGCATCTAAGGCATGCGACAAAAAAGCTGAAGCAGATTTAATAAATCATTGCAAATATTTTTTTTAATTGTCAAATTACTAATGAAAACCAAAGCCATCAAATAATTGGCTTATTCATTCTGATGAGAGGCATTGTTTCTTTAAAAACCTTAGGTTTAAAGGACTTTTCTATAATTTATAATATTCTTTGTTGCACTGTTCGAGATTTTAATTTAATTAACTTGTAATGTATGCAACTTTACATTTATCTTATTAGCATTTTCTTTTCTATTATAATTTTATATCCTCAATATTGAGCATATTTGTATCGCATTATGAATTAATATGAATTAATTATTTCATAGTATCAAAGAAAAGCAATATATGTATAGACAATATTTTTATTAATATTAATTATCTAATCTACAGACACTAGTGTTTCATGCTACATGCGATCATCAGTGTAAAAATTGTTAATTACAGCTTGTTTAAATATTCGAACGCAGTTACAAAGCCACCTTTTAATTAGATTATCAATCATTTATTAAATCGACGAAAAAAAGAAATGTACTTAAGAAGGGGTAATATGTCTTTGCAATACTGAATCTCCAAGTATATTATGATGTGTCAAAGTATATTGGAATATGATATTATAAATTGCCTGAAAAGTATATATTGGGATTCAGAAAATGAGTAAAACAGTCAGAATTAAATCTATGTTAAGTTCCATAAAAGTAAATGTACTATGTTTATAACACAGTTTTATTTGCTTACAGGAGGTTACTAGCGGGATAAAAACTGACAAAAAGTTTTAAACAATAAAGTGTTGGGGAATAATAAGTAGTATATTTGAAAGATATATTAACTTTAGTAATTAATTAATTCATTTATTAATCCAAACAAGATGTAAAAACCCTGAGGAATACGCGTTGAGAAAAATGTATACGTCATTTGAATTCAAAAATAAGAGGACTAACACCGTTTAAGATGGTCTCTTAAAAAGGGAGTGTTAGCAGAAATAGAAAGAAACGAACACAGAAACTAATTATATGTTAATAATTCTCATTATATGATCAAGGTGGAGAAGCAATACTCTTATATTTACGGTTCAAGTTATTTAATGTATTTGTAAAATATATAGAATAATACAACGAATGTTGACATTTGTAGTGTATACACTACAGAGTTATAAAAAATAAGGTGAATTATTTTTCATAAAAAATATGAAAACGTTATTTTAGGTTTAATGGATGGATAATAATTAATGTTTATAATATATTTTACATCTCAATCTTTTCAGATGTCATAAACGATTGATAATCTTGTTTTAATTTTTCATCTTATAAATAAAAAGAAAATCCTGTTATAAAACGTTTTTCCTTCTGAAGAGAGGACTTGTGTCTTTGAAAAACCAAGGTTTAAAATAATTTTACATAATTTATAATATTCTTTGATATACTGTTTGAATTTATGAAGCTTGTAAAGTAAGTTACTTTACATTTGTTTTAGTATCATGTTCTCTCATACATATATATATATATATATATATATATATATATATATATATATATATAAATATATATATATTGTCAGTTATGAAAATATATTTTATGACAATTAAGCTAAACAGAGGTTCCTGCGTTTCATCCCCGGGGCTAATATATATATATATATATATATATATATATATATATATATATATATATATATATATATATATATATATATATATATATATATATATATATATATATATAAGAATAACGAAACGATGAAAATGCAGATTGGATGAATTACTATATTCATTAATTCGTCAGAAGCAAAGAGTATTAAAAATGATTTACTTAATTTATGGATTTTCAAAAATAAGCTCTTTTTATCAGAAGATACTTTTAAAATTATAGTCTGCTAAGGAACCACTATAAATTGTAATGCCTTTATTTATATATAAATCTATGAATTCTTCCCATATTTTTTGTAGAGTTATTCATTTTACCGTCAATTGATTTTTTATTTTGGATGTCCTTTTAATGTATCCTCTGATATCTCTGGTGTTGAACTTTGCAGTATGGACTCTTTCCGATACAACTCAATGCTCACCTTATCTCTGATTCATATTCCGGATAATTAGATGGACATATTATATCTTCTACCCAACTTTCATAGAATATGTCTGTTATTTACGACTCTTATATTTTAAAATTCATGCTAGCAATAATAAATTTCTTTACTGATTTTTCTCCTATGATAAAAAGAGCTTATCTTTTAAAATCCATGGATTAAGGAACTTTTTATATTCCTCGTTAGAATATCTGATGAATTAATAAATATCGTAATTTATCCCATTTTTATTTAGAGTGTGTCCACACCCTGACTTGTACCCGCCATTCAAAAAAAAACTTTTAGAATATTTTAAGTACAAAAAAAAATTAATAGAGAAAATAATTGCTCTGCATGAAATGTTGAGTTATATTAAGTAATACATTTTAAAAGGATTAATGCGCGCACATGAGCCTCAATAATATGTATGTGCTTGGTAAAATTCTAATCTACTGAATTTAGCATAAAACATTATGGGATGTACATACTAGACAACAGGATATGTAACGCGGCACATTGTTTTAGTTTTTTAGCTATTTAGGGGATGCCACCGAAAATTTATCATACTTCCCAAAGAAAACAAAGCATTAAAAGGTAAAAATATTGTCATATGTATATGTCCTACTAGTATATATATATATATATATATATATATATATATATATATTTATATATATATATATATATATATATATATTTATATATATATATATATATATATATGTATATGTCCTACTAGTATATATATATATATATATATATATATATATATATATATATATATGTATATATAAAATGTTTTCACTCACACGCTTTTCATTGCAACTTCCTTACCATTTTTCTTTATTTAATTTTTCTTTCGTAAGACATTACTGTCCCACTCTATTCTAACCATTTCAAATGTTTACTTTTACTAGTTGAACTACATGTCTCAACCGGAACTCTACATCCTGCAGTCATTAGGTAGTACTTTTTTATAATCCGCAGAATAAAGAATTGATAAACAAATGTTCTTTTGAGTTCAAAAATAGTATAAGTAGTTAATAGAATCATTGTATCAATGTTGCGATAAAACATGAGGCATAAAACTGGAAATCTCTATGCTATACAACTACTTTAAACCCAAAATGTCCACATTAAAAAAACAATCTAAATTAAAATATTTACATCGGAAATATAAGCTACACCGAAAATGAAACTCCACGTCAACAGCAACAAGTTTTGTAACATATACAATCTCTGTCATCCAACACATAAAAATTCCATTATATTCCCTTTGGGTTAGAATTACCTATGTAGGAATGGTCAGCGAGATAAAATCTTGTTTTTCCTTAAACTAGGCAAATCCAAATTCAGTTATTTTAACGTTTTAACGCTCGTATAAGATATTCTAAGAGCAGTACACTCCAGTCCACTGACCTACATACATTCTACAGATGTTCATCATGTTCTCTTGAGACACAACTGTTTCGTCCGATCTCTCCTTGGAATCTGACACACTCAGATTGATGGAGATAGAACCTATTATTTGAGGTCATATTGTGAATACCTTGATAAATAAAGAGAATTTGTATCTAAATTAAAAGATATGTAACACGATGAATATGTGCTAAGTCTACAGGAAAGTTTCAAGGATTTGCATTAAGTTTAATTCCACAAAACAAATAAAGATCGACAATATACTATTAGATGAGAATTTGGTCAAGGACATGTCTGTTTGGAAAATGGGCAGAGCGATTGAACTACTTCGAGGCAACGAACACAATATTCGTCCTGTACGAATTACAAGAGGTGACAGTTTGGTGGAAACACAGCCCCTTACATTTATTTTCACAAAAGCCATCCCTCACTCTTAAAGTTCTTCATGATACCTAAGAAAACGAGGAATACGATGAAGATGACTCTATGTGAGATTAGAGTAGCGATTATAGGACACTTGACATGTAACTATCAACCTTTTCCGAGAAAACAGTCAATTATAAAAATATTTAAGAAATCCATACCTAATATTGAATAATCTTATTATTAATACACACTAAGTGTAGATTATTCAAAGTAATGCCTAAAACATTAGGATAGTCTATACATTATATGCTTCTACTAAACAACAATATTCTGTACAATTTAATAATGTATAATTTAAATATTTTATGTTATAATCACGAATATTGTAAATTTGAATTTCTACTAATAACAGTAAATTATTTTATTTGTTGCAGTTTCTGTTCGTTGGGAGATTCACTTTGACCAAGTATCAGGCATTAAAGGATTTTTTTAAATCATAAATTATTTACTTTGGAAAGGTTAACAAACGAAACAACCAAATTAAACGAGTCTCGAAAAGTCGAATGTGCAAATATTCATTACTTTTTATAATCTTTTTGTCTATGACATCATTAAAATATACATAATACATATACTGACGTGTCTGTTTGCTCATAGTGATAGCAATTTGTAGAGGAATGTACTTCAATCGACCCTATTACAACAGTTAGTAGTACAAAATATATTTAAAAATGTATTAAAAAGTAATAAATTTTACAAATATTATTTATATCAAAGAGAAAAGATAGCAGCTTGTTTCTTTCCGGTGAATATTACCCTCGCGTCGCTTCGCGCGGACACACCAACTCCTACCAGTCAATTACCATGGGAATTTGGTCTAGCGTAGTTGTAAGGTCGCTCGAGATAGTAGCTGAGCTCAGAGACAGGTTACTATAGAAACGAACGTTTATGTCTGTTCTTCGTTATAAAAGAATACTAAAGTTTCAATGTTTTTCATTTTAGTTTCATACATTTAATAGGGGAGTAGAAAGTGGAATTTCAGTTCGGAAAGTAAAAAATAGACTTTCGGCTAGGAAAGTAAAAAATGGACTTTCGGCTAGGAGAGTAGAACATCGACATTCGGTTAGGAGAATAGAAACTGGGCTTTCGGTTTATTTTAGGCAGCCTCGTAACTCTCGCTTCCCTTATTTTGTCCTTTTAGTACTCGCATTCCATGAGCGATGTTTCTGACAATGGGAGAATAATTGCTGTTTTCTGAGTTGGAATCTATCCATCTTACACCTATCGAAGTATTTTTTATCTCCTTACATTAAGAAGCTTCATGTCATGTCAAGAGCGATTTTCATTAAGAAAACAAATTCTTTTTTTTTTTTTACGTAACATTTGATTTATACTTTTTTAGTATTCAAATCCAGCGCTAATGTCGACCCAAATATTTTGCTTGTCCGTCTAATTAAATGCTGGTCATATTAAAAATAACACTAAGTAAGAAAATGCACTTTATTTATAGATGCTAAAGTTCACATAAAACAGTACCTTTTTTCCAGTGTTAGTGAATTGACACTATCATTTATACCCTCCAATTTTAAACACCAACAACCCTAAAGGACGTTGTTGCGACACAGCTATTTCTTTCTTATAATTTATTGGGTTCTTTCTTATGAGGAAATGAAAACATGAAATTCATAATATTTTAAGTATAATCATTCATTTCGTTATTTCATATAGTATATAATGATGGTTGGGTTGTGCAGTAGCTGACATATATTGAGGTGATCTGAGTAAACATGCGGATATTGGTAGAAATATATGAATTAGAAGCCGTTAATCAACAATGACGGATATTTATAAAATGCGTACATTCCATAAGCGTGTTTAACGATGAAAATTTAAAAAGTAATTTTCAACTTCACAGACACACGCAAAAACGCTATTTTAAATTTAAATGTAAAGGACCAACAAAAGTGCCATTTAAAATGTAACTGTGCCACACCAACGAAAATACTATTTCAAATTTAACTGTGACACACCAACGAAAATGCTATATCAAATTTAACTGTGACACACCAACGAAAATGCTATATCAAATTTAACTGTGACACACCAACAAAAATACTATTTCAATTTTTACTGTGCCACACCAACAAAAATACTATTTCAAATTTAACTGTGCCACACCAACGAAAATACAATTCAAATTTAACTGTGCCACACCTACGAAAATACTATTTCAAATTTAACTGTGCCACATCAACGAAAATACTATTTCAAATTTTACTGTGACACACCAACGAAAATTCTATTTCAAATTTAACTGTGACGCACCAACGAAAATACTATTTCAAATTTAACTGTGACACACCAACAAAAATACTATTTCAAATTTAACTGTGACACACCAACGAAAATACTATTTCAAATTTAACTGTGCCACACCAAAGAAAATGCTATTTAAAATTTAACTGTGCCACACAAACGAAAATACTATTTCAAATTTAACTGTGACACACCAACAGAAAATACTATTTCAAATTTAACTGTGCTACACAAACGAAAATACTATTTCAAATTTAACTGTGCCACACACACGAAAATACTATTTCAAATTTAACTGTGCCACACACACGAAAATACTATTTCAAATTTAACTGTGCCACCCACACGAAAATACTATTTCAAATTTAACTCTGACACACCAACGGAAATGCTATATCAAATTTAACTGTGACACACCAACGAAAATACTATTTCAAATTTAACTGGGCCACACCAACGGAAATACTATATCAAATTTAACTGTGACACACTAACGAAAATACTATTTCAAATTTAACTGTGCCACACACACGAAAATTCTATTTCAAATTTAACTGTGACGCACCAACGAAAATACTATTTCAAACTTAACTGTGACACACCAACAAAAATACTATTTCAAATTTAACTGTGACACACCAAACGAAAATACTATTTCAAATTTAACTGTGCTACCCCAAAGAAAATGCTATTTAAAATTTAACTGTGCCACACCAACGAAAATACTATTTCAAATTTAACTGTGCTACACAAACGAAAATACTATTTCAAATTTAACTGTGCCACACACACGAAAATACTATTTCAAATTTAACTGTGCCACACACACGAAAATACTATTTCAAATTTAACTGTGCCACACACACGAAAATACTATTTCAAATTTAACTGTGCAACCCACACGAAAATACTATTTCAAATTTAACTCTGACACACCAACGGAAATGCTATATCAAATTTAACTGTGACACACCAACGAAAATACTATTTCAAATTTAACTGTGACACACCAACGGAAATACTATATCAAATTTAACTGTGACACACCAACGAAAATACTATTTCAAATTTAACTGTGACACACTAACAAAAATGCCATTAGAAGCTTAACTGTGACCCACCAATGAAAATGCTATTTCAAATTTTACTGCGACACACCAACGAAAATGCTATATCAAATTTAACTGTGACACACCAACGAAAATGCCATTTGAAGCTTTACTGTGACACACCAACAAAAATGATATTTCAAACTTAACTGTGAGACACCAACGGAATTGATATGTCAAGCTTCAGCATTACTAGCCCACCAAAATGGGATTTCAAACTTCAACGGGACGGACTAAAGAAATTGGTATTTCAAATTTTAGAGGTACACATCGCTTCTGATATGGACACATCTAAAATAAGATGCATCTTTTTAGTCTGCGCGATTAACAATGCCAATTCCATTTCTACCGGAAGTGTGACCGACTGACCAACAGAAAGACTGAGCCTCGCCTTAAGACGGGAAAAATTATCTAATATAAACGCGCAGTCTATATAAGAAGAATCGTCCTTCATTTTGTCATAAAACCCGTTCCCATTTATTTATTTATATATTGCCACTTTTAGGATTGCCATTATAAGTCTTAGAATGATTCTCATGTTTATTCCTACACTGTGCAATCCATTTCATTTCGAAACAAAGGACTGTTTTGTGATGTATGAATGACGTCATGGGATAGCTTGCCTCTTAGAATTCACAGACTAAACATCTCCGGCATTTAATTATAGAATTCTTTGTTACATGAGAGACAAGAGAAAGAAAGAAAAAAGATGACTAAAACTAATCTTCGCTGAAATATATTTGAAAACTTCATTTGATGTTTGGTAGGCTGGCGCGGATGATGCCTGTACGGCAACTCTCTTACTGTTGGCTGGTTGTGGCTCCAAATCTTATATAATCTTTTTTTATGTTATTTATAGTCGCCGAATCAAATAACTGACGCCAAACCCCATTGTAAACTTGATCCCTTGCTTCGATGACCTTAGAGATTTTGCTTGTTCCTACCTTTTTAGAAAATACATACTTGAGCTAAATGGTGGCGCAGATTTTTAGTTTGAGATGCTTTTTTGATTCTATTTTATTCTAAATCGAAACTTCGCATAAAATTTATACTTTTTGTAGATGTGTTATCTGATTGTAAATATTCTTTAATGTTAACTTAAAATACACATATAATGTTTTAGCATTTTAGAGATGACCATTGAAAATGTATATCATTTGAATTATTCGAACTACTAATTTCATCTTGGATGTAATTCACACAACGTTTCAACCGATGTAAACTCCGACCTTCTTCAGGTAAATCTTGTTTAACTGGGAAATCGTAATGTCAAACTCTGTAATCATTACGAAACTTCAAATGGAACCCATTATTTAATCCAAGTGGTCTATAGTTGTAGGTCCAGAGAGCTCACTGAAGAGGGTACGAGTAGCAGCGGAAGCCGGAAATAACGTTCCCCGCGTAGTCGTTCGGAAAATGAGACACATCGAACAACTAAATGAGATCCGGTTAATCACGGCTAAGGTAAACAGAAAGTAAGCAAGGGGATACTTGTTCTTATTCTGTCAGCCATGACCGGGTAGAACTCTTAATTACTTCTCAATTGGATTTTTAGTAGCACCTATACCAAGAATTGAACATTCCCTCACCAGAAGACTGTCACTTAGAATTGATTTATTACTTTTCACTTCATCCGTCGTGCCACAGGTCCATGTGTGTATATATATATATATACACACAAAAAAAGAACGAATCCCCTCCTTAGAAATCCACAAATAACTACGGAGCTTGAAATGCTTCAAAATAGGTTTGTAATAGTTCCTATTGATAAGGCGACAAATAACATAGCTTTTATCTGTAAAAAGTATTATATACAACGCTTATTGCTAGAAGTAGGAATAATAGGTGAAGTTTCAGATACTTATAAATTAAGTAATAATAAAAGCGATAACATTATTATAAACAATACTGTTATTTGTGAAAAATTAGGATTAAAATTAGAAGAAAAATACAAAAAACTTCCATCTATGTATTGGATACCTAAAATGCATAAAACACCAGTTGGCGCCCGTTTCATTGTTGCCTCAAAAATGTGCACCACTAAACCTTTAAGTAAGGCTGTGTCTAAAATCTTTAAATTAATTATAAACCAAATAAATAATTTCCATAAAAAAAGTAAATTCTATAGTAATATAAACCTATTTTGGGTGGTAAATAATTCCGATCTAGTAAAAGAAAAGTTAGATCGTATTAATTCTCGTAAACAGGCTAAATCAATCTCAACATACGATTTTAGTACATTGTATACAAAAATACCCCATAAAGAACTTATTAAAGAATTAGGTAATACTGTAGATTTAGCTTTTGCAGGAGGAAAAGGTAAATACATAGACTTTGCAAAATCTAAAGCCTTTTGGTGTAAAAATAAAAATGGTAAGACGAGTGTATCCAAAACTGGTCTGATAATGCTTATAAGTCACCTTATAAAAGAGAGTTACTTTCAAATAGGGAATAAATTATTGCTCCAAACAATAGGTATTCCAATGGTGTGGATCCGTCTCCTTTTTGGGCAGATCTATATTTACATAGACTGGAATATATATATATGTCATCACTAATAAAAAATGATATATCTAGAGCGTATAGTTATCATGGATGTGGGCGATATATTGACGACCTTGTTTGCATTAATGATAGCGAAGAGTTTGCAAATACTAAACATTTAATATATCCTAAAGAGTTAAAATTAAACTGTGAACATAAGGGAACACAAGCTACTTTTCTTGATTTGGATATAAAAATTGAAGATAACATATTTATCTATAAACTGTTTGATAAAAGAAATTCATTCCCTTTTCGTATCGTGCGAATGCCATATAAAAATAGTACTAGCCCTGTGTATATATTTTACGGGAGTATTATGTCTGAATTTCTGAGAATTGCTCGTGTTACCTTAAAATTAGTAGATTTCATGCCCCCAATTTCTGATCTAATAATAAGAATGATTAACCAAGGTGGCGATCAAAATAAAATATTTGGACAATTAAATAAGGCAATTACTCGCCATCCTGATGCTTTTAAATCTTATCAAATTAATCAAAATAAACTGATAGAACAAATCATAGTATATTTAAATAGAAATTATATAATATGAATAAACGTATATATAACACATCTGCTAATTATAATAAGAAAAACAATAAAAATACAGTAGAAAGAAAGAAGGAAATGTTAAAAAAGAAGAAGAAGAAGAAGAAAACCGACAGTTATGAACGCTGATTTTAAACACCGGGAGTTGGCAAAGAAGAAGAAGAAAAAGAGAACAAATTAACGGTTAACTTACAGACGTAGATTTGAAACAATGAGAAAAGAAAAAAGTCGACAGTTGTGAACGCAGATTAGAAAAACTATAGTGAACAAGGAAGATTAATATTTATTTGCGGTTGACAACAACGGGGAGATGGACAACAAAGTAGGACGAGGGAGAAAAGGAGGAACTAAAGGTATATATATGTATGTGTATATATATATATATATATATATATATATATATATATGTATATACATATTTATTTATTTATCTTTTATTTTTTGATGTGTTGATGTTTTTTATATTTATAATATAAAACTAAAAATAATACATTAATCACTTAAATAATAGTGTAATGGACGTCCAAACACTTTAAAATGCAGCAACATTTTTGTGAGTAACGGATAAATTTTATTAGACAGACGAACAGCGCAGGTAAAGAAATTTTTTTTTTTTTTTTTTTTTTTTTTTTTAATGTCTTAAATAACTAATATAAGTTAGCAAAACATTTATATGGAACAAAACGTAGATTTAGTATAAGGAACGTTTATGTTTTTGTCTTTTAAGGGAAGTGGGGTCTGATCAACTCTGCTGGGAAGCCATGAAATTAAATACTGTCTTGTTTTTAAATTCCCGAAACAGTTTTTCATGGTAAACAACTGATGATCCCTTAAAATAGTGTTAGAAACTAACTAATATAATAACTGTAAAAAATAAATTGACTTACATGAGTGATTTTCCACTGGAAGACTTGAGACTATAAGTTTGTTTTTTTTTGTTTTTTTTAAAGTTTTTTAAAAAATTTTTTATATACTTTTAATGGTTGAGAAACTTCCGAGACTATATATATATATATATATATATATATATATATATATATATATATATATATAGTACACGTATTGTATTAGTTTCTGTAGATGTAAATCCGTTGAAACTCAAGTGTTTATGAAAAGTGCTCAATAACAAGTAGAGCTGTTCTTAAGTACACATTTTAATTTATACAAACATTATTGGTTATATATGTGCATACATGAGTCGGTTGTACTCTTCAGACCAAAGAAGCCAGAGAGATACTTCTCTGACTTTTTTGGGCTGAAGAGATTGACTCTCTATGAAGAGTACAACTGAAACAGGTATGCACATATGTAACTAATAATGTTTGTATAAATAAATAAAAATTATACTATATATATATATATATATATATATATATATATATATATATATATATATATATATATAGTTTAACAGATGGACATTTAGAAGGTCGGAGGTTACATCGACAGATACGTTGTGAAAATAACATCCAAGTAAAGAATAGTCGTCTGAATAATCCAAATAATATAAAATTCACTTAATTATTTTGCATTTAATCTGGACTTATTTCATGGAATCTAATACGTACATATTTCCTCTGGTACGGATTTTCCCCTCAAAATCGTAAAGAGACGTTGTAGAAGTTAACTTTTCCGGAGAAAATTGACAATAAATAAAGTTACGTGATTTGGAATATTAATAAAAGTAATGATCATTAGGCCAGCGATATGACTTAGCTGAATAATATTAACATTTTAAGAAGCATTATGATATATAGTATTCGTATTTTAGATAAATACTACGCCATTTTTATTTGTGTTAACTAAATACAATATTAAATAGATTTGACATTAAAATAAACACATTGTTCAACATTATTTAAATTGTACTTTTTTTCGTATCTTTAAACGTTTCTCTTTCTATGCTTTTTCCGTCTCGTTCGCTTAACGTGGCACAAGCTCGTCACGTCGACTTTTCGAACTGTCTTCGATTTTTAAAGTTTCTTGTCTTTTTATCTTAACGAGAATTCGCCCATACAAAATAATGCCCCTTTGCATAAATTAACATTATCGCACAAAAATAACAAGATTCTATGTTGTAAGCGCAACGTTTTGGGTTCAATCCCCGATTGACGACACACGGCGCAACACTCACTCTTTTTCTCTCATGGATCCGCATGATGACTGCTATATACCCACTATGATGTGAACCTATCAGAGCCCCATGGATGTCACTCAGTGTCGTATCTTAGGTGACTCGCTAAAAAATATAGTACAGTGTCACGAGACCGGCATGCGTTTCGACGAGTTGCTATATCAATTGTTCTGAGCCCACCCGTGTTGAAACATCCGCAAAACGTTGGTATTGTGTCGCTAGTCTGGTACTTGGCTAAGTAGCCAGTCAACATTTTTTCCACATTTTGTCAGAGAAAGCGTGTTTTTAATTTAAGCACTGACCAATCCGTTGTATGGTGTGCGACAGGTTGTGAGCCCTCGAGATTAATGGAATGGCTGCATATAAAATTGATAAAAATAATTTCTGTCTTTAAAATAATATATTTTATTAACTGTATTAGCACTAAGTTACAAAATTAGGCCGATACTCACACACATTTTAAAACCATTCATTTTCATTCCTCTTCTGCAACTAACTCTCTATCTCTCTATTTATCTCTATCTCTCCCTTTCTCTCTAAATAAGAAAAAAACGAGTTATTCAAAATCCCCTCCAACTCCACTGTCACTATTAAAACCTGAAACCAACAAGCAAGCCACGTGTGATTCACGATTAACCAATCCATTAAATCTAGAGTGGATAAGCAGGGGCTTAATTCCCAGAAGTTTTGGAGAATAACAAATTGTGTCCCGAACAGATACAACATCTATTCCAAGCATAATTTAGGTAATTGGCGTGGTATTCTCAGCATTTGATGAAGCTAAACTTTTCGAACAAAAACTGTGCAACACATTTCACTTTATACGATTAATATCACTCACTACAACTAAAAACACTCTAAGCAATATCCATATATCTCTATCGGATCTTGCTAACTCAACACTTATGCCAGTGACATTCCAGACATTTTGCTTAAAAATCTGCAACCGGAAATAGCTCTTATCCCTGCAAATCCCTTCAAGCATTGCCTAAAAGAGAAATTCTTTCTATCATTTTTGAAAACCTGAGACAATCTGCTCAGTATTAAAAATACTGGAGGTCGGTCTACTGCATCTCAGTATAGAGCAATTGGTCCACTGTGCGTGAGGACTATGTTGTTTGAATCTGTTATAAAAGAAGAAATGATCAACCACCTCAGCAAAAAATATCTACTATGTCGAAAAAAAAAGAAGATATATTTTTGAGATTTTTATGCGACAAGTTCGTAGGGTATTTGTTCCAGTACGATCGGCTTATTCTTCGTGATGCAATATAGATGTTGTCTTGCAAGATCAACAGTTTACATGTTAACTATAATATCGCAAAGATTCCATGAATTTATCGATATGGCCTTTAGTTCTACGGCGACAGCTCATAACATCTCACATGACCTTAATAGAATTCAGCACGAAGATTTTCATCAAGGACTTACTACCTATTAGATATCTGGAAATGTCCTATTTACCTTCAAATTCTTTCTCTCTGAAAACTCTACAAAAATAATTTTTGATGGACAGAAGTTTTAAGCATAAAGTATAAACACGGTGTGTTACACGGATCTATTCTTGAGCAAGCATTCTTATTGATCTCCATCAAGTAGCTTCTGAATCATATTCCGAAATCATTCGTTAACACCAATGCATATGACATAACTGTTTATGGCAGCACTTTGAAAAGCATTGGTGATCAAGATAATTCTGATTCTCTCTCTTTCGACATGGAGCAGTTCGTGCAATGAGGAAAAGTGGTGTGTTACTTTGAACACATATAAACCCAAGCTTCTCTCCTTTCGCCACCATAGATCGCGTCATTGTTTCGGCTCAAATTAAATGAATATCTCTCTTCTTCGGCAAGCCCTTTGCTCTGAGTTCCCAAGACTGTATGTTACTACAGACCTTACATGCCAGACATATCAAAACTATTGTTTAAGTCGATAGAAAAATGGTTGGGTCATTCTACCGCTCCAGAAACACACACAATGCAATTCCATACATCGGAGGATGGGGGTACGCTACGACCCCTCCTTCCTGCCTTGAGTACAAAAACGACTACGCATTCCAGTGGGGGGGTATCTCTTTTTATCCTTACATCCCCTTTTATCAGACAAGAGAAGTAGTTAGGCTGTCTCTGCTTTATTGTAATGTTCATTGTAGCTGCTTGACTAAGCTCCAATATAAGATTCCTTCCTGTAAAACATGAAAAAACAGAAGCATTTCTCTCTACGCAGCTTCCATGAACAGTTTTTCTTTATAAGAACCTTCCATCTGTGGAACACAATAGTGCTGGATTGCTTCCTAACTGACTACAAGATACTTGTCCTTAAGTTCAATGTAAACATTCTGGCCATTCCACTAATCGTTTGCAATCCTCCAATAGACATTGTGCAGCATCCAAATGACAATCTATTTCAACCTCGAGTGGCTTTTGACCTTTGCTAAGTCGTTACTCGTTAGTATAAAAAATACATCGAAAGTTTTTAAAGCAAAATCCGACAACTGTCTAGAGCCAGCCTTATAACACGCTATTTCGCTTGATTTAATTGTGAACCATTGACTTTGAGAACTGATTGACTTTTCCAATGCATTTCAAATAATGGAGATTGACAATTGATGAGATGGCACCTTCTGAAAGTGCTACACTCCCACCTCTTTAGATTAACAATTTACAAAGTACCCATATGAAATGGCACTACTACGTGGCGAACGAGCACTCAATACTCAGCTAACCAGAGATACCTACTAAAAAATCGCTAGTGTCAAACTTGCAAAATAGAATGACATTTTAATTTTTCCATTAAATACGATATTTTCCGAAGAGAAGAATTGTTTTCTTTAAAGTAGACTATTTGGATCTTAGAGTCAGTTTAACCGTTAATATGTACACTAGAGATGTCGTAGTAGGTATTTCTGGTTGCTTGGCTATTGAGTGCTCGTTCGCCACACAGTAGTGGCCCGGTAGTCGGTGTAACTACCTTCGTCATACAAACTCAAAAGTATATATAGAAATACTTATTTTACAGTGCATTACTAAGACATCCATTATTTCCTACATTTGACTTTTTAAGTAATTAAATTCAGTAACCTTTATTACATTCGTTCGACTCATTAATGAAGTGTTAATTAGAACCAATGACGTGTTGCGCGTTTAATGTATCTGGAAATCTGGTGGAAAAATGATAGCGCCGCCGTGGATCGTGCAGTCTATAGATGTCTGAAGAGTGGACTAACAAGAGTTTACCTTAATTGCATTTGTAGATTTTCAGGGTAACCCGTATTTTTTACCTCTATCTGACTGAACATTCCCAATGATACGAAGGACATAATTCTCCCCCTACTCGTTTTCAGGCAAGAGTGACTTGAACTTCTACCACCAGTTTTCTATTGTGGATATGGGTTCGGTAGTGTTTCGACTCTACAATAGAACGGTTTTTTGCGTTTGGTAGAGGCCAATTTGTATATTCAAACGTTAGGCCCAACCGATCTACATCCAATATCATCGCCGAATTCACTTCAAATCGCTTCACTAATCGTCACCAAACTTGGTCAAAATCAACGGTCATGGTCTAATTTAGAACTACTTTGATTTAGGAATATTTAAGTCAAAGTTAAAAACACGGAAAATCTGAAGGTAACACTTTTGGCGATAACCTCAGCTTTGTTACTCAAAGAGACTCATTACTTGACCCATATTGTAGCCAATGCGTTCCGTATCTTATATAGCAATGACTTTGAACTTTGACCTTGGCCGTCACATTTTAACGGAATTTCAACTTACAAGCTTTTCAAATTTGATGCATGGATTTGACGCCTTTTGATAACAGTAGCCCCATGCACAGTTTTAGCCTTATCAGATGAATTGTAATAGCCTGGACTAAGTTAAATTTGTTATCTCTTTACAGGGTAATTATGATGTTAAATCATATCTTCTGTCCATTAGCTAAGGTCACCGTCAGATATAAATCTTCTAAATTTTCATTGACAGTCGTTACTCATGAGAACCAAATACTAAATGCTGTTTGAGAATCTGTCAGAGATCTCATCAAATATATACCTTGGAGTAAAATTTGGTTCCTCCGTACTGTGTGCATGGGGGTAACTTAATGGGTCATATTAGGCATAGAATCATCTTTTCCAACGCGGAAATTTCACAGCATGATCTACTCTCCGCAATGGTTTACGTCAACTTATGCATTGCGCATAGACAGCACACATCCCGCATTTTAACCACCGTAGACCAGCTGACAGTAGACATAAATTTGTAACATCAAGAAACCATTCTAAAGGTGTAATAGCCGACGATTAAGTATACTGAGCTGATTAGAAATCGACACACATCAAATTAGGAAAACGCGATTTCTAAGAAAATCTATAATAGCGTGATGAACAATGGCAATCAACAGTACCCCTCTACCCAACCACCATGAAGTCGCTTTCACAGCAACGGATAGAGCTGAACTACTTAGCGATGTACCCAAAACTTCACATTAGACTCTGCAAACCACCCCATTCCCAATTTTCTACTGCGGACAATGTGCCCATCACTCCTTTTAATGTCCTGGCTATCATAACAAAATTGACACCTCTAAAGCATGCGGAACATATCTTATCCTTACTATAGTTATAAAGAAATTATTTGCGGAAATCCAAACTCTCCAAACTCTATAATAATTTCCTTGCAAAATATTTCCTCCTCGATAGCTGTAAAATTGCCTATGTTGTACCTGTTTTTAAGAACTCTGGAGAAAGAAATTACCCGCCAAATTATCGCACCAGAAGTCTCTACTCGCTATTCGCAAAAAATCTTAGAGACCTTAATAAATCTAGCGATAGTCCAGCACCTAAACTTGTATCTGATAAACAGTATGATTTTAGTGTATCCCGTTCTACCGATAGTATTCTAACGGTCATCTCTGAACGTATATACCGCATACAGAACAAGGCAGATGAAGCAAATGCGATAGTATTATATATCTCTAAAGCATTTAACAAAATAGGCAGGAGGGTCTTCTCAGGAAAATTTACTTATACAGTATTATTAGAAGAATGAATATTATAACAATATTTTTCTTAGCTAAAAAGAAGATCCATGTCATTTTCAATGGCAGTACACCAAAACAACATCACGTAAGCACAGGTGTAGCCGGGGCTTGATATTCAGATCTATATTATTCCTGATTTTCCTAAAGGACCTCCCCGATACAATCATAAATGATATGGGGGTAGTTGCAATGACACCACGCTCTATTTCCCGCAAGAAAGCAAATCGAATAGGATGTTATACTCGCTAGGACGATGTTATCAAACAAGCCAATATAGCGAGAAAATAAATATTAATATAAATGTCTGTGTTAGTTAATAGACTTTCTTGTATGTGGCAGGGTGGCTCAGTTGCAGAATGACTCGGGTTTCGAATTCTGAGTTCGGATATGTTCTACTAATGAGCCCAAAGTAGGGTGAAACTCGACTCTAGGAATTCTAGTTTGTGGCTTTCATGGATTGCATTCTGCTACGTTGTTTGATTGTGGAAATAGTTAGATATATCATCTCACATTCATAAATCTTATATATATATATATATATATATATATATATATATATATATATATATATATGTGTGTGTGTGTGTGTGTGTGTGTATTTATATATATATATATATGTATATTAATATATTAAGAGAGAGAAAGAGAGAATCTCTCCCTTAATCTTTCTCTCCCCCCCCCTCTCTCTCTCTCTCTCTCTCTCTCTCTCTCTCTCTATATATATATATATATATATATATATATATATATATATATATATATATATATATATACTGCCATCCTCTCTAAATTTATATGAATTCATTTGATGTTATTTAGGCAAGGCGAAATAAATTCCACCATTTAAAAATGACCTCCCGAAAACAAACCGATATAAATACAAACAATTTTTGAATTAAATAAAAATTATCATAAGCATGGTAATATATATATATATACATATATAATTATTTATGAGTAAATATTTTTCAAAGGTAATTGCAAGCATCTATATCTAAGACGCCTGTACTAATCTCTCTCTTTCTCTCTTCTTATTTATTTCTATCTCTCTCGTTGTGCATCTCCCCTTTTCTCTTTCTCATACGTTGATGTTTTTCATCTTACTATCAATCTCTGTTTCTGCTTATTTTTCCACATACCAATGTGCGTTTTTGTATTTGTATTTATATATATATATATATATATATATATATATATATATATTTAATACAATCACAATGTCTATCTTTAATTTCTCGCTGTTATTTCTAAATAAATTAGAGGGTGCCCATTGTTTTTTTAATCTATCAAGGTAAACGTACATTTTATTTACTCTCTCAAACAAATAGCTTCTTTTTTTTAAGTCGACACTATTTTCTTTTCTTAGTAACATAACATTGAACTTAAGCATATATACATTCTACTGGCTGAATGCTTATTATTCGAATATTCATTTGACATTTGTTTAGAAACGATATATTTATTTATATTTAAATAAAATAATAACATATGTAATAAATATATATATGTATGATATTAACTTAAGGTTTAGTCTGGTGAGCAGGAAGCGTATCTCTCACGCCTTGATTGAGAATAGAAACGAACAGAGACAGAAAGTAAATGATTATTTCATTTTATATGTTATTGGATTTTAATCTTTCAATTATTGCACAACGTGTTGTTCGATCAATGCTGTTGTAAGAAAAAAAGGTTTATGTAAATCTCCTGTATTCGTAATGAGGTTAAAATTGCAGTCCAAACTGCCGGAGGACATCCCTTTTCAAAATACACGGTAATAAGACATTTTCTAACGCCAACGTGTTCCTTCAGCTTCCAAATTTAAATAACCGGCTTCTTTACAATCTGTCTTTTTAAAGGTAGTTTGTCTTTACAAATACAAATTAGTTACTCATTCAAATTAGTTCCAACTATAAAAATCTGCCATTATAAACATGAGTTATTTGATCTCTGAAAAATGGTCGCCCTACATGTGAAATATCTAATACATTTTGAAGATAATAAGTGTTCATTTTCGTCGCTATTACTAGAGTTCTTATGAAATGTGTGAAATGTGTATTTTTTATAATTACCTGTTGAATCTTCACAGATGCCGCTAGTTTTACTGTAAATCAGATATATGCGTCCTCCGGAAACCAACATATAATAGTTACTGCTGAAAACATACGTAGACCAAACAGTCCAATACAGCGCTCGATGCATCATGGCCGTTAATCCTTGGATGATTATCCTTCACTTGAGAAGTTGAGGATGCGAGGTGATCCGATTGTGACATACAACATCATGTATGGGTATTTAGTAACGTTTTTGACGAGTTTTCATTCCAGCGCCAAGTTGTGGTCTACACGAAACCCACCAAAAATGTGGCATAGGCTCTTTGGTTATAATAGAAGAAAGCCAACATTCTCTATCCATGATTATTATCTGTGGAACAGCCTACCAGAAGAGCCTACCAGATGAGCCTATCAGAGGAGCCTACAAGAAGAGATTACCAGAGGAGCCTACAGGAAGAGCCTACCAGAACAGCCTACCAGAGAAGCCTACTAGAGAAGCCGACTAGAGGTGCCTACCAGAGGAACCTACCAGAGGAGCCTACCAGAGGAGTTAGTGACGATGCTTGACATGCCCAGATGTAAAATCGCATGAGACAAACATTCCGGTCGTATTGATATGAAATATTTCGAAGCTGTCTTTTTGCATGGTTTATTGCACTTTGTTATTTTTGTAAATAAAATGTATATGATTTTATTTAATAGATGTAATCGTTTCCACAGGCACGCGTCTTTCATATTACTATACGTTAAATATTTGTTCGATCCGGGGTAAGATGCATTCTGCATCCCTTGTCGGCCTTGACTGATTAAGTTCAACCCGAAACGGATTATATGTTTATAAAAGTTAGCAAATTGATGAGATTTAACTCCGTGGGTTTTGTGTATTTTACAAGTTTGTAGTGACATCAAATGGCATGGCAGTAACAAGCAAAAGAGCAGAAAAATGGGGACTTGCAAGAATGAGCTGGGGTCAATTCTTCTTCGTCGATAATGACACAGCTCGTTACGTGACTGGACTCATAGCCGGATGAGCAATCACATATTCTCTTATTTAAGCTAGATTTCAAAACAGCTGCCCTATCGTCATGTCAGACGTAATTATTTGTGCTGTCTAGATTTGACATGAGTCGCTTCAGTTACATTCGTTAAGGGTTTTGTTGTTGAGCTGCCATCGTAGCGATTATTCTAGATTAGTTATATTGGTTCTCTCTTTCTCTTTCTATGTTTCTCCCTCCCTAATATATATATATATATATATATATATATATATATATATATATATATATATATATATATATATATATATATAAGTATAAATTTTTATTTATACAAACATTATTGGTTACATATGTGCCTACATGTTTCGGTTGCACTTTTCCCAGAAAGTCAACCTCATCAGACCAAGAATTTTCTCGAAAATTCTTGGTCTGATGAGGTTGACTTTCTGGGAAAAGTGCAACCGAAACATGTAGGCACATATGTAACCAATAATGTTTGTATAAATAAAAATTTATACTTATAAACAGCTCTACTTGTTATTGAGCACTTTTTATAAACACTTGAGTTTCTACGGATTTACATTTACAGAAACTAATACAATACATGTACGATATATATATATATATATATATATATATAGAGAGAGAGAGAGAGAGAGAGAGAGAGAGAGAGAGCCGTCCAAGACGGGTATAAGTAATAAAAATAGTATTAGTTTAAAATTGTAATAATTTTCGTCTTAGGGGGAGGGGTTATGGTACAGTTTTGGTCCCCCTCCCAACGGTCAAGTTTACAAAAAAAATAAACAATGTAGTCCCGTTATTCACCTTGTTGACTTAAATACATATTCCATAATTCATAATAAGAAATTGAATCAGAATAGGATATTTTTTAAGTGTTAAAGGAGGTTCGTCTGCCATAGCTCTCTAAAGTCAAAAGAACACTTAGAGATTCGGGATCATCTTTAGGGTCTTCTCAAGATAATGTTATACTTGAGTTATACATTTCATGAAAATGGAATATATTTGACGTTTTAAGAGAGTTATGTCTTCATAATTTTTTACAATTCAAGAATCCATCCATTCAGTTTCATGGTAAATTTTACATGGAAATGCACTTTTAGATTTTATGTAGATTCTCTAATCTGTCTTTCTATAAAGAACACACAAACATCACGCACACAGACATTGATTGTTATATATTATTTATATAGACCAGCTGGCTATCGCTTCACAAAGTCACTACTGGAAATACTTACAACATTAATTGAAAATAATAAACATTTCATTCATAATTTGGTCAGAAACATGAAACAAACACTTTCTCATTTATTCATATAGATAAACATTAACATTTTTGTAATTTTGATACAAATTTATTTATCTTTCTATAGCGAAAAACAAACATCACATACACACGTACACACATCACATACACAAATTGAGTTTTATATACATATCTCTTTCTCTCTCCCCTGTCTATCTACTGACAAACTTTATTCTGAACCCTGTGAAACGGATAATTCAAATATCGGACTACTGCACAGACAGAATGAATTCGACTTTACCAACATCGTCCTAAAAATCAGCTTCTTAACAACATTTGGACTCCTAAACAATTTGAGTATTCCTTTTCAAACATTCATTTCCAATATAACAGCTGTTTTACTTTTTACGTTTATGTTTGACGTGTTTTTTGGCGGCGTCTACCCTAACTCTACGTTCTCATCTCAACAAAAAGCTCTTTATCTTTTAGTTTTTATTTTGTGTATGAATTTTTCAAAGTTAAATGTTGCCGACAATATTGACAATTACATTGCCGGTTATATTCTATTGTCCTATGAAAAGTGTTTATCTTTGGAAATCCATGAATTAAGGATATGAAGCTCCTTGCTTCGAACTTCTGATGTTCTACTAAATATTGTATTATTAAAAAAAATTATTCTGATCTTTCATCTCTCTCTCTCTCTCTCTCTCTTTCTCTCTATCTATCTTTCTCTCTCTCTCTCTGTCTATCTATCTATCTATATATATATATATATATATATATATATATATATATATATATATGCGTGTGTGTGTGTGGATGCGTGTGTCTGTTTGTCTCCCTCTCTCTCCCTCTCTCTCTCTCTCTCTCTCTCTATATATATATATATATATATATATAGAGAGAGAGAGAGAGATGGAGAGACAGACAGACAGACAGACAGACAGATATATTTAGAAATATAGAGATCAAGAAAGAGAGAATAAGAGTTATGGAGAGAGGGGCAGACGAACAGACAGACTGAAGAACGTTACGAACTAAATATACCAAAATTCTTCCTATTTTATTATATTAAAGACAGGACAAATATATTCTTGTTTTCAGTCTGAACTAAACACATCGGACATTTGTTTAGTCGATTTTAAATAATATCCATCAGAAAAATCAAATATATATATTTGAAGTTTGAAGAAGGTTTTGTCCCCATAGGTTACTCAGAGGTTGGCGCATATTGATATTCGGCACACAGAGAGCAATGTAGAAATTCGAGACCAGTTACTTTGCTTTCCCTACAGAATTTGATACGACTGATATGAATTTCACAAAATGGATATATTCGACCCCCATAGCTCCCTATTTCGGGCACATTCAATTGTCTTCTCCGCGAAAATTTCATACATAGGATTTAAATTTCATTAAAATGGGATATATTTGAATTTTTAAAAGGGGGTTATGCACTCATAGCCTCCTTAAGGGTGCACTTAGAGATTCGGAAACACTTCCATTGTCGCCTCGGTTAATTCTATATGAGAATACACGTTTAGATTGTATGTAGATTCTCTAACCCTTTTTTCTATAGGGAACACACAAATATCACACACATACACACATATGTACAGAGACATTGAGTTATATATATATATATATATATATATATATATATATATATATATATATATATATATATATATACTCTCATGCATAGACATTTTTTTTTCTGTATTTTTCTCTTGCTCACTACCTATCCATAAAAGTCCTCAGTTCCGTCTCTCACTTTAATATATGTTTTAGATACACGCTATCTAATTCCATCTCTTTATCTATGTATATATTTTTACTTCCATTATATATATATATATATATATATATATATATATATATATATATATATATATGGAAAAGGAAAGCTAATGAAAAAAATATATATATGATAATTAAAGTTCAAATATATTTACATAATGAACAAAAACAAATATTTTTTGAAAAGTGCATTGAGCAAATTAGAATATTTATAAAATTAAATAAACATTGATGTTATTCGACACTAATTAATTCGTTTGTTGGCGTTAGTTGCGTCTTATCAAATAGCAGCCCCGTGTTATTGTGTTCTACCGACGGGTTGTTCTTTTAAAATAACTTTTCTCATGGTAGTTCGGTTTTGTTTTAGGTACACATTGAGAAAAAAGGTTATAGCGAGATGAGTTTTAGGTGTAAATGCGCCACAGGGTGGAACCAGAGATTGGAGATCAGTCAGGCATCAACAATGGAAATAACTATAGATTAAAGAAAAGACTAGGAACCTCTCCTATTTGGAGAAAGCGGTTGTAGAGAAAAGAATAGGACATCCCCACTAGATTTCGAAGTCGATTTTGTACTGTTAAGGCATGGAAGATTGCTCTGGGCGACACCACACCACATGTTACAACAGTGTTCTATCTTCGAACGTATTTGTTTCTTATACAAGTAGAGGATTGCGCCAGGAGTAAGATGTTTTATGGAGCGGTAGAATGATCAAACTATTTTTCCAGCGACATTCATCATCCAAAACTAACTATATGTCTTATGTTTTCTAGCGAATAGACAATAAGATACTCAATTTATGAGACACGCTATATACAGCCGTATTAATTAGCAAATGAACTATTCCATATAAACATAGATGGCGACTCGCAGAATATGCAGCAACTTGATGATCATTGCGCCCTACTCCATTCACACACTGCCCGTGAACAAAGATAGAATATAAGAATATAAAATACGAGCTGGTCTCGTGTCTTGGCGTTCCCCGCGAAAGTATATTTAATCAATAAATGTTGGATCCCAACATTGAACTACGCGATTGATTCTATAATTTGTTAAATAGAAAAAGGAAAACACACACAGCGAAGCTCACTTTGTTTGTATCGGTTAACTTTAAAAACAAAATAAACGACGCGAAGCGAATGCCACTTTGTTTGTTTCGCCTCACTTTAATAACAAAATAAACAAAAAAATGATCGAATTAGACGTCTTGTTTATATGTCCATAATCGAAGTTAGATAAACATAAACTAAGTAAATAAATGAAGTAAAATAAGAAATAAGTTTATAAAAAGTCTTAATGGGATTTCTTGTTATTCAGACAGGAGAATGTTAATTGTTGGGAAATAGAATATGAAGCGTAATCGGGTATTCTCGAATAAAATTCGAGTTCTTAATAAACTTCTGAATGAGCTTAATTTATTCGGAGTTACACGGTAATGATATTTTTTTGTTACATAAATTGTATGGTGTTAAATATGAAAAATAAACCAATATAAAAATAAATAGATTGCTATTCCTATATTCCATGAAACTAAACTGCTAAGGAATGCATTCTGAATAGAAATAAGAACGCCCGAAAATTGAAGGTTCAGGTCATTATTATGGTTTCAAATACATAGTAGGCTCCTGAGAAAAAATGAGTAGCGTGAAAAATAAAACAAACAAGATTTCCGGTGATACTGGGGGCGGTAGGAGTTGATATTAATAAAGATGAGAATGAAAAGAGCTGCGACTTCCTCTGTAAAATACTAAGTAAAGAAAACCGTATGTGGACTAAATGTAAGAAAGTTTTAACGAAACACATCGGAGGCATATTCTCAGAAAGTTGCCTAAGTAGTTGGCGGAACAGATTAGCAGATAAAGCTTTTGATTCTAAACCTATAGTAGCCAGGAAAATAGGGAATAACGACTCCATTCCATTCTATAAATTGACATTATGATGTAGTTTTAACTCAATATTTACTATATTATTAAGATTAAACATATTGTTATAGTTCTCTGGTAGGTTCTTGCAAGAGGATGCATATAGTTTTTTCAAAATATCAGAAAGGTTGTCCAAGAGTTTCATGTCACACTCGATTGGTATGTAGTCTTAAATTATTTCCACGACACAGCAAACACCGGCTAGAAATGTTTCTGAACTCGAGCCATTACTGTTTATTAAAACGCATGGATTTCTTTTGTCTGTTTCATGCCAAATTGAAACAGTACTAACTCGACTTCGAAATCTAGGTGGAACAATCTCTTCTCTTGCTTACAGACCTATACCCACAGTAGAGATGTTTCCTGTATCTCTCTCGATCTCTCTCTACTCTATTGTTATTTTTATGGGAAGTGTTTGACTGGGCCCCAATGTCTCGTTTCGTCATTGTAAAACATTCATAAGATTAACTCGTTTAACTACCACAATAAAAAGTCCTTTCTCTATGTATCTGGCACAAGCCGAGATTTCCATCGGCATAACCTCTTAGCAAAGGATTCCCGTTTATGGAAAACATTACTGCGGGGATGCTTCCCTGGCGATTAGTCAATAGTCGTATCTAAATCTAATGTCAATAGATATTCATCATTAAACGCCCCATAAGTAATTACACTTAGTTGATACTATTGATTGTTCACTATATTCTTACTGAAAACTTTTCCATCTCATTAACTATTATCTTCGAGTGGCCCTTGGCTTTATTGAGTTGTGCCTCACAAGTATAAAACGACTGGTATGAATTATTTCATGCTGATACACGATACTTATTTTAAACAGTTCATTGTATATGATTTATTAATAAAAAGTTGATGTTTGACCATGGTTTGTTGGTGCGGTTTCCTAACCGTCATCATCAAACGTTGTTTACGTATTCTACAAAGTATGTCCAGTGATTATCTCCGATTTTCTAGCAGACGGCCTAAGCCAACTATGTGACAGGTTGTTACTCTTCTTCTAGTGTTATTACTAACAAGACTGGTGCATATTTATACACCTGGATGGAGTGGTTTGCATACATCACGTGATATTTCCAAATGGTCACCCATCTAAGTATTTACAAGGCTGGGCATCGCTTAACTTCCGTTAAGAAACTGGTGTGTAAACATGATTATAGTGATAATAGTGCGTAGATGATTACAATAGATTCGATCGGATTGTAACTCGGCATGTTCAATTACCTAAGCATGTTAAGAATTGCTGCATGTCCATGCTTAATGCTAAGACATTACACCGCTTGATTGCAGGTTAAACAGAAACAATTGTCAACATAAGCCTCGCCCGAGTACGGCGCATATCTTAACCCATTAGTAAATATACCAAAAATTGTCAAAGATTACCAAGAATATCGTTTTCGTAAACCAAACCTCAAATGCCGAAGCAATCTGAGAGATAACTACAACTTGCAGAAAAAGTTCACACAAAATATATATAATCCCTTTTTGCTGACACAAACGAACACAGGTCTGGTTCTATTCTAAACAGGGTTATTAACCATACGTATTCGCCTTTGCGAATGACTGTATAGTTCATGATCCGACATCAACAGAAACTTCAGTTAATTTAAGTTATTTTTTTTGTTTCCAATGGAAAATAATAAGTGAAACATTAAAACGTTACGCTTAATGCTAATCTATCAGATATCTGTTTTCTTTCGTTATTTTAATGGCTAAATTGGTATTATTTTTTCGTTGGTCTTTTACAAAAAAAGTTTCCTTTTGTTAGTGTTATAGGAGAAAACATAATTTTACCGCCTTGTATAAACTCTGGTGTATCATTACTCTATTTTTCTTGGTTTCAAAATAGTAAACTTGGGGCAACTATGAGAGTTAATTGCCTATACTTGACGACTATATAAGTGTAAGGCGTGCTCGGAAGGTTTAAATCAGCGGAGCTAGTGAAAAATCACGGCTAATTTAAGTAATTAAGTGTTTATGTTATCATTGATCAACATCTTATATACTAGTGTAAAACTTCCGTCAAAAATGACGTGGTAAAATTATGTCACGTCAGTTTTCGCACTAATATTCGTAATATCCATATCAGATTATGAAAGTAAGTCATAATTATCAACACTAGCGTGACTAGTGAAAACCAGATTATTAAAGAAAATATGTTTTCATGTTGTTATTGTTTCTACTGATTACGTACTATTAAATATAAGTCGGCTGAGACGTGTATAAATTAGTATACACACCGGTCAATATCCCAGATTGTCATCATCGTCTCATGAACAGCACACTAACGTTTAGGCTTATTTTAAATAAAAGATGTGTTACTAAAACCTAGTAGTAATATACAGGTTACCAAAGAAAAATATTTTTAGATGTGCGTTACTGCATCAGGGGGAGAGAGAGAGAGAGAGAGAGAGAGAGAGAGAGAGAGAGAGAGAGGGGGGGGAGAGACAGAAAAAAACAGACAGACAAACTGGCACACGGTTTGGGATGCGCTCTATTAAGTTAATATAGTGCGCTCGCTCTTACGCGACTTGTGTTTTAAAAGACAACGACTTTTTAACATGACCGTCCCGTCGAGTGTTCTTGCTGGAAATAGACAGAATCCCCTTTCTCTGGAAATAAGGTGAAGCTCTTCAACTTCCGCTGATCTACTGGGATCAGTCTTTAATACCCTAATCCGTCAAGCCTGCGATTTTCATTATGGAACCATACTAGTGTATACTCTCCGTCAGACTTGACGAAAAAAAAATCATGCTCCGCCAGTGTCCGCACTAATAATTCATATGAAAATATAGAATTAGGTCAGGAATTTTATTTTTTATATATAAATTATTACTGTTTCTGATGACCTAAAGAAAACACATTTACTGTTGATTTTTAAAAATTTAGAATGGATGATTTCTTTCCAAATTCATTTTAGATAGCAGTGATTGTCTGACTTGCTATTTGCTTTGTTGTTCTCGATAAAAAAAAACATGAAATGGTTTCTTCCGGAGGTTAGATGAAGAATCGTTTTGCTCGCTAACATTTGTGTGGGCGGACGGATATAATATAGAATTAAATACACACAGCTCTTTATAATAGAGTGAATGATACCGACCAGACGCCGTAGAAATACGATGGATGCTTTTGAAATTGATCAGACAAATATTAATGGAGTAAATACTTGTATATATATATATATATATATATATATATATATATATATATATATATATACATATACATATATATATATCGTTTATAGTAAATGTATAATAAAAAAATATATACATTTTCAGCTTTTTTGATTAAAGTTATTTGCATCTATAGTTTTTAATAAAAATATTTTATTTAATAAACAGGGCGAACTATTAAAAGATGCACTTTTTATCTTGAGGAAAAATAACTAATATTATTTAAAGAGAATATACATTGAACAAAACAGATCGAGTTTTGTGCACATCAACTTGAATACAAGTGCATAATTTATTATTATTTTACTAATGTGCCATCACATAAAAAGGTAAAAAAAACACTCGAGGGTCAGAGTTTATGAAATTACTACTTGGATGCTGAACAATATCATAAGAGGATTGGAAACGATAGGTTGAATAAACATAATGTGATTGCCTAAGAGGACAGCTCGAAACCTAATACCTTCCTCTTATATAACTGCTCGTCTGACTCGAAGTTATTGACGAGATTAACCTCGGGACATACGAGTGCGTACATGTGGGTTTAATATCCAGGTATCTGATACCTAACAATGAAAGAGAATAAGAGAGAAACACGTGGTATGTATGTTCTAAATAAGGATTGACGTTTCTTCAAACCAATTTGCGTATAACATTGTTCGTTTTCTTGTGTGTTTTGTGTTCCACCAATTTAGTATTTAAAAGATGGAAGCTTTCTCGCATCATTAAGTTGGCAAAACCAACCGACAGAAGATAATGGGATTCACAAATGGCGGGAAATACGGCAGTCGATGGCGATGACATTCATATTGAGGACAGCTGCTCCAACAATAGGCGAGCTGATTGCTTCATTTTTGACAGATAAGTCGTTACTGTGACAAATTAGACCGCCATGAGTCAGACGGCATTTTCGTCGCGAATAATGAGTTTGAGGCAAAAAAATGGATCCAATTTTGAAAGAATGTCTGTCAACGCCGATCGTAAATGGAGCCAAAGAGAAGATTGCCAGCAACAGTTGGAGCTTCGTTTTTTTCTCAGTCAATTAAAAACGGTTGAGAATAAGAAAAAACAAAGAAGAAAACTATCGACTAAGTTCATGTCGCTTAAATCCATAGCAAAGATAAGTTGTATTCCAACGCTGTATTGAAGCCTTTGTAAAAATCAAATTTTCAAATGTTTATTTTGATATTTGTAAAACAAATCGTGTCTACATGAAGAAAATAATGTAATTATATATAGTTATGATACAGTCTAATCTAAACCTAATTGGTTATAATCTCATGGTATTTAAGAACAAAAAGTGTGTGTAAAATCTCACCTGACTGTTCACGTTTCGCAGTGAACAAGACACAATTATATTGTTCTTATATCAAAAAAACATCAACCCCCTGTTTTATCAAACTTTTGTCTCTTCACATGTCTGTACACATGTTTATGCGAAGCGAGTTTTTACCTTAACTATTTATATTTGTGAGAACGAGAATACCCGTCCACGGGTGGATTTCCTGCTAGTTAATAATAAAATAAGTTCCCCAAATATAAAGTTTTGGCACCACTTTTATATACCGTTACGAAGATGAAAATCAAGATATATATGCTTGAAAAATCTTGCGGCTTGATTATTTTTCCAATTTAGATCGTAATCACTTAACTGACTTTGATTCTAGAAGAATATCTCAAATTTGGAAATAAGGCTTAACATATTTCAGATTTTTAGAGGTAATTGAAATTAAAAAAAACAGTTCCTAATATCTGTCTAACATGGATTAATCGAATTCCATGCAAATCAGAAATATTTAAAATTTTAAATCCGAGGTTATGACTTCTTACATCCCTTTAAAATATTTTAAAGAAATTAATATTTATTAATTAATGTTTGATTTTCATTAAAGTCCGAAGCATTACCGCTCTGCTCTTTGTATAAAAATAAATGAAACTATATATAACCTACATTATCCACCGATAGTAATTATTGATTGATTAGTTTCTGCCATTATCACGCACACACACACACACACAATATGTATACTAAAAGTATTCCGCTTGATTGCCCGGGTGGAAATATATTGTTAGTCGAAAGGTTTCTCAGGATAAATAATATCAAATATCGTCATGTTTTTAACATGACGATATTTGAAATTATTTTTGCCTTAAAAGAAATATTAAAAATAAATTTCCAATATGAGCTCAAGTAATAAAAATGTCAGCACGGTAGTATTCTTAAAAAAAACTACTTGTTGACTCTGCGTTACTTAACGTTTCTAAAAAAACTACTTATTGACTCTGTGTTATTTAACGTTTCTAAAAAACGGCAAATGACTTTAACGAATTCCTTTTTCTGTATTACTTTTTAAAATAAGAATACAAATTCTTATTCAACTGTTTACAGTTTGAAATATATTCTTCACAGAGATATACTTTGTTAAATTTTGTTTTATGAAAGAAAGAAAATGTATTTTGAAAATTTACGTTAATATATTTCAGTTATTTTATAAAACAAACCGATAATTGCCCTCAGTGACCAAAGATGGAATCAAAGGAAAATTTTACCTGTGCATTAAAAAAAAAATTATTTTAAGTTTTAAAAATGTGCTAGTATCATATCGCTTTCTAAAACACACACACACACACACACATATATATATATATATATATATATATATATATATATATATATATATATATATATATATATATGTATATATATATATATATATATATGTATATATATATATATGTATATATATGCATATAAATATATACATATACATATATATGTATATATATATATGTATATAAATATATATATGTATGTATATATATGTGTATATAAATATATATATGTATATATGTATATATATATATATATGCATATTTATATATATATATATATATGTATATTTATATATATATATATATATATATGTGTGTGTGTGTGTATGTGTGCGTGTGTGAGCTCCATACAAACTCTTTGAAATAGAAAAATGTTCGAAAATGGAGACTATTTGTCACGTGTATCGGAGGAAACAAATGGATGTTACTAAACTTTGACTACTTTGGTTTGAGATAAGGATAATAATAATCTTATATATATATATATATATATATATATATATATATATATATATATATATATATATTATCTGTCTGTCCGTTAGTCATAATTTCGTTAAGTAATAAATACATTTTAGAATTTGTCTCCTTTCGATCTTAACTAGTCTTAGTAATAGACAATATTCATGAATAGTAAATAATGAATTCCCAACAAAGAAAGTGGATGCCATGATTGGAAATCGAAACCGAAATCTTTAGATCCATTTGACTTTCTTATAAAGAGAGCTTAACACATTACTTTAACAGACGAATTGTAACTTTTACGTTACGATATTGATTTAAGATTTACGTCATGTTTTAAAACATTAATTCAAACATGAGCGATAATAAAAAAATAAATAAAGGAATAGGTAAACCACTATACATAGCGTCGAACATCATTTAAATAGTCCAAAACAATTTATTTTGCTTCAACTACGTATTGTATGTAGTTTTTTCACAATTATATACTCTTTACAGCCTAACAAACATATGCGATTAAAGGGATCATCCATTTGCTTGTTTAATTAAAACAGATAATTTACTAATGAAGAGAAAGTAATAATATACAGTTCAATTGTGTAAAAAAAACACTTCAATATACTTAAAGAAATAACTAGATGCTTCAAGCTTTAGTAGTTACAATATTAGTACATTAACTATATCATGAAAAGGCTTTAATAACACACTTTTAAATTACTACTAATATAAAAAAATGAACTAATAGAAATAGGTGGGGATTTATGAATAGATATTAGTAAAAGAAACCTTGTTCTTCCATCTTTGTAATCATTTTATAAATTGTCTTAATTAAAAGGGTAGAGTCTAAGGGAAAGAACACGGATGTGCTTGCTTATAAGAAAAAACAGTGGATTATCTCCCTTGTAGAGGAATTATATCTTTTCTTCTAAAAGAATTATTGAGAATAAAAAATAGAAAAAATGGCGACTGTAGTCTTTTTGTTCACGGCCTAATCGAAGTTGTTTTTCTGGGGCTCTTTTTTCTATATACTTTATTAACACAAAAATGAATGCTAAAATATAACTTTGTTATGAGATTGAGTTATGTTTGTAAGAAATCTGTTTTAATCGTTCCAATTAGCCGTAATTTATAATCAACTCAACAAGCTCATCTCTCCCTATGTTCATATAACCACTTTCTAATATACCTTAATGTCTTGGTGAGCATTTAGAGAAAGAGTGACTTTTTATCAAGCACTTTTATATCCCTGTGGTTGTTTTACAAGTACTTACACGGAATGTGCTCTAACAAATTTACTGTAAGTGGGTACACTCAACGTAAATCGCCACGACAGAGATCAAAGCCACACCCCTTCACTGTAGAGGTTTTCATGGCAGGTGCTCGGCTGATCTTCAATCTATGGTTTTCCTGTGAAACATTTACAACAAAAACATTCATAGCTACAACCACTGTCAGTAATTTTTGTTTTCCCCTTCTGTGCCGAAAACTAAACGAAATGTCCATGAGCAAAGTTTCGTTCCTAGAACTAACCGGCTGTGGAACTCAATACCGCAGAGCCGCTTCCCATCAGACTATACTATTATCGTTTTCAAGTTCAATGTAAACAAATTATTGTTATACCGTCCTTCTAAATAATAAAAGTCTGCAAAACTTCTCCCAGTATTACCTATCATCACGGGGTTTCTCTCACCGTTCACCTGCCACTCAAAACCCCTTATCCTCGAGTGATCTTTTAGGCCTTGATAAATTGTTTTTTTGTAGTAGAAATAAATAAATAAATAAAAATATTTTCCTCGAACCGCTTGCCTTTTGAATTCTCTCTCTGCTTCTTATTTCCACAATTGTACCAACATTCAGACATTTAAATGTAATGCGAACAACTATCTTGCTGCACAACTCCCCACTTAGGATACCACCTATATATATGGCAACTAATTCATAGTAGCTTTTTACGTTTCAGTGACAATATTCCTTGTTTGGAGTAAACGAAAGTAAAAAAAAAAATTCCATCCTAAAAAAAAAAGAAAGATATGTTTTTCTTTTCTTATTTAAATGGTTCGATCTAAGTTATAAACACTCCGGGTGGTCTTCCTTTTTACATTATCATATCGGCTTAATATCCTTTTCCTATGATGTACGTACATATGTGTCGGTTCTGCATAGCTACATGCACTGATATATCTGCCTTTTTATAAACATAACTAGTGTTACATAATATCATAAAAAAAACTCTTACATTTTCAAAGAAATCACGCGTGGATCTGCATGAAAATGATTGACCTAAATATTTCGTTGTATTCAGCTTCAAAACAATTTCAAATTTATGATCATCATTATCTTTAGTAAAACTAACTAATATATGATCCCTCTGGTCACCTATTTTATCTTGCCTGGGAGGATGGTAACATGACGAACGAATGTAAAAAAATACACTTCTCACCAAATGAAAACGTAGTGGCTGGAAGGATAGTATCATTATGAACAAACATATACTGAACTACTTTCAACGCAAAGCAGATGTTAATGCATGGAAATATGGTCTAATTACAACAGAACATATAATATACTACATGTGAAAGGAGAATGTAATGCCTGGTAGAATGTTATCATGAAAACAGAACAGATACTCGGTTTCTCTTCCTAAAATATATATTAAGATTAATATAATAAATATAATTTTTGTATATAAATTACAATGAACATAGTGTGAAAAAGTATTTTCCCCATACTATTTCAGACTACAGTACACTACTTCTCCTATAGTATTTTAACAAAGTGCGATAATGGAATAGTCTTAAATAGTATAGTTTCGGCTTCAGACAAACGGATACATGATCTCGATTTGTTAAATATCCAGTCCGGGTGTACCGAAATGTAATCTGATATAGGTAGGTGCACTTGACCTGGGCATACACTTGTTCAGTTAAAATTAAATTAAATGATTAATTGCCCAAAATAAAATAATCGTTGATTGAAGTCAAGTTACCTGGTTGAGATTGTCAGAGATAAAACAATAGTTGATTGAAACTACCTGCAAACGTAAGTTTCAGAAAGAACTACCCGTTGCTTATTAAACGCCCTGGGATCCTGGCTAAATTGACAGCGAAGTCCCACGGTGCACGTTTGCTTGTAAAGGCGTGGGTGTCACAAACTGTTATATAATATCAACTCGAAATTGATATCGTCAGTCGATTGGCGTTTTATACCCGAGAAAACCAGTTAATGAAATTCCTGTGCGTGTCTTCTCTTTACTCACTAAACCCAACTCTTTCACCGTTACAGGGAATACAGATATATCATATATTTTTATACATCAGTATTTTAGCATAATTCACAGCAGTAATACACCATATTATTAATAGATAATGTTATTAAATATTGTGCTAGACGTTTCAAGCTGAACTCTTGGGATAGAGGTGCTTTTGTTATAGATGTGTATTACTTATTTTATCGACAATATTTTTTAACTTGTTTGGCGTTATTGTAAAAACAATACGTTTCAGTTCGTTTCAGACAATATTTTTCTTGATAAAACTGATCTAATCTATCACGACTGGAGATGATTGTTGTTTGACTGTGTCATAGTTATTGTACTTTTACTTTATTTTGTTCTGTTTATGAAATATTCCTAACAATTGTACAGGATGGATTGCAATCAGTAAGTATTGATTGTCATGCCCATCTAAAAAATGATCTCGCCATTTATATTTCAGATAACTATTCCCAGAAAGTTTACCAAAATGTTCCTTGCGAGTGAGTTTGACAAACTCATATGCAATTGTTATATTTGCCATACCATTGTCGGATCGGATTGATTTTATTAACATTTTAGTCATTTATCTATATCGTTAAATCAACCTGTCTTAAGCTCACATTTTTGTCACTGCCCAAACATTTTAATATCAATATGTAATTCAGTTCTGAAACAAATTTCTAACTGCGTACGTTGTTGTAAACGACATTTACCCAGCTCCATTTTAATATCGAAAAATCAAAAATGATTGCTTAGGAAAGACGTTACATTAAAATATGTGAGTACTAAAGTGAAAGCGTAACGTGGGTGTTCGCACTGTAATTGAAATGTATGTTCTTAATAGTAACACTCTGATAATCTTGTTTTCTTATTTGAATATTGAATATATGATATTGTTGGAGAAAGAAGGAATAAGACGAGAAGTAGTTGGATATAGGAAATAGCGAGAAGTATTAGTAGTATCAGCACCGTGAGTATAAAAGAGCAAGATGGTGAAGTAAATAAATAAATGATGCAAATAATGGTCCAGTCCGTAAATGATCGTCTGTCTGCTCAGTCACCATTGAAACAAGGGTTTTGATTGGATGACGTTAATATAGTTTAATTCAGCAGTTGAATCTGCATTTGAAACAGTTTGTTTAGTTTTGTTGTAACTGATATCTACAAAACTTATTCGTAAAATCTCCGTTTAATTGAATGATAACGATTACTTTATTCTTCTTCTTTGTGGATATACTTTTTATCTATTTACTTTACAAATGTATACACTAATGTACAATTTACTAATTGTCATAAATGTGTTTATTCATCAGTTCAAATGATGAATACTTCATCGAAGTGTTCATCGGAAGCTAATATTGTTCACCATGAGATTAAGAATATTATTGTGTTTACATTATTTATCACAAACCCTAAATTGTATGTCAGTGTTGTTTTAGATAATATTGGCTTAGAACTTTCTGGTGAATGGTGATTGGTTAAGTGTAGTGTAAACAACCTTCAACTTTAGCCATAAGTCCTTAACTAGGTAATCAGTAGTGAGTTTTCGATATCAAGTTGTAAATCAATGAATAGAATAGAATATACACATAAAATACAATTACATAAATCACAAACAAACTCTTTAACACATTAGAAATAGAACATTTTAAAATTTACTATTGTATTTTGCTAGCGGAAAAAAATGTGGAGCAAAATTATGGAGAGCAAGTGTCACCAAACATCTTTGTTTGTTACATTTTTAATTTTTACTCACATAAATCGATGCTACTATTTAGTTAGGATATAGATTTTAGTTTGTTTTGTTTTCGTCTAATTAAGAAGAATGCGAATTTTATTATACTCTCCTTAACATGTGTCAGAACCGCCACCAATTACACCTGGGTAATTTATTTTGTAAGATACATTGTTGTTGCTGCACCTGTTGTTAACACTACTAGTATGCATTCAAATAATAATCTAGCACATTTTATAACACTGACACATATTACTTACAAATTGTTTGAAAAGATTTGTTGCTAATTATTTAACTTTCCGAAAACATTGAATAGTTAGTGTTATTCATTAATTAACATTTTTTAATACGTAAATACTTTTCTGGAATGAACTTTAGATAACATAAACAGATAAACACATTACATGTATTTTTACGCATGCGTGTATCAACATATTACATTACATTTAACGTTATGGTATAGAATCACATGATAACTATATTAACTATGAACTGTAAATTGAAAATTATAATCAATTATAATACAGCTGTATTTTATACCATCATTTTGCCATTGTTGTTAAATGAATAATGGTCAAATTAAAGATTAAAAACCTTTATTCATGCACCCGTTAATGGTCAGATGTGTTAAATACTGCGTAAGAACCAATTGTCATATTTCCTCTATAGCTGTCATTTTTGTGTATGTGTCGACGTCTTGATAACGGCAATGTAACTGCCGAGAGATAAAACATGTACACTAAATTATAGTTAACGTTCAGGACTACAAATATCAGTTCAATCCCTTGATCTGTTTTCCTGACCGTGCTTAAATGATGATATTTAAACGTAATGTGAACACAAATCTTGCTGCTCAGCTTCATACCCATTTTGCCCAATATAAATGTAGCTCTTATCAAAGAAATAATTGCACACATTTATTTACTAACACACGTTGAACTAATACCCGTGTGTGCTATTGTATCAAGAATATGACACGGGGTCGTCAACGAAAAGGTGTTAAAATACTTTTAACGCTTATTAAATATGTCGACGTTATTTTGTGCGGTTGTCAGTGGTGATTTAGTTTCGCTTTTCACGTGTCCTTTTTTTAGTTGTTTTCACATGCGCAATTTATTTGGTCCATAAGTCTAATAACGTTAATGTAGTTCGCATAGAGACATACACACACTTTTCTGATTTTATATATAGAGCTGATTTAACTCTGAGAATGATTCCGAACATGGGCGTATATGTATATAGGTATAACCTGTAATCCTTGTACTTCATACATTTTTGTAAGATATATGTGCTACGCGCACACGAGACTATGAAAATATATTCACGGCGGGGAAGAAGAGAGAGATCATTAGTCTGCGTGTGTCTTCCCTCTAAGCACGTTCGCGTCGCAAATCAAATCTTCCCTCATCAACACGAGAAGGGGCCGGCAGCTGTGCACTGAGTGTAAATGGCCGTTAGCAGCAAGGGGTATGTGCGCATAGGCATCGCTGCGGGCCACTTAGCCCCACAAGTGGTTCCCTTTTAACTCTTGTCGCCTATACACATTCTTCGACGACAGCTGCCAGTCTGTACCCAAATTCGGAGACGAGCACATATATAATACACATACATGAGCCGAGACTCAGAATTATGTCCGCAGTATATATATATATATATATATATATATATATATATATATATATATATATATATATATATATTATATATATATATATATATACACACACACACAAGAGTGAACGTAAGGCATGAAACTGCCAGTCACTGTGCACTGTTGACTGCCACCTAACTTATATGTATGTAACCCTAACCATAACCTTAACCCTAACCCTAACTTATATATATATATATATATATATATATATATAAGTTAGGTGGCAGTCAACAGTACACAGTGACTGGCAGTTTCATGCCTTATGTTCACTCTTATATAATATATGTATATGTATATATATATATATATATATATATATATATATATATATATATATATATATATATATATATACGCTGTATTAATGATGTTGTGCACTCTTCGCTTATAAGTATAGAAACTAATAAATGTGTATATATATATGTCATTGTGGGTATTTTTAATGTTTTTCTTTTGAGAAAGTATACTAAAATAGAAAAGATATGCAACATAGTATTAACACACATAATAAACAGGGTACTGAACAGATGTAAAGCTTCTATTCCAAGTATGATCAATGGCCATGAGGGGATATTCTTAGCGCTGACAAAGTCAAACATTTTGCAAAGAACTTTGCCAACTACTGTCGGAATTTCCTCCCATGACTGAAAATGCTCAAGGTCATATATTTGTTCGGGATGTTTCAAAACTTGTCAGGAACTTTGATATCATCAAGACAACTGAACTGGACATCATTCCAGTCATTGTGTTTAAGCAACTAGCTACTATACTTTCAAAATTATTCAACCGCTGTTTAAAGGAGAAATGCTTTCCATCTTATTGAAAAACTTCGTTAGTCTGCCTAGTATTAAACTATATTGTCCTCTGCATCTAAGTACATACCAATCAGTCTCCTGTGTATCATAAGAAGGTTGTTGAATCTGTTATATATCATGAAACTGTTACCCATGTTCACAAAAACAATCTACAAAGCAATAAACACTATTGGTTTGGTCCTGTAAGATCCACCACTGATTGCGAACTATAATGACACATAGAATCAGTGAATCTGTTAACATGGGCTGTCTATCTATAGCAATAGTCTAAACATATCTAAGGCCTCTGATAGAGTATGACACAAAGATTGCTTCACAAATGTGCTAGCTATGGAAGTTCTGGCAGTGGAATCGTCTCTTTCTTACAGATCTCTAAAAGCAGCTGTTGATGGGAAAAGGTATGAGGTACATGGAATTAACGCGGATGTGCTTCTAGGATATATTCTAGGCCGAACAATCTTCCTGGCCTTCATTAATGATCTGTCAAATCATATTCAAAGATCATTTGTTGACATCTACGCAGACTGTCTATAGCACCACCTCGCAGAGAATTCGTGATAAAGATCTCGCTTGTTGACTCTCTTCGAGCCTTGAGTTCTGTGCAATGGGGAAAATTGCTTGTTGCTTTTAACACCCCTAAAACCAAGCTTCTATCATTTGACAATCGACTCTCGAATCCTTGCTGGAGAAACACCTGATTATGACTGATTTTCAGATCTAAAATAGAAAGCGGATATCCAGTTGGAAAGAAAAGTTAGATCCTTTCTGCCGATGTAAAAGTATATGATTCCAGATGCAATTTCTACTTTAATAAAAGTCAGATACTCCTAAAATAGGGCACTGCTTTCATCTCTGGGAAGGTGCCGCTCAAGAAACGATTACAGACTTGATCATGCACAAAATCTAGCGGGGTATGATCTTATTTATTTTCTAACAGAAGAGATGCTGCCAGTCTCTCTCTAATCTATCGTTATTTCCATGGAATGAGTTCGACTCCTACCATAACTGAAAATGCATTATATTTTCCTCCATTTACATAGCGTCAGGTGGGATGTTCATAAACAGAGCTTTTTCGCAAAAGCGTTCTGTTTGTAGAATTAGTAACTGCGGGACTTTTTCCCTGTAGATTACAACATAGTCGTCTTAAAATCAAATGCCAACAAATACTTGTCATGAAATCGGTTCTTTCTATCGCTCCAAACACTTTGTCACACCTGAGGCTGTTCTCTATCTCTACAAATCCACAATTCGACCATATATGGAGTACTGTTATCATATTTGGCCTTGTGATCTATCTGAAATTTGATTTGCCCTACTCTTTCTTTTTCTCTTCTTGGCCTTTTGGCTAAGATCAAAGTGTAGTATCTGTTCTGATGGATACTGTACCCCATAGACTGGTATTGTCTTGACCTTCGGGGCTTGATTTACGCCTGTCTATGGGTATGTCCTGCGCAGTTCTAGGAGGTCCATCCTCCCAGGCTTCGCCTCCCCTCTTTGGAGAGGAGTAAGTTTATTGCTTACTGCCTGAGGCGCCCCTATCGGGGAATGCCGACGGGGCTGCCCAGGCAATTTTTTAACCCCACTTTCCCGACCCGATCTTGGGTCACATCTTACTTGTGGGAGTAAGATAAAAACTGGCCTTGTGCCTAAGTCCTGGAGAGGAGTAAATCAATACTCTTTCTTTTTCTCTACACACCCTCTCTCACAGACGTGATGTTGCTAGTCTCAGTCTTTTCTATAAATACTATTATGGCATGTGTTCTTCAGAATTATGTGATGTATTCCTCGCTTCTTTTGTTCCAACTCGTTTGACTCGTTAGTCTATTGGCCTCTACTAATTCGCTGTTTTGATACCTCATTGTAATACACTTTCCTTTTTCAGTAGCTACTTCCCAAGAACCGCAGGCTTGTGGAACTCTCTTCCTGCTGACTGTTTAAATCTTACCTATAATCTTGGTATTTTTAAGACTAAGGTCAATAAGCATCTCCTGTCTTTGTGATAATCATTTTTGTTCTTGTTAGCTCCTTACATCAAGTGGATTCATGCCTTGTCTGGAGCGATTTCCATAAAAAAACGTCCCCTAAGTAATCAAAGTTAGTTCTTTGGATTGATCAGTTTTAGTACTCTTATAGATTTCTTTATTTATCGGTTGATAATCATTCAATCTCATTAATCTTTATTCACGAGTGACTCTTGGCATTGATACGTGATGACCCAAAGTAGAAAACACACACATTTAATAAGATTTAATCCATACAATCCAACATGGAAATATCTGATTAAAGAAATATATGTTCTCTTACACCAGTAATTGAGCACTCTGCTCAATCCCTCTTACAAAAATGTCGGGATTTGAGTTGTAACATAATCGGAGCCCGGGGTTTCGACACACGCGACCGGTAATGAATAGTTATATCTCTATGCTGACGAGTTCCGATTAAAGGACGAAACGTATACGTACATAGATAATAAACAAAACAAGTATTTATTATTTGTAGTCCCTAGAAAAAAAAAACTAGATGGATACTGTAAGTTTAGTATTAACACAGCATGACGTCGCTTGCTATAAATGCATCGTTCCTTTCATTAAGTTGAACGCTCTTTTGACGTCATAGTCGCCAAATAAGTGTTAAAATTATCACCGTTTATCTAGCTATCCAGCGGTGGCCATGTGGGTCTAGATGTCGGGATTTGAGTTGTAACATACGCGGAGCCCGGGGTTTCAGATCACGCGACCGGTAGTGAATAGTTATATCTCTATGCTGACGAGTCCCGATTAAAGGACGAAACGTATACGTACATAGATAATAAACAAAACAAATATTATATATATATATATATATATATAATGAGAGAGAAGGAAAGGGTGAGAACCATAATACTTGTAGCCTCTGTGGTCAGAGCAAGCGTTTATGCGTCATTCTAACTAAATTATGTTACAATTCAGTTTGATAATTTCCCTTAAACGTTAAAAATTCGTTCGAAAAATGAATAACGTTCTAAAAGCTCGATAATGAAGAACAAATAAATGAAGTTCGAGACAATAATATTGTTTTTTGAAAAATTCAGGGTCCATATGAGTTGATAGGAGTTGTGCAAACCATAACGTCCTGGTTAGATGCAAGCTCCTCTAAAACTAACTCGAATTAAATTAAACTGACCTGATGTATTCGGCCATTTTTTCTTCCAGGTCCGATGAAGTAAATCCAGTGAAAAAGATTTTACATTCGAAGGTAATCAAACTCCCGCAAGCCTTATTGATAGCGTAACGAGTCCAAAACAGATATTTCTTCTCGGTAAGACAGCCTTGCCATATATATATATATATATATATATATATATATATATATATATATATATATATATATACATTAAATTACAAGTTATAGAGTTATATCATAATCTGATTAAATATCAGTTTCGAAGCATAGAAAAACGAATACGTGTTTCTATGATAATTCAAAATATACTTGAACAAACTCAAGTAGTAAGAAGAAATTTCGTCATCAGTATTTGTTTCCAAATGAAAACCGTACACCATCAACTCGACATTTCATGCAAAATGTATTCAAATGTTCAGGAAACAACATCAAAAGTTAGACTGCCGAAATAGGATTGACACATTTCAAAAATGGATTTGAATTCCTATAATACTTAGATTCGAATGTTCAGAAAAACTCGCCTGCACATTGAAAGGCCCATTGCCTTAGGATTTATCAAGGTAAACTACACATTTCTCATCACTAATAATCTCTCTATTAAAAAGGGTATTTTCGACAGACCAGAACGCAACGATGCACATCAGTCAACGCGTTGCTTGCGAGTGTCTGCATGTAAACCATTTTTCAACCGTTTACATTTTACAGAGTCTTTTTAAGACACGATGAATTGCTGTGTTGATTATATGGAAGTTCCTGTTTACGTGTCGAACTGTAACAGTCAAGTTTTCATTAACGTCGCTTTCCAATGCATCGGAATAACATCCTATTGAGTTAAATTCAGCTATAGGTGATAGTCATCTGAAGGTTGAAAAGTCAAATACTCGATGCGATACGAAGAATTGCGAATTACTGAAGATTTCTCCCAGTCATGGCTGACGGAACAAGGGCATGCTACCCCCGTGGACTGAATAAACGGTTCCGTTCGCAATTCTGTCCAGATTCCCTAGTTCAACAGAAATATTCCCGAGTTCGAAGAAGGCCGAATGTTACAGCGGGCGAAACGTAGTGATGATAACACTCAAGATGAGAAATGTAGTTCGAATAACTAAATTATACAAATTATCAATCTTCATCTAAAAAATTAAGAAAGAAAAAACTTTAATATTTAATAAAAACATATTTATAGTTAAAAGCCAATTTAAAGATGTAATAGCCTTGAAAGTAAAGGACGGTGAAGTTGAGATCAGTTGGTTGTCATTTGCGACAAAGCGAGTTCTGCACCAGCGTTGAACACTGTTGACAATAATACCCCTTATCCCTGCCTATAAGTGTTGATAGTTGGTAGCTGGATGGTCCCGAGCGTTCGTCTCCTAATTCTAGTCTGAATTTATGAACTGCATTCGATCTCATGCGGCTGCTCACAACCACCACTCCTGCACTGATGAAGTCTAACACACTTTAATATTTAATCAAAAATATTTATAGTATATATATATATATATATATATATATATATATATATATATATATATATATATATATATAGTGAGAGAGAGATACATATATATATATATATACATATACATATATATATATATATATATATATATATATATATATATATATATATATATATATAGAGAGAGAGAGAGAGAGAGAGAGAGAGAGAAAGAAAAAGAGAATGAGGGTAGAGGGTAGGGCAGCATCAGTGCAGTTCCAACGAGACAAATGTATATTTAAGTAAGTGCCAAAGTGTAGTATCTGTTCCGATGAATACTGAACCCATAGACTGGTATTGTATTGGCCTTCGGGGCTTGACTTACGCCGGTCAATGGGTCTGTCCTGTGCAGTTCTAGGAGGTCCACCTTCCCAGGCTTTGCCTCCCCTCTTTGGGGAGGAGTAAGTTTATTGCTTACTGTCTGAGGCGCCCCTACCGAGGAATGCCGACGGGGCTGCCCAGGCAATTTTTAAATGGCCAGTATGCTCACCTTTCGGGCGCTGGCTTTTCAAACCCCACTTTCCCGACCCGACCTTGGGTCACATCTTACTTGTGAGAGTAGGATAAAAACTGGCCTTGTGTCTAACTCTTGGAGAGGAGTAAATCAATACCCACACTGGTGTTCACATGCCGAAACTTACGCACTTTCTATCAGAGTAATAGTTAAATGTCTGTTAAAAGAAAATGACCTCCACCCACATATATAAATATATGTGTGTGTATGTGTATATATGTGCTGTTCAAACACACGTGTAACATCGCATATACACGTAATCAAACACATGGATTGCAAAGTCTCGTTCTTATTTCTATTCAGTTATTTTCAAGTATATTATTTTTGAGATACACACATCTAAGTATATATATATATATATATATATATATATATATATATGAAAAGATGAACTATATGTGAATAAAAGTTAAATCAGAGGAGTCTCGATATTAAATGTTAATAATACCGGATGGCTTTAATCCCTATGGGGGCATATATTTCTATAGTCTGCATGGACATTTATTCCCGTATATACTTTGACTAAATATGTTCAGCTCTAATACTGAGTACTTTAAACTCGAATAACAGCCACCCTTTAAAATGAATTATACACATGCACACAGGTGTATATATATATATATATATATATATATATATATATATATATATATATATATATATATATGTATATATATATATATATGTATATATATATATATATATATATATATATGTGTGTATATATATATATGTGTATATATATATATATATATATATATATATATATATATATATATATATATATATATATATATATGTTTGGATTTGTGTGTCTCAAAAATCATTTTACTTAAAAATAACTGAATAGAAATAAAGAACGAGACTTGGCAATCCCTGTGTTTGATTACGTGTATATGCGATGTTACATGTGTGTTTGAACAGCACATACATACACATACACACACATATATTCATATGTGCGTGGGGGGTCATTTTCTTTTAACATACATTTAACTATTACTCTGATAGAAAGTGCGTAATTTTCGCCATGTGAACACCAGTGTAGGTGGTCCATATGGGAACGAGTGTAGATTATTTAATAATTTAACAAACATATGAAGTGGTTGACGAAAACGTTGATACATTAAGAGCGAATAACATGAAAAACATTAAGATCAATCAAATACCAAATGATTCATCTTCCCCTCATTATATACATATGTGCGTGTGTACTCAGTAAAGTATGGCGGAACTCAAAAGTCTGTAACACCAAATGGGCATTGTTTTGGCGGAAACGACCGTTCATGAACCTATGATTATGTGCAATAAAACACTAATATGTAGACATTTAAAATAATAAATACAAATAGAAAAGTATATATATATATATATATATATATATATACATATCCATATAACTCATATACACTAGAGTTTCATGGCAAACCTACAATCGCCAGTATGGGAGGAGATATCCCCGCACGTCACACGGTTCAAACCACGATACGAAAATCATGTTTGACTCAGTAGTCGAGGCGCGTACCACTGCTCCAACGTGCATTGTCTAGAAATAGAAAGTAAATTTACATCCAAAAAGCAAACGCAGCGGCTATCCAGCAAGCAGCCGAGAGAGAACTCAATAGGCGGGGCCTAAAGTTATGCATTACGCAGAATGACGGCTTGTTGCCCACTGAATTTGCTTAATCTTGCGAAAGCGTAGAGACAGACTGTTTCGCTGTATCACAACTCTTCACTGTGGCTATAGAGTTCAAGCTCAGATCGATACATGGCCGTTTCGTCGACAGTTGACGTTCCAACCTATTTGCAAGCAGCACATGACACAAGGAAAATAAATCGTAATCTTATTATAAAAAAAATGCCGTGTTCTCTATTCATGTTTCCCTGTGAAAATCGCTCCAGACAAGGCATGAACCCATGATGTAGAGCTAAAAAATACTACTTAGAGTTCAAAAACTTGCCAACGATAAGTGTTAGATAGATGGATTCTGACCCACTAAACTCCAATTATTACCCCTTTGTCAGATACATCACTCATAGAATGTGAGGATTAAAGAAAAAAATAAGGGAAGTGAGAGTTACGAGGCTGCGAAAGTAAACCCAAAGTTCACTTTCTATTCTGTTCATGTACGTAGAGCTTTTCATTATTGCTAATTGTAGCCGGTGAGTTCACTTACTAGAGTGCTCACCCAATAAGGCGTGTAGTCACACACACAGACACACACACACACACAAACACACAACCACACACACACACACACACAAACACACACATATATATATATATATATATATATATATATATATATATATATATATATATATACTAGCTAAACCTACCCGCTCTCCGCTCAGCTAAATTACACCTCCTTCCTTAAAATGAGATTCTTATTTTTAGGGGCGTTCTAATTTATTAGGGCAGTTAAATAACATATTTTAAACACTAACCCTAAGTTCGACTGGCGAGGTCGTAAACCCACACGGAATCGCCACCAAAATGTTACCCTCACAAATGATAACACACAGAATTCTGTAATGGCAGAAAAAAGTCAAGAAAAAACGAATTTAAATGATTTTTAATAAAATATCGCATCTTAAAACGTGGTCTTCAAAGAATTTGTTTGTCTTTTTTAAAGTTTGTAAATTTCTTTATATATATATATATATATATATATATATATAGAGAGAGAGAGAGAGAGAGAGAGAGAGAAAAAGAGAGAGAGAGAAATAGAGAGAGAGTGAGAGTTTCCGGTAAATTTGTAATAAAGGAATGAGGGAAATCTTGTACTTTTTACTTCTAAACCTGTAAAAGGCAAGTACAATCGAAATAACAGCATTTTCTTGTATGAGTTAGACTTTATTGATATTAAATACACGCACACACACACCCACACACATATATTATATATATATATATATATATATATATATATATATATATATATATATATATATATATGCATGTGTGCGTGTGTGTTGTGTGTGTGTGTTGTATTGTTGTTAAGGTCCAGCAATAAATATAAAAGAGAGGAAGAAAGTACATAAATATATTAATACAATACAGTAGTACAAAACATATACAGATGAGAATATTACAACTGGTAGGTTTGTTTGAGTGGATATTGGCTTCCTTTAAGAACAGTACCTGTTGTTGTTTATAGCTGGGAGAGTTCATGCGTGCCTGGGTAAATTATTTTACACTCCATCTTAAGTATTAACTTTGCAAGAGTCTTAATGTTGTTTTTTCCTGTGTTAACGATGATGAAACCCGTCATCTTTATTTTCCTCTTTCAACGGCGTTGTTTCGGGGCCGCATGCGGTATTCGTATGTCAAAAGTATCCTAAATGACACCCACAACTACTTCTTCTGGAGAAGCACTGTCAGTATCGTTGGTTCAAATGTCTTATGTAAGTAATCCGGGGACTTTTAATTATGTAGATCATATTCCATACACTTTTCTCAAGTGTATCTATTTCCCAGAAATATTTTTATTACAAAAATTCCGGAGAAAAACTTTCTCTCCGGCTTGGTTGCGTTTTTTTTATGTAGTTTCTGTTTGTCCGAGTATTGTTTGTTTAGTGAGTAGCTTGTCGAACACAGACCAGATTTCATGCGCAAACATCAACTTCTGTAAGCTCTTCCTCTATTTGTAAATCATTTCCTCGCCTCTGAAGAGGGAGCCGTTCATAGTATCACATTGTAGAACATTTTGTATGACTTACCTCGGAGGGATACCCGTTACCCTTTTTAACGCTCTTTTAAAAGTGTTAACAAATTGCTCCGTTAGACAGTTACTTCTTACGGCAAGATGTTGATGTGTTTCACGAAACACGACTAACAAAACATTTTGAATTCACAGGACGTGAATTGAGTATTTTTATCCGATACTACACAACTCACGACTCCGAAACGTTCAAACTATTCATGCAGAAACCCAATTGTGGTTTCTGTCGTTGTTTTTTTACACTTAATTCAGTGAAGCTATCCACTAAAACCAGATAATAAAACACACGTAATTACCCAGCTATGTACATATGGATTCCCGAACACGAGACCAGCGTTTGAATTTTATTAAAAGCGTGTGTGCTGCTAACGCACATCTTTCACATGATTTAACTGTATTCTCATCATATCGATCAATGTTCGTCTAGTGGATGTAACTGAGCATATGACTCTTTATCTGTGATATGCCTGGATGCCCAACATGAAACTTGTAGAATAAGTTTTTGTTCAATGTCGCCGGAATGACCACCCAATCACTAAACATTGCAACATCGTTGAGATGGAATATACTTCCGGAAATTTTGGTCCATTTCTATCAGGCGCTTTTAAATGTTTTAAAATAAAATAATCGTTTAACCCTTTGTCTTTATCTCTCCAAATGTCACTGGAAGTTCTCTTGCGATAGGATACAACGTGTTGTTCACCTCAATTTATGTGAAGAGGCAATTACCGTGTTTTCAAGAGGCGTTTAAATATCTTTGACGTGTCGTTATCAGTTTGTTGACTGTCGTTTTCAGTTTACATACGAATTGGTTACGCTTTTTGCGGTTTATTAGTCCTCAATAAAGATAGTTTGGCGATTTTCTTCCATGTCGGTAGAATTATAATTGATAAATCGGATTGGGAGTCCAACTACATTGTCATGTTTCTATTTAGTATTTTCACTTACGAAAACTTCCTAACATTTCCAATTTCGTCAGATTGGGCGATTCTGAAATAACTCTTTTTTTTGTTTTACTTTTGGTTCTTTAATTCGTACTTTTATGCCATACGCGATCGCATTAAACACTTTTTCGTTTTATAGGAGCAATCTCTGTACCATCTGCTCTCAGCCTACTTCTTGTTTGACTATCAATTTTTACATGTTAAGTCATCTTTTCTTGTTGCAAAATTGTTCATGTGTAACACTCCAGACTTTTCGATATTCTTTGAATCATGATTCACGCTAATAAACTGTTAGCAGTCTTCAGCTATCTGCCGGAGTGTTCAATCTGGCTTATTATCCAGTTTGTTAAGGAATCTCCTTTTAATTTCCGCTTCTGTGTTCGAAACAAATCCTTGTGCAAATATTAGACATTGGAAGTTCATCGCTATAACCGTCAGGATTTTGATCACTCCTGGAGGAGCACCCCCTTGGTTTCTGCCCACCTTATTGGTGACTGTAATTCAGGTTTTTTTGCCATAGTTGCCACGCAAGGCACCGCAGGTGGGCGACGCATTTTGCCTATAGCTAGGTGTCCACATACAGCACCTGGTATTCCCAAAGTGCCACATATCTAGTACTGACCAGGCTAAACGTCACTTAACTTTGGTGATTCAGCGGGACCCGGTGTGTCAACCTTATTATTCCGTATTTGAAGTTATTAGGACTTAATTCTGATAACAGTGCTTATTCACAATGCTTACAAAGTCGTCTAGTTATCATTATCCTTGCGGAAGATATAATTGTTTTGACTAAAAAAGTTAGGCAACAATTGTATCGCTTTACAAAATTTTAGCTCGTCGGTCTTTTGAGGCAAAATATAATTTACAAATTTCGTGTGTTCCACTGTGCCTAATTTCCTTAACAGCAACCAACACTTTTTTAAATCAGTCGAGTTTTCGCAGTCTGAATTATATAAGTCTTTATAACGTCTAGACTACTAAGCAAAACACGCTCGTTGTCCAAATAGTATTTGAAATATTCTATGGTGTTCCAAATCGTGATCTGAAATAAACGAAGTTTTGTCTATACCATTTTGCCACTCATTTGACAATGCGAATAATTTCTTCTGTTGCTGACGAATCAATCCTAAACGCTAGTGTTGTGAAACGTTGGTTTCGAATTAACGCCGCCGCTGTTATAGCGACGTAAGTTTCGAATCCTTGTCGCCAGTGTTGTTGTCTTGCAGAGCCAGTAATTATCAAGGCAATCACAGTGGTATAATTAACAAAAGTGCATAAACAAAAGTATTTTTCAGAAAGTGCGCGTCGAATTTTAGGATCATAACTGCCACCAATAACTTCCGCAACGCTTAGTCGTAACTGTATTTATTGTGTCTCGGTAAGTTCATTTATTCTCTAAAATAGGTTGATCAGCTTATACTATAACACTGTACGAATAACTTTTCACAAGAAAACTTTCATGCCAGAACTTTTCTAAGGCCTTTGATGTATAAAACGCTACTGCCCTTGATTCAGCTGCCTTATTCAGTGCATGGTATACGTGCTCAGAGATGACCGTTAAGATATTCGCAGTAGAAAGGGCTTATCTAAATCCATACTGTAGGTCAGACAGAATTTGAGCATTTACGAGGTGGTGGACTATCGCTAGATTGATTGATGATTCAAATATTTCAACGAAGAGCGGGAGGAGATTGGTGTAGTGATCATTGTTTGGATCAGATCTATCTCCAGAATTTTTGAACACTGGTAAAACATAGACAAATATCTTGCTATCTAGAAAGTACCTGACATCTTGCGCAGTGTAGATGCTCCGATGGTATACGAACTGCTGGTGTTAGCAACTATAATGTCTAAGTCTGCCTTATACTTGGTGATAAATGAGTCCGACGTCAAGAATTCTTTTATTTTGACAAATGCTTTCTAGTATTCAGGTGTCACCTCTCAGTCCTTCTCTTTTTTCAGAAGTTCGTTTAAAAGAGCACGTAACTTGTTAATATTAGGTGTGTAGTTTCCAGTATTAAGAAGCTTTGTTAAAAAGAGACCTTTTCAAGGCTGGCATTTTCTTTATTACGGTTGCCTTTTCTTTATTACGGTTGCCTTTTCTTTATTACGGTCGCATTTTCTGGGTCTGGCGTTTTGCTATCTTTGTATTTGGATTCTTTCACGTTGAAACCGTACTCCTCAAATCTTAGAATACTTTATGAACATGTTCTGTGTGGTGTTCTACATTTTATCTTTCCATTAATATGTTGTAAAAATATGCAACCGCAAAGTGAAGGTCGCTCAGCATAATGTCCATTACATGCGGGAATTTTGGCGGTGCGATCTTGACCCCGAACGGTAGACGTTCGGACTTGTACACCCGATGATGAAAGTCAATACAAAGCAACTTAGAACTTTCTTCTTCCGCCAGTATTCGAAGATATGCGACAGAAAAACATCTCCCATTTAGTTAACCGAAAATTTCTTCTGGGCTTATTAAAGCACAGTGATAATCTTTAAGACCCGTCGAGAAGTAGGCGAAGACTCGGATCTTTTTTGTCTTCTTTTGGACTTCTTTTGGACTTTTCTTTTTTGTGGTGAAGTGCATTAACTGTACACACTTTTCGACACGACCCCATTTATTTCCGGTCTTCCTAGTTCTTTATTTAAAATAGACGAATGATACTTTTTAATTAACACTGTCTGCATGTCCTGTTTTAACTTGAATGTTGCCGTAATCTTATTACACCGACCAAAACCATTAAGAAAACTTCGAAAAAGTTTTTTTTATTATTAAACTTTTTGCCTCAGTAGTAACGTTTTGGGCAATATCCATTAATTTACATGACTTACAACTTTAATTTCTCGATCCAGTCAGTGCCACATAAATGTTCTTTACTCTGGTTGTTTTATCAATACAGTTGCAATGATTGATTTTCGGTGGTAGGATGTTATTACATTTTGTTGGATGTTATCTATTTTTCTACTATTATAATAGATAATACATTGGATACAGTTGAGTATGACAGTCTAATTTTATTTTTGTCAATAGATGCAATGCATTTATGTGAGGCTTTAAAATTGTTAGCAATATTGTCTTAATTCTTTAGAGGTGTTAGTAAGAATATTATTAGAGAACATATGATTAAACCACGTTATGTTACTTCGTCGACTTTTGAAATGTTATTGTTTTTTTTATTATTCTTTGAATTCCTACCATTTAGAATATAATTAGCTTTTGCGGGACAATAATTGCAGTGAAATGATTTATGTTTAGTAGGCCTTTTGGTGCGTATGTGAGTTTTTTCTGGACATTCGACTTCAAGATTTCTGAGGATCATTTTTGTAAGTATATTTATAAACTTATTTTCGATCCTTCTTCTTCTACAATCAAAAATACTACGTTACAAAAGAACACGTTATCTTTAACCGAGGAAAGATGAACTAAACTTTTTACAGAGAAAAGACAACTTTGATCCTCTTTGCGAAATAGATTTAATAGTTAACGTTTTCAAATGACATCAAATATTTTTATCTGATTGCCTCGACGGCTATTACCAGCTGTATCTATGTTTGTTAAAATATATGCTCGCAAGGTAAACGAGAGATTCAACGAATACGGCGGGTGAGGCAACATTTCCAAACTCGATTTGTGAAACTTTCACATAGTGATATGTAAGAGGCATGTTTGTGTAGTTATGGAACTGATATACATTCATATATTTATATAATTGAATAAGAAATTTGTTTGGCTAGTAGCAAAATGTAGTATTTGTTCTGATACTATACTTTATCTTTTCCGTTCTTGGTCAATGTAGGAACAATAATTCTAGACTGAGGCAGTTTTTATTTTTATCCCAATCTAATGAGCTGGATGTTGTCCACATTAAAAATCGACCTTTTCTTTAACTTTGCCCTCGTCTAGAGGTTAGTAAATTAGGATATGGTTTTACTACCAACTTAATAATGGGATGCGAAATGAAAAAAAGGAGGAGTGTGGTTGTAATAGATTGACGGAATGTTTCTTTGTTAAATGTGAAACCACAAAAGCTGGAACCGCGCCTTACATCAACTTGTTTACTCTGCTACTGTTTTAGCCAAACACTACGGCAGAAACGGATCGTCATTCGAAAACCTGAACACACCAGTAATCGCGTCATGGCACAGATATGCGGAAAGGTAACGGAACTGGGACAAAAACGACTTAGATTTTTATCAGGCATGTTGATTAGAAAACTCAATTTCTGACATATGGATGCGTAACCCCGTAGGGAATCGGCTGAGTTCTGGTGGAGGAAAAGATTTGCGGCGGTCGGACTTAAATTTCCCGCTCCGATGAACTACACAAAAAAGGGGGATGGTAACTTACTGTTGATTCTGATACGCGCACATGCTCAGTCATGACATCTATCTTCGTCTTTCTCCACTCCCTCCCCTCCCATCTTCTCTTACAATTTTACACATTTATAATTATATATATATATATATATATATATATATATATGAGATAGAGAGAGAGAGAGAGAGAGAGAGAAGATAAATGTTGTTCGCACGCGTGCATTTTATGTTTATTTAAATTGAAATCTGTACACTTTTTTCTTTTCCCTCTGTTTACCATAATTTACACCCACGCCCACACGCACGCGCACCCACTTACACACACACGCGCGCGCACACACAGATACACGTTAAGCTATGTACATACTTTACACTACATATTTATTACAATTAAATAAATACAGATCCCTACCCTCTCCCCCCTCTCTTTCTCTTGTTCTCTCTCTCTTATCTCTCTTTATAATTATACTTATTAACGGTCTCGGTAACTATGTCGGCAGAGAACCGGAGGTAAATAACTGGTGTCAGGGTTTCGAAACTCGTTTCATCAAGCCACACTGATGAGACGAAAATTAGCTGTCTGTTGATTGTTAAATATATATATATATATATATATATATATATATATATATATATATATATATATATATATATATATTAAAACTGTCCTTTTTTTAATCTCCGAAACAGTTACATGGTAAACAGCTGGTGCTCCCCGTTTAATATTTCACAGTTCTAAGTTAAGGCCCCCTATTTTTGTTTTGCTGTTATGTACTTGAATCCCTTTTTTATATTTGTAAATTTAGCAGCGGTAAGTCGGCTTATGCAAGTGCTAAATCTGCGATATTTTGGAGTTAGTTCGTATCCCTGGAAATTTGAATTGCATTTTCTTTCTTTAGAATGACTTAAAACTTATTTAGACTAAATATTTAGATCTGTATAGCTAGGTTACCTGCCTCTTATCTATTTGCCTATCTGGTACAAAAAGTACTTAAGCTTTTCTTTTAATGCATCTTTTAGTCCTATATAATTTTATATCCTACCTACAATATCGCAGAATAGTTCTTGGGTGTAGTGTATAGATAGCATTATCATTGTTATAATTAGTATTGTTTGATATGCAAAATACCATATGACACTATAGTCTTAAAGATAATGTTTTTTTAATCATCATCATCATCATCATCATCATCATCATCATCATCATTTATTTATTTACTTATATATATATATATATATATATATATATATATATATGTATATATATAAAAAATACAATAAATGAATTTTTCATTTAAAATTTGCAGGATTGTTGATTTTCAAAATATTTCACTATGATACACTATAATCCGTGCTTCTAAGATGTTGACTTCCTTTCCTTACTTTAAAAAAGCGCCAAATCAGCGTATACAACATCGCCATGACTAAAAAAAAAATAACGGCGTAAGATCGTGACGTGTTTTCGACCCCTCAGGGTTAATACCACCAATATGAGGAGGAAGAAAATTTTTTTAAAAAACACACTATAAGACAGTCTCGCTGTACAAGGTTGTATTTTCCAACGACAAATAAGCGTATACAACATCGCCAGGACTAGAAAAAAAATTACCTCGTAAGATCGTGACGTGTTTTCGACCCCTCAGGGTTAATACCACCAATATGAGGAGGAAGAAAAAAGAAAAAAAACACACTATCAGACAGTCTCGCTTCTGTAGACTATATATATATATATATATATATATATATATATATATATATATATATATATATATAATATTAATTATTAAAATAATAATGAGCAATTAGAACGCCATGCAATGCATTTTAGTTTTATTAACTTTTATTTATTTATTTTTCTAATTCAATTTTCGAAGATAATCTTCCTCGTCAGAATTCCAAATAAATATACATTTTTTTTTCGTTTCATGATCTCGTTATCGGTAATCAGTGTCAGATAAAAATGAATAATTTCATTCAATCCGATATATTTCTGGCAGCTAAGTCGGTGTATTTCATGACGGTTAAAACTGAGGTTGCCTTATTTAAAAAGACACATATCAACAGAATTTGTCAATCTCTCGATCTATGTCACTCTCTTTCTCTCGCTCTCCGTTTCTATCTCTCTTTCTCTCTCGCTATCTGGTTGTCTCTCTCTATCTATCTATCTGTCTGTCTGTCTGTCTTTCTGTATGTCTGTCTGTCTGTATCGCTATCTGTCTCTCTCTCTCTCTCTCTCTCTCTCTCTCTCTCTCTATATATATATATATATATATATATATATATATATATATATATACGATCATGCAGAATAATATCTTCAATTAAAAACACAAACGTATTTTACGCAGTCATATCCATGCACGCATCTATCAAATATCTCTAACATGTGAGCCAATAAATTACGTTGATGATCAAATCGAAATTTACTCGAAGTTCGTTCTTTACAAGGATAGTAAATGTACTACAAACTGTTTGACGGATTATCGGGTTGGAAACAATTATTTATATAAATGTAGATTTTTAAAAATAATGATTCCAACACATCTCTATTGCATGAAAGCTGGACAATCAAAACTACCCAAATAATAAAATTCGACGTCTATATTATGAAGTTGGCGAGTAGAAACATGTTTTTTCTTGCCTCCGGACGAAACCATTTAAAGTGCTAAGCAGGTGAGAGAAAGGAAATAACAAACCAGATAGCCTCCGCAATCTGAAAAGAATACGGAAACACCTTCAAATTAAATTAAACGTCAATGGTAGATGTTTATGATAATAAATATTTATGTATGTAAAAATTAAATTGCTGATGTAATTCTATGGTATTATGTGAATATTAGTGTGACTAATGGCAAGGGATACTTGTTTCCTGTCAGTTTTTATAAAAGATTTACACTTATAATTATATAATGAAATTCACCGCCAGCGCTCGGATCCCAAGTTCTCTCCTTGAGGAATCCCACTTCTTTGATAAGCTGTTAAGAATGACTTTCACCCCAGATCTGAAATAGAAGACTTCGATCGAATCTGTTGCTAAGTTTGCTGGAAAATTAGTCGGATCATTCTATTGCACCAGAAAGTCCCTCATCCGTGACTTATAAGTGCCAGATACGCCTTAAGATGAAGTACCACTATTATATTTGGAGGAAGGAGTGCTCAAAGTTCGAATTACTTGCCTTGACAGAGTACAGAACCGACTTCGCAATCAAGAGGAGATGATCGCTTTTCGTCACTTATCTTCACATAATAGATAGCGCTATCCTTTCTCTCGTAGATGCTCGACTCATCGCCAATAATAATAATAATAATAATAATAATAATAATGAAATCATAATAATAAAATGATATTAATAATGATAAAAATACTACTACTACTTATAATAATGTTTCCTCTGAATATATATATATATATATATATATATATATATATATATATATATATATATATATATATAGGGAGAGAGAGAGAGAGAAAGAGAAAAAGAAAGAGAAATAGCAGTTTTTATTCCATTAGCCGTAGCCAAGTAATAGTTTTCAATAGATATTCTTTTTCAAACATTAAAACACCACAAAGGACGGTTACTATTTAAACAAAACACTAAACCAAAATTGATAAATTTCGAGTCAAATTGATGCTATTTCGTGATGTCAATCTGAAAACTAATTGCAAAATATGAAACAACAGATTTCATCGCTTGTTAAGTAGTAAGATAAATAATTCTTCACGGATGACTTTTTTTCCTTCTATCTGGAAAACTTTTGGGAAATATTTTGTCACTAAGTCTCACATGACTAGTCTGGGTAGCTCTTGTAACTGCTGTTTCCGACTGGTAGTGCAGGATCCCTAACTCTTAAATAGCGCTAAGAACGGCTGCTCCATCAACAGTTGCATAATATCGTGGGTAACTGTACGTGCCATGTCGCGCACGGGAAGTTATCCCCGGTGGGCTTTAGCAAGGCGACAACCCTCCTGGACCAAGTCTCGACTAATGGTCTAGTTGTGTGAGCTTATTGGCACCAAACAAACACCAACTTTGCCCACCCCCTCTTTCTAAAACCAAAAGAAAAATACAAAAGAAAAGAAACAAACCTAAACCAGACACTTACCAAGAAACATCTTCGCCTCCGTGCTGTAGACTAGCATGTACAAGACAGAGGCTTAGAACCAACATCAATGACGTAGAAACATTTTCCATAGTAAACTCCCCGGATACCTTCTCACTAAGTTAAACAAACCTACAATCCTGAATACCTCCTACTCTACTGTAAAGAATCTAACAAACATATGCACTGGCCGGAACACTCCCTCTTTGACTTAAATTTGAAATAGGCTAGAACCAGATCTGCTTACAGAACAGCGTTAGTTACTTATATTTCTTATACCCTTCTCCTTCGACCCAGTACTGTACCCTGCTGAACATTGTCCCTGTAAGCATAGATACAGCACTCACAGGTTACTCGAGTGCACAAATACATGTATTTATGGATTTTAATGTACATCACCGTTACTGGCTCGGATTCCTTAGCTAAACAGACGTAGTTGATAACTCCAAGTATAGTTTCTTCATAGCGCTGTCCCTCTCAGAGACTGCAATTTTCCCGACCCGCCTCCATGATCGTATGAACCAGCAAGCCTCAGTCCTCGATCTGTTCTTTGCATCACTGCCCGAGGCTTGTGTGACGAATGCGCATAGCCCGCTCGGAAACGCTGATCACCTTGTCGAAATGATTGATATCACCCTAAAATCACGTCCCAAAGCTGATGAGTCGTTGCCCAAAACAACGAGATACTAGAAGCTGATTTTGATTCTATGAAAGATCACACCAGAGACTCCCCAATAGAGTAAAACTTTTCTCTCCCTGTTGATCAGTGCGCAAATAAGATGACCGAATTGGACAAAGCAGGCATTCAAGTGCATATCTCCATGCGAAAATTTTATAGCAAACCCCACTCTCCACTGTGGTACCAGGCTTCATGAATTCTGAATAATCGCCTATCACTCTGCTCCCGATCTTCACTAAAATCTTTGAATTCCTAAACAAATATAGCAATAGTCAGCCACCTCGTTAATGCTAAACTTCTTTCTGTCCATAAGTATTTTTTTAACATCCTAAATTGGGATTATCGCAACGAGATGTCTATTTACATTAGTTTTAAATTTCTGCATGTCAGTACTGTCGGGGAAACAGGGGGCAGGGAGGGAGTTCCAGAGGGCAGCAGCACGAGGAAAGTAGCTATTTGAGTAGAAGGCTCTCTGGCATCTGGGGACCTCCACAGTGAATGAATGAGATTTAGTTGATTGTCGAGTTAGTCTAGTGAATTTACGTCGCACCAGAGTAGCCAATTCATCGGAGCATAATCCATTGAAGTATTTGTAAAACAAACACAAGGATGCTACATTGCGGCGATGGGACAGGGACTGAAGCTTGGTTGACAGTGAGCGACCTATTTGGTTGGCGACTCTTTCTTGGACCTTGTCAAGGAGGGAGAGACTAGTAGATGATGCACCAGCCCAGATGTGGCAACAATACTCCAGGCATGGGCGGATGGTGGCTTTGTAGAGATACAGGATAATGTCAGGTGTGAGTAGTTTACTAGCACGGTAGAGGGAGCCAACCTTCTTTGCAGCAGCCTTGGCAATGTCTTCAATGTATTTGTTCCAATTCATGTTACCTGTGAAGTTAGGCGGAGGAGTTTGAAT
>OY744527.1:59981097-60013597 GCA_963556195.1 Sepiola atlantica
TACTAATAATAATAATAATCATAATAATAATAATAATAATAATCATCATAATAATAAAGTAAAGTCGATTTTACCCCACGCGTAAAGACATAATATGATAATAACACAAACCTTGATGTGCTAATCTGTTCCGCCATACAATTAAGCTAAGCCCTAGTGCGTTTTTCGAACAAGTATGCATTAATTTCGTCTTCTTTCAATATTCATATTATTTTTTCCGGATTACCGGACTCACTAAATAAACCTTCTTAAAAGAAGGTGGCATCCAATTTTTCACGCTTCTATTCATCTACTTTCACCGCCACCAGTAACACCGCGTCCTTTCTTAACAGAAGGGAATTTTAGTTTAATTACCTAAATTATTTCATGTTGTCCTTCTTAACATTTATCGACATCTGCTTTCACACATTTTTGGCGTTTGCAAAATAACGCATCTTTGCGATGGTGAAACTAAAAAAAACACATTGATTTTTACTGTGCTGTTTCATTCCTTTTATTCAATTTCTATTTAGGAAAAACTATTAGACTATTTACGAAAATTAAATATTCAAGTACTATTTACAACATGATTTGTAGAAAACCCGCCCTCCCAACACAATAAGACGGATTTCTTCTTAGACGGAATAAAACATTAATTTATTCGAGAATATTTAGTATTGGATACGTTATGTATACAATATTTTCAATGCAAAATATTTAACATGTATTTTGAAATACACAGAAAACATTGATTTCTTTTATTTCATTTCTATTGATGATAACAAAACTATTACACTATTTACAAAAATAAAGTATTTAAAACATGTTTTTATATATATTTGTGGAAAATGGCATTCTTTAAATAAGATAAAACATACCTTAGTCAAGAAATAGTTCTTCTTAAGCGAGGTAAAAAGCAATTTCGTCGGGAATATTCTGTATTGGTTACGTTATTATAACAATATTTTCATTATAACCTATTAAACAAGTATTTTCAAACAAACAAGTACAACACTTTGCTTTTATTCAAAGATCCATAAACGGTGGAAAAAAATAAATAGTTTTTTCTAGAATGTTTTCTAATTACATATGTTTTTATTAACGTAAATACGTCACGAATTTGTAGCTAAAAGTTTACGAGGAAGCGAAATGACGTTGCTTTTTTAGAATTATGAAATTTACGAATATACTAGTACTTTTTCCTAACTTTTCTTTTTGAACATTTTTTTCTAGTTTAAACGTTTTCCAGTGTTTTTCCTCCTTTCTTTTGAAATTCTATAAATACAATTATACAGTCTGGCGATTTCATGGCTTCCCGACGAAGGCAGACGGTCGCTTTTTAGTGTGGGGAAAACACGTCTCCCCAAAAAGAGGCATTAGATTTGTACAAAACATATCTCATTCTAGAAGAATTTATAGTCGTCAAAATATGGCGAAATCCTATCTTAGACAACTAAATTACCTACAGTGATATTGGTTAATTTCTGAGTTTTTTTCTCTAGTATCTTTTTTTCAATTGAATCATTATTTTATATTTCCCCCGGACAACGTGGGAGAAAAGTCCTGCTAGTAGTAGTAGTAGTAGTAGTAGTAGTAGTAGTAGTAGTAATAATAATAATAATAATAATAATAATAATAATAATAATAATAATATTTATAATGATGATGATGATGATGATGATGATGATGATGATCATCATCATCATCATCATCATCATCATCATCATCATCATCATCATCATCATCATCATCATCATCATCATCATCATCATCATCGCAACAATAACAACAACAACAACAACAACAACACCGACGACGACGACGATGATGATGACGATGACGATGACGATGATGATGATGATGATGATGATGATGATGATGATGATGATGATGATGATGATGATGATGATGATGATGATGATATAACGCAAAATTATTTGCAATAGTTATCGAAAAGAGGGGAGAGTGCTCAAAATCTGGAGAGACTTGTTGTCACTAAGACTCCAGAGGATCACCAGTGTTATTGTCATCGAGCAATCACTGATATTAATTGTGTTAAAAATCCTAGTGAGTAAATAATAATAATAATAATAATAATAATAATAATAATAATAATAATAATAATAATAATAATAAAATTGTCGTGAAGGGTAATGGAGAATGGAGAGGAGAGAATGGGGCTGAGAAGCACCATACAGTCCTCTACTGCAAGAACACAGAGAGTACTGGAAACCATGGGGAGACTTATTTAGACTCAAATTCAGATAAAACAAACGACGCAGCCAGCAATCTATGGTAAACGGCTGTTACTGGAACGCAACGTTATCTGCAATGGTTATCGAAAAAAAAAACGCTGAGTACTGGACATCTATGGAGAATTGTTGTCACGCAAAGTCCGGGAAACACCATCTTTTTGTTGCCAGTAAGAATAGATAATATTGAGAATGAGTTGTAAGAAGTCGAAAGTGTTTCTATGTAGAAACGGTTTTTGATTAATAATACCTACATTTCTAAAACCCGTAAACAAAAATATTTATCTCTTTATTCTGTTTGACCCACTCCTAAAATTGAAAATTATGAAATGTCAAAGATAAGAATAAAAAGGAACATGGTGTTATCGATTAAGCAAAAGGGCATAGAGTTACTCATTCATTCCCTGGCAACACCGACACTTCTTGCCAGGTTAAATATAGACATTTTGTATTGTCTGCTTCTTAGTATATTTATTTATTGTTGCATTATTTTTCCACTATTTATTCTCAAGAAATTGTTCATTCTTATTCTTATTCCTACTTTTTCATGTCTACTTTTTTCTCCGAGCAAAATATGTATCACTCATTAAGTAGTATATAATCAACCCTGCATACTTGATTTTAACGCATTTGATACGCTTTTTGTTTCATTTTACTTCAGTCGAAGTTCTCAGAAATCAAGAGGCCTCTTTAGATACATAGATATTCGAATATTCAATTAAAGTTTTTCTTTTACCTCTCAAACGTTGAATTAGTAAAGAAGTAAGAACATTAATTGTCCTCCTTCAATTAACCAGTTAACTATGTTATAGTATATCTTTCTTGTGGTCTTTTGGTCTTACCAGATTCCAGGACAAGAATTTATCTAGTCTGGTGGAGTATTCAGCTTAACGATGTTTCTACAGGAAACATCACTTGAAGAAAGTGTACTATTACTCGTATAAGCCAATGTGAAGTAGCCATACCGAGATCTTATATGTGCTGCGAATACCATGTTATTTTGAATATTTGGTCAGGGTTTACTTTTAGGGGGAAGTATCCTTATGTCAGGTTGTCCTGCCAAACCATTGTACAGATAGACAGAATACACTCGGGGATGGTCCCTAGTAGATAATTCAAACTTTGAAATATGGTATGACTAGGAAATAGAATTTAAAATTTAGTAATGTTTATTAGGAGATATCATATTATTTGATTTTCTTCAATTAAATCATATTTCCTTTCTTAGGATAATCAAAAATGTTGAAATGTTCTTAATTTTATTTTTAATTTCTTTAAAATTATATAATAATAAAAATGTATTTAATGTAATGAGATTTTAATTATTATGAACTGAGAAAAAGAGAAAACGAAATAAAGGTAAAAAATAATAAAGAAATATTATATGTAATAGAAGAAAACTACGTGTGCGACGCTCTTTGAAGTATTAGAATAGAGAGAGAGAGAGACAGACAGACAGACAGAGACAGAGAGACAGAGACAGAGGCAGAGACAGAGACAGAGACTGAGAGAGGGAGAGAGAGAAGGAGATAAAGTGCGATAGAGAGAGAGAGAGAGAGAGAGAGAGAGAGAGAACGGAAGAAAGACACACAGAGAGACAGAGACGGAGAAAGGGGTGATTTGGTTCGAGATAGCAATACCATTAATTTTGTCTTTTGTTCTTATCGATTCGTTTCTTTTTCTTATCGATCAGTTTTATTTCTTTTTATCGTTTAGCTTCGTTTCAATGATTTCAAGTAGTGAATAAGAATTAAATTCCGAAGCGATAGCAAGCGGTGGAAGCCAGCTAGTAAATAATATATCTTATATTTTACAAAATTATACTAAGCACGAGTTTAACTTTTTCCGAAAACGTAAGCAAAGTGTATTTTAATTCGTCGTCATTGGTGTCAATTTTTTCAGCGTCTCGTTAATTCAATATTTATATGCATAAAAAAAACACAATTTCATATAAAACATTTGGCGGAGAAAATCGAGTCTCAGTTCTAGACCGAAACATTTAAATGACCAAAAGAGGACACGCTGATTATAAGTAGATCATCCACCAAAATAAAATCCACTGAATTAATTTACTAATTAAAACACATAACTCTGCATGCTTTGAACAGTGAAAATAAAATATTTATCTTTTAAATAAAATGAAGTAAATGTTACTCCCTAAGTTTTAACTCGATAGCTTCCTTTATATAACTTTTAAAACAAATCTATTTTGTTTGTCGTATGGGGAACATATTGGTGCGTGTTAGAAATAATATTGTTACTTTCTTGTCAATTTTTTCTATTTTTGTATTTAATCCTGTTCGAAATGTTTGTATTAATTTATTCATCAAACACCAGATAATTTTTTATTCACAGATCTACTACCACTGCCATCAACGGACACCAGGAAGACATTTAGTAAGACGCATAATTTTGTAGTACGGTTATTATTATGTTATGTTTCAAATTGAAATTGTAAGTTTAATACTCTGTATTTTTATACGCAAAAGGGTACGCTCTTTCTTTCTCTACTATTTTGTGTGATACAATTTTAATTGAATAATCGACATGATGTTCGTTAGACTTGATGAATCGCTGTGTTTTGTAAAAATGACTAGAATACACGAATGCCAGAATACATGATTAATAGGACTCAATTAACGCACACAATTTCCCTCGGATCAATCTTTAAACTTTTGATCATTTAAAAAAAATAAAAGTGAACCCTAATTATTCGTAAATTAACATTTGTTTTACTTTATCATCGATTAAATTATGATATGTTTCGTTATAATTTAAGATCTTAATTTACAATCAAATGTCATCCTCACAAACATTATCCGTGGAGAATACTTTTCTTTTTAAGGGTCCGCTACAATGTGCCATCTATTTGTTTATTGTCTTCGTTTTATTTATACAATCTTTAAATTTTAATACTTTATTATAACCTGAAACAAAACTTTTCATCCGCTTTATGTAAATAAAACACAATTAATTTATTCGATAAAGTATCCACGTTAAATTAACTATTATTTTTTTTTTAGAATTTACATTTTAATTAATACGGAAGAATAAACAACAGTGAAGTTGGGCGGAAAGATGACAGTTTTTATTAAATATCTGCTACATTTATCAGTAGTTTGGACCGTAATTTTAGGCAGACGATTATGAAATAGGCACTAATTCACAGGAGGTGTAGCTTCTATAGTTGTATGTACATTTCTATAAATTGTGCAAAATAAAATAAAAAACGAACTGGAAAGGACGGGAACTTTTCTTAGTAAATCACTTCTATATTTTTTTGGTTTTGTCGACCAAAATATTAGACAAAGCAATCAACATACTAATGTTCAGGAGTCCAAATTTTGTGATTTTAAAGATATGTACATTGATATAATGAACGCAAAAAAAACAAACGTTAAGCTGAATGAGAAAATGACAATCGGTTTTATGAAAGAAATTGTACATTCTCTGGTAACTTATACCTCAGTATTAGGCCCAGAATAACCAAACTCGACACACAGGAGAACAATTCTTGTAATTGGAAAAATAGTTTCATTTGGACAAAAAATAACAAAAACAAAAAAACACGGAACAGAATAGGACTTTAAAATTGCAATAGTTCTTTAGAAACTTCTATATATCGGGATATTCTCCACCAAACTATGAGGCACAAATTCAATACTATTGCAGCAATCGACACATCGATTTCCACGAATACAGCCTTTGTACGTTCAAAAATATTGACATTCATACAAAGTACGCAAAATAAAAATAGGGAAACTAAAGAGGGGCGCGGAAATGGTAATAAGCTTTGTTAAGTAACTTTGAGTTTGGGAGATATTTTCGACCTTATTTTGACCCCAAATTCACTAGACCTACTGCATTCGACACACATGTTTTAAAAATATCAGACCTTGTAGTTTCAAATATATTCATTTACACAAAGAAATCAAAATTAAATCAGGACTGAAGCGGACTGAAAATTAACAATAGTCTTTGTTAAATAACTTCTAAGTATATAGTGGAATGAGGTCATACATGGATTGTAACATTTAATACGGCTAAGACAAAGCTAATTTACTTCAATAATAGCATGAAACCTCTTCGACACCCGATTACCATGGCAAATAACACCCTACCTCAGAGTCCAACGTTCAAACCTGTCGGCCTAACATTCACAGGTAACATGAATTTGAACAAATACATAGAAGATGATGCAAATGAGGTGAGCTCCCTCTACCGTGCTCGCAAACCTCTCACACCTCACAGTATCCTATATTTCTTCAAAGCAACCATCCGTCCATGCAAAGAGTATTGTTGTCACATCTAGGCTGGTGCACTATCAACCAGTCTCTTCCTCTTAGACAAGGTTAAAAAAGAGTAGCTACTGTAATAGGTCTCTCACTATCCACCAAGCTCCAGGCCCTGTCCCATCGCCGCAATATTGGATCCATGTGTTTGTTTTACATGTGCTTCAATGGAATATGCTCCGATGAACTTACTGCTTTGGTTCCCCTTAACGTAAACACACTAGAACAATCCGACAATTAGCTAAATCCCATCCATTTACTGTGGAGGTCCCCAGATGCCGGAAAGCCTTCTACTCCAATAGCTGCTTTCCTCCAGCTGCCGGCCTTTCGAACTCTCTTCCTGCAACCTGTTTCCCCGATTGTACTGACGTGCAGAAATTTAAAACTTATGTGAACAAGTATCTTGCTGCACACATCTCCAAATTTAGGATGATCCCCAAAATGTTCATACTAATTCTCAGTAGCCTCTTACGTCTACAGCGGAAACTTGCCTTGTTTGAGGTGCACTAAGTTAAAAAAAATGGGTGGTGAACAAAACAAATGATCTGGGCCTTCTGTTCGACTCGTCCTTCAAGCTACATATACCTTACATTCAGACGGTAAACAAAGCAAGGAGCTCCCTATTTCTCATTCGATGCTCTTTCTGCAAACTCACTCCTCAAATAGTTATCCTACTGTATGTTTCCACCTTCAGACAATTGCTAGAGTATCGTATCCAAACTTCTTCTCCATATATAATACGTGATATCATAAACCTGGAGAGAGTTCAACGACTTTCTACCGGAATTGTACAGGGATTGCGGATCTGCTGTACGAAAACCGAATTAAGAACCTTAACCCTTTCTCCCTCACGCGCCGACATTTACGCAGTGATCTCATGTTGGCATACTCTTTATTACTAAACTAGAAAGAAGTGTGTTCGGGCAGTTTCATAAACTGTTTCATCAAAGAATTCGATTAATAACGGGAGGGGAGGGGAGGCTGCTTCTTCAATCAGTATCCCAGGGCGTTAGAATGAACTTCCAGGAGATGTAGTAAATGCGCAAACGACGCAACAATTCAGGGCGGAATATGAAAACGTGGTGGGTCATTGTATTCTTTTCTGTGTAAATTTCTACCCACCTCTGCCCCCTACATGGTAACTAGAGCTTGATTTATTTTTTGCTAAATGTATTGAATTGAATAGTTTTTCTAAAATAACTTCAATAGTTTTGCATATTTTCCACCTAAATTGTAGGTACATATTCAGAACTAGTGTTGCGATGGATCAGCAAATGTTATGCCATCAGTACCTGCAGTTTCGAATATATTTAGATGCGTACAACCTGCGCAACATGAAACGAAAGTTAAGCGTCACAGGAAAATTACAATCGTTTTTGCTAATTAACTGCAAGATGTTTGAATATTTTTAAACAAAATGTTATTCAGAACAAGATTTTAAATCGAAACAGCCATTCTCAGGAGCCCATCTTCTGTAGTTTAGAAGATATTTACATCAAACAAAGTAATCGAAATAAAAATTATATTTAAATGCAAAAGAAAAATGAGAACAGTATTTGTTAGATAACTTCTACCGTTTTTTAGTACTTTTGACCGAAATCATACGCACATATTCAAGTAGTAAGGGTACGTTTGGCAGTATTTATCTGATGCTAAGGTCGACGGTCACACAGGGAACTGAGGTCATTATGTCAGAGAGTATGCACTCAAATGTCATCTCAACCTTCTTAGAAGCACACGTGACCTGACATGCCTCAAAGAGAGAGGAACGAGAGAGGTAGGCCGGTTCGTTGGAAGTTTGGAAGCGAAAAGCAGCTGTAAAAATAATTTAAGATCGATGATAAATTAAATTCTTCAGGCACCCGGATGTCCGTAGCCCGCAACGTCCTCCGCACAGCTAGCAGAGGAGAAGGCGACGTGAACATCATAATAAATGGTTCTTATTTCAAATTCAATAATATTCTTCTTTTCTTTGGCTTATTTGAGACTAATTACAAGCGAGCACCCTCCCCCCCCCCCCCGAATATGATTAATCACGGAAGAAGCGGTTGACATGAGATAGGATTTAATTGTGCTCTTATGTTTGATGGTTTGCATTTGATAACAAGCACGTATTCTTTTATTGTAACTTTAGACCTTCTTTTCGTGGGGGGCGGAGTATATGTAGCAAATCGAGCCACTACTTTCCATAAGCTTACCTCCTTGTTGTTCTTACATTTATAACATTCAAACAGGAAACGCAAAAGAAAATGAAAACTAAAGTAAAAGAGTAATATAACACTCGTTTTTGTTAAACAACATAGCTTGCATTTTTGACACCCGTTTCAATAAGATAGTCGAGACAAGAGCTTTAATCGAGCAATCAATTATCAGGAGGTCATCTCTTGTAGTTTCGAAAATATTTATATTCCTACGACATATGCCGAATAATAACGAAACTTCAGCGAATAATTTTATTAATAATGTATATTATACTATTTGAAATAATTATGTCAATAATTAATATTATACTATTGAAAATAATTATATAAATAATTAATATTATTCCATTAAAAATAATTACATTTATAATGGATATAATAAGATTTGAAATAATTGTATCAATAATTAATATGATACCATTCAAAATAAATATATTAATTATTATATAACACCATTTGAAATGATTATAGCAATAATTAATATTCTACTATTTTAAATAATCCTAGTAATAATTGATATTATATGATTTCTAAAAATTGTAGTGATAATTAATATCATACCATTTAAAATTATTATATTTATTATTAATGTAATACAATTTAAATTTAAATAATTATATTTATAATCAATACTTTACCATTTAAAATAATTATATCAATAATTAAAATTATACCATTTTAATTATTATGATTATAACTAATATTATACCATTTGAAATAATTGTATCAATAATAATTATAATACCATTTAAAATAATTATATCAATAATTAATATGATACCATTTCAAATAATTAAATTATTAATTTATATCATGCCATTTTAAATAATTATATAAATAATTAATATCATACCATTGTAAATAATTATATCAATAATAATTATCATACCATTTAAAATGATTATATCCATAATTCATATCATATAATTTAAAATTATAATATTGATAATTAATATGATACCATTTAAAATAATTTTATTAATTAATATATAACACCATTTGAAATAATTAAAGCAATAATTAATATTCTACTATTTTAAATAATCCTAGTAATAATTGATATTATACGATTTCTAAAAATTGTAGTGATAATTAATATCATACCATTTAAAATTATTATATTTATTATTAATGTAATACCATTTAAATAATTATATTTATAATCAATACCATACCATTTAAAATAATTATATCAATAATTAAAATTATACCATTTTAATTATTATGATAATAACTAATATTATACCATTTGAAATAATTGTATCAATAATTAATATCATACCATTTAGAATAATTATATTAATAATTAGTATCATACTATTTAAAATAATAGTATAAATAATTAATATTATACCATTTAAAATAATTATATTTATAATTTATATAATAACATTTAAAATAAGTATATTAATAATTAAAATTATACGATTTAAATAATTATGATAATAATTAATATCATACTCTTTAAAATACTTATATCAATAATTAATATTATACAATTGTAAAAAATTATATAAATAATTAATATAATTCCATTTAAAATAATTATATTAATGATTTATATGTTACAATTTAAAATAATTATATAAATAATAATTATAATACCATTTAAAATAATTATATCAATAATTAATATGATACCATTTCAAATAATTACATTATTAATTTATATCATGCCATTTTAAATAATTATATAGATAATAAATATCATACCATTTAAAATTATTATATCCATAATTCATATCATATTATTTAAAATTATAATATTGATAATTAATATCATACCATTTAAAATAATTATATTTATGATAAATATTATAGAAGTAAAAATAATTATATTAATGAATAATATGCCATTTTAAATAATTATCTTAGTAATTAATATCATACCATTTAAAATAATTATATTAATATTATACCATTTAAGATTATTATATTAATAATTAATACTATACTATTTATGATAATTATATAAATAATTAATATCATACAATTTAAAATAATTATATTAATAATTAATATCATTCCATTAGAAATAATTATGTTAATAATAAATCTTATACTATTTACAATAATTATATTAATGATTTATTTAACACAATTTCAAATAATTATATTAATGATTGATATCATAATATCAAAAATAATTATATCAATAACACTGGACAACAAATTTCAGAAAAAAATTATTGCTGGAGAGTTGTAAAGTGATTTAGACTAATTTGGGTACGCTGATTTAAAAAATCATAACCGTTTTGCTGTATCACGTCAGGATTTTGAGTTTCAGAAATACTCCAATTGCCTAGAAGTCATACAATTTACAAAAATTCATTTATTCATTTATTTCATCATAAATGCTTCAAAATTATAGAAATTACAGAAAAACTCTACTAGAATGTAATTTAAAAATGCTTTAAACATTTGGCTTTACGTTTGTGCTGCGATGTGTCAGTTTCACGATGCAGGAACCAGCAGAAGTCGACCATCATGCTCGGGTTGTGCCGCCCTTGGTAACGCGTCTCCATGAGTGAAATCTCTTGGTGGAATCGCTCGCCGTGCTCGTCCGAGACAGCTCCCAAGTTGTCAGGGAAGAAGTTCAGGTGCTGGTGTAGGAAATGGATATTCAGGGACATCCTGGAGCCAAGTTTCCTGAAGGACTCCAGCAGCTGCTGCACTATTTCTTCATAGTTGTCCGCGCGTTCGTTCCCCAAGAATTTGTCCGTCACAGCTTTGAAGCTCCTCCACGCTACCAGCTCTTTGGGGTTTAGAGTTGTCGGAAAAGTTTCGTCCTTCATTACCTCTCGGATTTGCGGTCCAACAAAGACACCAGCCTTGATCTTAGCCTCCGACAAGGTGTTGACAAACTTCTCCTTCAGGTATAAAAACCCACGCCCATTCAGATCCATTGCCCGTACAAAATTCTTCATCAAGCCGAGCTTTATGTGGAGTGGTGGAAAGAAAATCTTGGCTGGGTCGACAAGGGCGACATGCTTCACGTTGTATCGACCAGGTACGTTCTCCGTCCGCTCTTTCCAATCAATCTTCGTCCAGTTATTCTTGTCGTCTCTGCTATCCCAGAGACAAAGGAAGCACATGTATTTCGTGTAGCCTGACTGCAGCCCTAACAACAGCGCCACCACATTCAAGTCTCCGCAGATGTGCCAGTTGAAGTCATTGTACTTGATGGAATCAAGCAGCTGCCGCATAGTCTCATAGGTCTCTTTCATGCCGAACGCATGAGCCAGTAGGACTGATGGTTTCTTGTTGCCATTGTGGAGCAGAACAGCCTTCAAGCTGTTCTTCCCCGAGTCGATGAAGAGGCGCCAGTCTGCAGATCGTGATCACACCCAAGTTCTTTCAACAGACCGTTGATGTCACTGCAAAATGTCATCGTGTCTTCCATCTCAAAGAACTGAGCCATGTCGCTGTGACATGCTCTGAACAAGGATATATTGGTGTTAGGTTCAAGTAGATTCCACTGCTGCAGCCTTGATCCAAGCAGCTCTGCCTTCGCCTTTGACAGCATGAGACCTCTTATAAGATCATTTAACTCTCCCTGGTTCAGAAGGTGTGGTTCTTGTTCTTGCGTGTCGGGTTCAAAAGGTTCATGGCCATCTTCTTCGCTACTGCTTACAGTTATGTTCGGATCAGATTGACATGTTGGAACGGGGTTCTCGTCATCATGAGGCACAGGTTTACGAGCAGAGACGCAGTCAGCGTACTTGATGTGGCCTTTATTCTTCCTGTTGAAGCCGGCGATGCTTGTGCAGCAGAAATAACAATTATCATGATGATTCTGCGGCTCACGCCATATCATGGGCACCGCAAATAGAATGTTCGCGCGCTTGCCCACCAACCACTGAGTCAATGCTGAGTGGCAGCTTGTGCAGCAGATGTGTGGTGCCCAGCTCTTTTCTTGGTCCACGACCTTACACCCGAAGTAGTGAAAGTAGGCGGCCTTCATTTTCACTGCTCTAGATACACTTCGCTGTTGATCTTTTTGGGTAAACCGACGACAGACATACCAGAAGTTGTCTGGATGATTGGTACAGGAACGTCTACTCATGTTTAACTGAAAGAAAGAAAGGAAGAAAAATTAGTAGTTATATAAGTACGTTATATCGTAGTTAGGTAAGAGGTGGTAGGCTACTTCTAGGCAATGGGAGTATTTCTGAAACTCAAAATCCTGACGTGATACAGCAAAATTATAATTATAATTATAATTAATATTTTACCATTTGAAATAATATATCAATAATAATTATCATACCATTTAAAATAATTATGTGAATAATTAATATAATACCATTTAAAATAATAATATCAATAAATGATATCATATTATTTAAAACAATTATATTAATAATTAATATGATACAATTTAAAATAATTATATTAATAATAAATATCATACAATTTAAAATAATTATATAAATAATTAATATCATACAATTTAAAATAGTTATTTCAATAATAAATATATACCATATAATGCGATTTAAAATAATTATATAAATAACAATTACAATACCATTTAAAATAATTATATCAATAATTAATATTATACCATTTTAAGTAATTATATTAATAATTAATATCAAACCATTTAAAATAATATGTTAATTATAATTATCATACCATTTAAAATAATATTTTAAAATCATATATTAATAATTAATATGATAACATTTTAAATAATTATATGCATAATCAATATTATAGGATTTAAAATAATCATATTCATAATTAATATTGTACTATAAAAAATAATTATGTTAATAATAAATATACTATTTCAAATAATTATGGCACAAATTAATTTGATACCATTTAAAAGAATTATTTTCATAATTAATATCATGCCATTTAAAATAATTATATTAATAACTAATCGTATACAATTTAACAGAAATATATCAATAATTCATATCATAAACTTTAAAATAATTATATCAATTATTAATATCATACAATTTAAAATAATTATATTAATTATTAATAGTATATAATTTAAAATAATTATGTTAATGATTTATATTACACCATTTAAAATAATTGTATTAATAATTAATATCATACCATTTAAAATAATTATGTTAATGATTTATATTACACCATTTAAAATAAGTATGTTAATAATTAATATCACACTATTTTAAATAATTATATTAATAATTAATAGTATAACATTTAAAATAATTGTATTAATTATTAATATCATACTTTTTATGATAATTTGTTTAATAATTAACATAATACAATTTAAAATAATTATATTAATAATGAATATTATACTATTTTAAATAGTTATATCATGATTAAATCATAATATTTAAAATAATTATATTAATAATTAATATAATACAATTTAAAATTATTATATTAATAATTAATATCATACTATTTAAAATAATTATATCATAATTAATATCATACCATTTAAAATTATAATATTAATAATATATGATCTAATTTAAAATAATTATATTCATATTTAATATTGTACTATTTAAAGTAATAGATATTAATAATTAATATCACACTATTGAAAAATGTTATATCATACCAATTAAAATAATTATATAAATAATTAATATGATACCAGTTTAAATAATTGTATTAATAATTAATATCATACTATGGAAATAATAGTATTGATAATTAATATCATACTCTTTAAAATAATTATATTAATAATTGATATCATACCATTTGAAATAAGTATATCAATAATGAATTATATATACATTTAAAATAATTATATTAATAATTAATATGATGCTATTAAAAATAATTATATCAATATTAAGATTATACCATTTAAAATAATTATATTAATAAAGTGTATGATACTATTTTTAATAATTATAGTAATAATTTATATCATATAATTAAAAATTATTATATTTATAATTAATACATGTTATTTAAAATAATTGTGTTAATAATTAATATTATTACATTTCAAATAACTATATCAATAATTAATATCATACCATTTAAAATAATTATATCAATAATCAATATCATACCATTGAAAATACTTATATTAATAATTAATATCATGCCATTTGAAATAATTAAATTAATAATTAATTGTGTACAATTTAAAATAATTATATCAATAATTAATACTATACCATTTAAAATAATGATATCAATAATTAACATCATACCATTTAAAATAATTATATTAACAATTTATATCATACTATTTAAAATAATTATATTTATTATTTATGTCATGCCATTTAAAATAATTCAATTGATAATTAATATCATACCATTTAAAGTAATTATATCAATAATTAATATAATACAATTTAAAATCATTATATAAATAATTAATATTATACTATTTTCAATAATTATATCAATAATTAATATCATACCAGTTAAAATAATTATATTAATAATTAATATGATACCATTTTAAATACTTATATCGATAATTAATGTTATACTATTTAAAATAATTATATTAATAATAAACATCATACTATTTAAAATAATTGTATTAATAATTAATATGAGACTATTAAAAATAATTATATCAATAATTAATATAATCACAATTAAAATAACTATATTAATTATTAATATTTAACCATGTAAAATAATTATATTAATTATTAATATTATTCCATTTAAAATAATTATATTAATAATTAATATAATACCATTTAAAATAAGTATATCAATAATTAATATCATACCATTAAAAATAATTTTATTAATAATTAATAATATACCATTTAAAACAATTATATCGATAATTAATATTATACTACGTTAAATAATTAAATTAATTATTAATATTATACCATTTAAAATAATTACATTGATAATTAATATTATACTATTTAAAATAATTATATTAATAATTAATGTTATACCATTTAAAATAATTATATCAATAATTAATATCATACAATTTAAAATAATTATAGTAATACTTAATATCATACCATTTAAAATAAGTATATAAAAAATGAGTCTCATACAATTTAAAATAATTATATCAATAATTAATATCATACCATTTAAAATAATTATATTAATACTTAATATCATACCATTTAAAATAAGTATATTAAAAATGAGTCTCATACAATTTAAAATAATTATATCAATAATTAATATTATACCATGTAAAATAACATTCGTACAAAGAACGTAAAATAAAAGCCGAACTAAAGTGAAAATAGCAATATTTTTTGTCAAATAATTTTTAGATTTTACATATTTTCATTTCAAATTGTAGACTCCTATTCAGGAGAAGCACTGCAGTCTCTATTTACTAGCCTCTCTACAAGGTCAATTAGACATTTGGTCGGTTTTTAATTTTGGGAGTTCTCAATTGCCCCCAAAAGAATCACTTTGGATTCGGATAAAAATCAAAGATCTCTCAGTCTAGAAGAATTTCTCCTTCACTGACCAAGAAGAGACAAAATATATTGTAGTATCTGAACAGATACTACATTTTGCTCCTAGACAAGGACACGTATTGCAGTCGACTCACTAATGTTTAGTATATATGCTCTTCTTGTTTCACATTATCACAAAGATCGCTAATAAAAACGAAACGGAACTATAGTTTTTGTTAAATATCATCTTATTTTATTTTTTTTTATTGTATTTTTACCGACATATTTAGGACAAGAGCTACAATTGTTATGCCTATTTTCAGAAGTTAAGCCCTCGTCTTGTAGAAGATATGTTCGTTTATACAATTAAGTAATGTTCCTGTTTCAAAATAAATCCTCAAATTCTGTTATATTTCGAGTGAAAAAAACAGTGCGTGGGAAACAACTTATCGCTTTATTTCTAAATGGGTTAAGTAGGAGTTATTCCCCTTGGTTTCGATTACTCTAGTTACTGATCTAAACGAAGCAGTGAGATAAATTATATCGTATTTAAATACGATATACTTTCTCTCATTTACAGGGGAAGCTATTTCTTTTATTTATAATTTTACGATATTGATAATTAAAAGTACTCCATTTTTCTACGGAAGACTATTGCCCTAATGCTAAGTGTAAATCATAGGGTAGCATCTCTCTATCTCTTTCTCTTTCTCTTTCTCTTTCTCTTTCTCTTTCTCTCTCTCTCTCTCTCTCTCTCTCTCTCTCTCTCTCTCTACCCTTACACCATATAGTAATTCACTTCGCACCACCACCTCAAGAAAAGATTCTACTGTTTTAGGCGATTATATGTAAACAGTCTGAAAAGCTTGACGGGAAAAAAGTAAAAGAAAAACCACCAAAGATACAAGAAATACAATTATTTTAAAATTAAGACTGGGGGATCACTTACGCATATAAATCTTACGTAAAATGATCCCCCGTATCAAGACCACCTGACGACAATGATAACCCTCTTCCAAAATTCTCTTCTTTAATGGCGCTGCTTTCAAATCCCATTTTTGACCTAGTGTCACATCTTTCGCTGTGAAAGTTAGATAAATACAATCCCTTTCCTAACTAACACATAGTACCATTTTATTTTTAGTGGGATGAGTTTTGTAGATTTTGTAGGTATTTTTATGCTTAATAAATAAACACGTAATAAACTAAATAATTACTTACAAAAGTAGATATTATGGTAAAATGGAGTTTTACATATTATGCTAATCATAAATGAAATAGTTTACGTTCGTGATCAAACGTTGGTAACAAAAATGTAAATTCTAAAAGTCATAAAAAAGTCATACATCTCAGCGCTAACCTTAAGTCTGGGGGGCATAAACATAATTTAATAAAAGACAGTGATGTGAGAAACGGGATACGTAAAAGAAAATGTAACCCCCCAAAATAAGTAATTATTTCATTTATAACATTTTAAAACTTATACGCGGCCTGTCTAAAACGTATCCGATCTTACGCCAGAAAAATATTTCAAATACGTGACGGGGTTGAGACCATAATCCCCTTCAAAGTAAGCCCATTGTGCTTGCACACATTTAGCCCACCGACCCATCCACTGACGGAAACACCTATGGAAGTCTTCTTTTGGAATGGTGTTCATCTACGCCGTCGCGTTCTACATTATCGTTTTTTTCGCACCTTCCCAACAACAGCTGCACTTCGAGCAGTTTGGGACCTGCAGAACGCATGTAACTTTCCGTTGATGTGTGGCCATTTTTGAATCGGTTGAACCACTCCTTAATTTGTGTTAAACCAATCACATCATCTCCAAACACCTGCTGAATCTAACGCGACCGCGGAGATAAACACCATTCCAAAAGAAGACTTCCAGATGTGTTTCCGACAGTGGATCGATCGGTGGGCTAAGTTTGTGCAAGCGGAAGGGGCCTACTTTGAAAGAGATTAAGGTGCCAACCCCATCACGTATTTAAAATATTTTCCTGACCTAAGGTCGGATACTTTTTAGACAGGCCTCGTATTCACTCCAAGGAAGGATATTCCCATTAAAGTGTAAGAGGCTAGTGTGGCAGGGGACACATTTATAGAAGGGCGGGGTTGGCAACAAGAGTTTATATTAAATTTCAATTTCTGCATGTTGGTACTGTCTTAATGTATATCCGCAAAAAAAAAGGAAGAAAGAAAATAGCACCCCTACATACAATTGATTTCCCAAAAAATAAGAAATTAAGCAAAATTAAAAAAAAATTGTTACATATCGTTAAAACACTATTTAGTTGAGAAGTGGGTGATGATTTTACATTGAATTTATATATCAAACAAAATTGCCATTCTAAAGTCTAAAATAATGTTTCGTTTGTTTTATTTGTTTACGTTCTTTAGGCTATTTACTTGTAATCACCCCCCCCCCCCCAAAAAAAAGTAGAATCTTTGTTTGGAGGGGGGCATAAGTTAGATAAATACGCAAAAATATTTAAATTCACCCCATAAATGCAGTGCAGTGTATAATTGACATTTTATTTTTACTCGGCTCTGTCACAGATATATAGCGGTGCCAGTATGGGTGGCGTGTCGGACAATAACTTTACTAAGCAATTTTCATCCTGAAATACGTTAAAAACAGTGCATGGGAAGTAACTCTACTACTCTAAATAATGTTTTTTAGAGTTATTCTCCATGAATTAATGTAATTATATATACATTTTGAGATTTATTTTTATGTAAGAAATAATAACATGGAACTAAACTCAAATTCGGAATAGAACATTAGATAAGTTATCGAAGGCCTTTCTAATCTATTTAAATTAGTTCTGCCTCATGTATATTAGTTATTTATTAACATTGAAATGATAAAATGTGGAAACATAATATCCAATAAATATTACAACATCGGTTTTAAAACTTCCCAACTTTTGTTTGGTGATTATACAATTAGTATTTTACGTTGCTTGTAAATAAAAAGGATTAGGATCAATCTTTAAAATGCAGTGTAGTTGTATCGCCTGCGGCTTTTCTTTATAAACGTTCGAGGGGTTGCACTTTTCCTGGGGCGCAGCGACCCGCAGCGGCTCGCAGTGGCCGCCTGCGCCAAATGGCTCAAATGACTCAATCACAGTCATTTAAAAATAAAGAATAGTCTTCAATATTAAAGATAAACATATAATTGTTCCCCCCCCCCCATCGAATACATTTTTTTTTCGGTTTATTTTTCTTTTTCTACTTTTCCACCAGCCAGCACCAGCCACCGCCAGGCGTTTGGCTCATGTTACTCACGTCAACCAATCAATCGCAGTCAATTGGCAACCCAGATACCAATCAGGGTTGCCAGATTGGCCGTTTTAAGGCCAAATTTCGACAATTTTGCAGTTAAATTCTGTTTGGCTTTTTTAAAATGTGGCGTAAATTTTGGCCATTTCCCGATTATTTTGTATAAATATTTATTTGATAGCAATTATTAAAGAAAATTTTATAATTAAGTAACTGTAAAGCAGTTTGTATTTCAAAACTTAGACTTTCTTTCAATTTTGGACTTTTCATTTTCATTGATTTTAATGGATTTGCATGAGAAAAATAGCTCCAAAACCAAGAATTGACATAAATATCTGTGAACATTTCTCATTTAAGAAAAAAAAACAGCAGATATTTATCTGGTTCTAAGAAGACTAAGGGTTCCTCTGAGGGATAACACTCCCAGATTTAGACTTGGCACTCTCTTTTTTATTGGTAAACTATGATAAAAAAAGGTGGGTCAGCATAACTGGACTCTAGAGAGTCCATTTATCAGACCCTTTGGAATATTCAAATTTGTGATCACACGTATTTGCTAAAAGTCTATATGGCACCTCTTAGAGACTTCACAGTTGAGTATTAAACCTCTCAGAGACAACTTTTTTTTATTACAGGCGCCTTAGCCCTGTCCAGTCAATACATTTTAGAAATGGTTGACAAAATTTACAATTATGTTTGTTTGCCTAAATGGAAACTTGGAATCAAAAACAAGTGGACTAAAAATAATGCTGAGTCAATGAATAATGTTGTGAATAATTCATCAAATTGGAAAATATTGCGAACTCATGAATTGATAGATACATTGAGAGAAAATGTTGAAATACATTACTTAAATATAAGAAAAGGTCTATATAGACAAGGAGATTACCTTTTAAGCAATTTTATACCAATAAATCAAACACTATGGTAGAATTATGGAAATGAAAGAAAACAACTGATATTTACAAATTATCTCTTAAATCGACATGAAAAATTATATTCCAAAAACGACGAAATTGCCACACAATAAAATTGATAAATGTTTCGCAGAAACCTTGACAAAGAAAAAAAGTAAAATCATCAAAAACTACAACTTTTTCTAAATAATTTGTTTTTGTTAATTTATATGCAAAAAATTCTAAAATTTGTTTATTTCCAAATATTGACTATTGTTTTCTGATAAAAATTGGAAAGGAACTTTAAAAAACAAAATACAAAAAAAGTTTCCCACAAGCAAAAAAAAAAAAAATTGCAATTTGTTTTTAATAAATATTTGACGCACTAATACATAAACTAACTTGTTATTTTCATTTATATTTTGATTTCTTAAAGAAAATAGAAATATATTAAAAATTAAACATAACAATAATAGCATATCTAAATAAAAAAAAAACACTTAGACAGTTTCAGCACGATACAATATACAGGTCAGTAGATAATTAGACTCTACTGCGTTTGGTATAAGTCTTGTTAATGCTATTGTTACTTTTTCTTTTTAATTTTTCGACTGTTAACTTTCATGCACAAATATATCTTTTATGTTATACTTAATCTTTTGCACTTTAAGGACCGTGCTGAAATAATAACGTTATTTAGAAACCCATAATAAATTAAAAAAAACACCTATTATGAATAATAAAAAAACAATATTTCATATATATATAATATTAATTTTCATTACCTACAGACATCGATGTTTCATGCTAACGCAATCTTCAGTGCAAGAAGTTACTTCTCAACGTTCGGCGGGCGCGAACTCCGATCACAAATCGGCACTGATTTGAAGTCAAGAGCGTTAACCCCAAGGCCATAGGGAATTAGCCAATAACCAAAGCGGAATTTAACTTTGTAAATAGCGAGTCGGCGGCTTATTTTACACGAGCAGTTAAAGTGATCAACAAACTGTGTTTGGATCTTGCATGAAGCTATTTGTATTGCTTGTTATTAAACTCACTCAGAGTGCCCGGCCTTTAGTGAAGGGGAATATATGTGAAATATTGTTTTTTAAAATATTTATTATGGGTGTTTTTGTTTTTTTAATTTATAATTTGTTTCTAAATAATAACGTTATTATATCAGCGCTGCGCTTAAAGTGCAAAAGATTAAGTATAACATAAAAGATACTAAAAAAAGTGGATTCGGGGGGAGGGGGAGCAATAAAATGACAATTATATGCTTATTTTTAATATTGAAGACTATTCTTTATTTTTAAATAACTGCGATTGAGTCACTTGAGCTATTTGGCGATGGCGGCCGCTGGCGGTCGCTAGAAAAGTAGAAAAAAAATAAACCGAAAAAAAATGTATTCCAGGGGGAGGGAGACAATTAATTGCTTATCTTTAATATTGAAGACTATTCTTTATTTTTAAATGACTTCGATTGAGTCACTTGAGCCATTTGGTGCTGGCGGCCGCTGCGGTCCGCTGCTGGCCAGGAAAAGTAGAAAAATAAAAATAAACCGAAAAAATTTTTATTCGAGGAGGGGGGGGAGACAGTTATATGCTTATCTTTAATATTGAAGACTATTCTTTATTTTTAAATAACTGCGATTGAGTCACTTGAGCTATTTGGCGATGGCGGCCGCTGGCGGCCGCTGGCGGTCGCTAGAAAAGTAGAAACAAAATAAACCGAAAAAAAATGTATTCCTTATCTTTAATATTGAAGACTATTCTTTATTTTTAAATGACTACGATTGAGTCACTTAAGCCATTTGGCGCTGTCGGCCGCTGCGGGCCAGGAAAAGTGCTGGCGTGTTAAATTGAGTTCACGAAATCCGTTATATTTCAAGTTAAAAACAGTTCATGGGAGGTAACTCCTCTTTCATTTATAAATACTAGATTATAAGTTATTTCCCTTGAATTTTATATATTATCTATCATTTATCTTAATAAGTATGTATATACATACAACACATCTATTATAAATGCGCTTTACTTAAAAAAATACTGCAGTTTCACAGTATCACAAACTGGAATCGATCATAAAGACGAAACCGAAAAAAGTAGATTATTTACACAAATGACCGTGAAATTCGCGCGTTTTTAAATTTATTTTTATATATTTATTTGTTTTTTTCTTAATTTATTTTCGCTAATGGGGATTTTTTTGTTGTTTGTAAGATTTGTAAATAATAAATGGAAATTAACTCTAATCATCTAAGCTATCATCTCTAAAATTCTACCCTGACAATTAAAACAACGAAGTTGTATGTTTGATTTGCTAGAATTTCCTAAGATTACAACAAACGCAATTATATTTTAGGATTAATGTTAAAACATGAAGACCAACATGCCGAATAGTAATACATAGACAAAGCTGTATATATATATATGCAAGCCTAGTTAAAAATAACAGAATCGGTCTGTTTAATTATACTTTTTTATTTAAAAACTTTTTTGGATGGTCTTTATGGTATTAAAATAAAAAGAAAACAATTACACACACAATATATATATATATATATATATATATATATATATATATATATATATATATATATATACATATATATATATGTATATATATATGTTTGTGTATGCACAGAATTCACTACTAAACCAGACATATTGAATTTTGGAACAAATGCTAGGCATATGAGATCCTTATATCGAAAAATTACGTTGAGAATGCTGACATCTCTCTAAAACAAAGGACACACAAATAAACTGACAAGGATTAATCAATTTTAAACTTATCAGATAACAATCGTTATTATTTGGCATAAGAAATTAAAAACAGCAGGTCAGAAAAAAATCATCTTGGTGTCGGATACTACCACACATTTTATAAACGGAAACGTAGATGAAGTTAAAAAAAATGTAAACGCTACATAGTATTAAAGCTAACATCAACATTTTGAAATTTATATGTTTCAGGTTCAATCCGAGTTAAAAGGTTAGGTTTTATTTTTAACTAGCAGAGCTACCCGGCGTTGCTCGGGGTCATACAAACACAAAATAGAAGAAAAATAGCGTGTGTAACATATTTATATTAAAACTTCTATTTACCTCCCTCTCTCTATAGCCGTCTCTTTATCTTTCTACCTTTTTCTTCCCTGGTCGCCTTATTTCACCGCTACTTTCTCCCTTTGCTATTTGCGAAAGCTGTCGCTTCCCCACCATTCATCTTCTGTCGCATAGGGCAAAAGTATGACATATTTCTATTAAAGGAACCCCCTGTCTCTACGCCTATCATATAGGTACGTATCTCCGCCCCGGTGCGCATACTACATAGTACCTACCTCCGCCCCAGTGCGCATACTATATACGTACATATCGCCAGCTGAGTGCGCATACTATATATGTACCTATCTGCGCCCGAGTGCGCATACTATATACATGCCTATCGCCCCCGGTGCGGATACTATATGCGTACATATCGCCGCCCCAGTGCGTATACTATATAAGTACCTATCGACATCCCGGTACGGATACTAAATACGTACCTATCGTCACCCCTGTGCGCATATTATCTACGTACATATCGTCGCCCCGGTGCACATACTATATACGTACCTATCGCCGCCCATACTATATACGTACGAATCGGCGCCTCAGTGCGCATCCTGTATACGTACTTATCTTCGCCCCGGTGCAGATACTATGTACGTACCTATCGCCGCCTCGGTACGCATACTACATAAGTACCTATCGCCGCCCCGGTGCGCATACTATATACATACCTATCGCCGCCCCGGTGCGAATACTATATCTGTACTAATCTCCTCCCCTGTGCGCATACTATATACATAACTATCTCCGCCCCTGTGCAAATACAATATACATACCTATCTTTGCCCTGGCGCGCATACTATATACGTATCTGTCGCCGCCTCGGTACGCATACTACATACGTTAGAGTTACAAGTAGATAGGAGACGTCATATTTCCAACTAAATAGCGCAATGTATTTAGCGTACAAAGCAATTATTTAAGACTATCGGATAACTTTCTCGAACAGATTTCAGACAATAATTATTTCCGCGTATTGGCCTCTTAAGTCTGCAGATTAACTGTAAGTTAGTTTGATCATTAGACGTGAAGAGGCCAGTAAGTCGAAATAATTATTGTCTGAAGTGGGTTACACGAACCTACGCTATAGCGTTATTTACATTATACGACACTGAGTTAATCAACGTTTGTTTTTCCAAGGCTATTTTCCTATACAAAAAATACATGTTAAAATATTCCTTCATTTTGAGATTGTTTTATGGTGTGAAACAGTTTTGGACCTGCCAGAACGCTAATGACTCTCCGTTGATCTGTGACCATTTTTGAATCGGCTTAATTTGTGTTAAACATCACATCTTGTCCTAACACCTGCTGAATTTAACGCGACGGCGGAAATGAACACCATTCCAAAAGAAGATTAGCAGATGTGTTTCCGGCAGTGGATGGATCGGTGGGCTAAGTGTGTGCAAACACAAGCGGCCTACTTTGAAGGGGATTACGGTCCCAACCCTGTCACGTATTTGAAATGGTTTTTGCTTGCCTAAGGTTGGAGACTTTTTAGACAGGCCTCGTATTCACCCCAAAGAAAGATATTCTCATTAAAGTGTAAGATGGTAGTGTGGCAGGAGGCATATTTATAATACGGGGGGGGGGGGGCTACAAAAGTTTACATTTAAATTTTAACATGTTGGTACTGTCTTAATGTATATTATCCGCCAAAAATAGAAGAAAGAAAATAACACACATACACACAATTAATTTCCCCCAAAATAAGAAATTAAACAAGATTTTAAAAATTGATTACATATCCTTAAAATGCTATCTAGTTGATAAGTGGGTGATCGTTTTACATTAAATTTATATATCAAAAAAATTCGCCATTCAAAAATCTAAAATAACTTTTCGTTTGTTTTATTTGTTTAAGTTTTTTTAGGCTATTTACTTATAATCGACGCCTCCCCCCCTCTAAAAAAGGTAGATTAGTACCCACAAATATTTAAATTCACCCCATAAATGCAGTGCAGTTGCATAACTTGCATTTTATTTTCACTCGGCTCTGTCAGAGATATATGACGATGCCAATATGGATCGAGTGTCCGATAATAACTTTACAAAGCAATGTTCGTCCTAGAATACGTTAAAAATAGTGCATGGGAAGTAACTCTACTACCCTAAATAATGATTATTAGAGTTATTTCCCTTGCATTAATATAATTATATATACATTTTGTGATTTTTTTATGTAAGAAATAATAACATGGAACTAAACTCAAAGGCGGAATAAAACATTAGATCAGTTATCGAAGGCATTTCTAATATATTTAAATTAGTTCTGCCTCATGTATATAACCATTTTAGCAGTAAATTCAACATTGAAATGATAAAATGTGGAAACATAATATCCATTTATGCCATAAATATTAACAACATCGGTTTTAAAACTTCACACATTTTGTTTGGTGATTATAAAATTAGTATTTTACGTTGTTTGTAAATAAAAAAGGATTAAGATCAATCTTTAAAATGCAGTGTAGTTGTATCGCCTGCGGCTTTTTTTTTTGTAAACGTTTGATTAGTAATAAAAGTCCGGTCAAATATGAGGCGCGTGTTGAACAATGATTTTTATTATGTTAAATTGAGTTCTCGAAATTCGTTATATTTTAAGTTAAAAACAGTTCATGGGAGGTAACTCCTCTTTCATTTATAAATACTAGATTATAAGTTATTTCTCTTGAATTTTATATATTTACCTACCATTTATTGTAACAATTATGTATGTACATACAACACATCTATAATAAAATGCCCTTTACTTTAAAAATAAAATACTGCAGTTTCACGGTATTACCAACTGGAATCGCTCATAAAGACGAAACCGAAAGAAAGTAGATTATTTACACAAATGATCGTGAAATTCGCGCGTTTTTTAAATTTATTTTTATATATTTATTTGTTTTTGTCTTAATTTATTTTCGCTAATGGGGATTTGTTTTTTCTTTTTTTTTTTGTAAGATTTGTAAATAATAAATGTATTCAATAAATACATAATTTAACATTAGACAAAATCTGAATATTAGATTGAAATTTAAAATTTCATGAGCATCTCTGTCAACGACCAAATTAAAAGATATATATATATACATATATATATATATATATATATATATATATATATATATATATATATATATATATATATATATATTGGGAATATCAGGAAGTTTTTGGATATCGTGCCGCGTTGGTTTGTACTATTTGTTGTCGATTATTTATTAATTGATAAGAAATTGTTTTCTTATTCTACAGGGTTTTTATTATCACGTTATCTATGCGACAAGTTTAATTGTAAACACAAGTATTTTTGTCTGTTTAATCTGGACTTAATGACAAATTAAATATTTGTTAATGTGTCACCATTTAGCTATGCATTCTTGTTTTAATAAATTACTAATTTAATAAATACTTAAAATCCACTTTCAGAAATAGTTAAACATTATTAAAGAAGTCAGTTTCCCTATCGGCGAGTTTACAAGTAAAATGGAAATTAACTCGAATCATCTAAGCTATCATCTCTAAATTTCGACCCTGGCAATTAAAACAGCGAAGTCGTATTTTTGATTTGTTAGAATTTCCAAAGATTACAACAAACGCAATTATATTTTAGGATTAATGTTAAAACATGAAGACCAACATGCCGAATGGTGGTGCAAAAGTCGCGCATTGGTTTGTTTAGGTGATATAAACTACAACATTTCAAGTACTTTACTAGGCTTTTCGGATAAATAATACATTTACTTGGTAATTTTGTTGCAGTAGATTTTAAAAATAATATCCTTTAAATTGGCACCATTTTCGGTCTCACAAAGACGGGCTCTAGTTAGGGCATTTTCCATTACAGTCCTTAGAATAACTGGCTCTAGTTCTTGGATTTCATGTCTGATATTGTTTTTAAGCTCTTGAATCGTTATATATATATATATATACCCTTTCCTTAAGATAACCCCAAAGGGAAAGGTCAGGGGCTGTTAAATCCGGTGAACGTGAAGGCCAGTTAAAATCAGAAAATCTGCTAATTAAGCGCTCGCCAAACAATCCCCTTAAGAGCGCCATACTTTGTCGGGCAGTGTGGGCAGTAGCTCTATCTAGTTGGAACAACATTTCTGGGTTGTCCTGAACAGCTGGCCTTAAAAAAATTTCAATCATTTGTTGATATCGCTGTGCAGTTATCGTCACCGCGACACCTTCTTCGTCTTCAAAGAAATATGGACCGATTACTCTTTCCGAGGTAACACCACACCATACGGTACATTTTAGTGGATGTAATTCACGCTGATGAACAGTTCTTGAATTTTCAATGGCCCATATCTTGCAGTTTTGTTTATTTACGAACCCGTTCAGATGAAAATGGGCTTCGTCGCTCATAATCAGCTTATGGATGAACTCATTTATTTTTCTCTGGCTAATTGCTGAATGTGAACAGTATAAGCTAGGCGTAATTGCAAATCTGTGGGTTGTAATGCCTGTACCAATTAAATTTTGTATAGAAACAGATGCAATTCACGCAAAATTCTTTGAAGTGACCTTCTGGACATCTCAATCTGAGTGGTTCGTTTTCGAGTTAAGGTGTCTGGATTTTGAACAATGCTATCCTCAACGAGTGCTACATTTTCCGCTGTCCGTACTGAACGTGGTCTGCCAGATCGTGGAAGATCACTCACTGAACCCTGCTGCCGAAATCGGACCACAAGACGATCGATTGTGGTCTGACTGGGAGATTGTCTGACATTATAATGCCGACGATAGACTTTTTGGATTAAGATTATTGAACGATGGTTTCCGAAGTAAAGTTCAATAATTTCGGTTCGTTGTTCAGTGCTATATTTTTCTCTGGTAGTTTGGTATGGTTTGGTAGTTTTGTTTTACGGCATATCAACCCTTTTTGGGTTATTTAATGCCGAATCTGGTCTTGTTTTCTTCTCTTTTTTGTTTCTTTCCCCTTTTAATATCTGTTTCTATTTAACCCATAGTTGGGACCCTAACAAGTACTACCACTCCGGGTCAGGGTGGACCTGGGAGCAATGGTAATTAAGAGGAGGCTCCACATTCCCCAAAGTCCGTAAGCCGGATCTCACCATCGGATGTAGTTTAAGGTCATATCTAGGACCGGGAGTAGGGTAGGAAAAATAAAAATAAAAAAGGGGAGGGAGAAAGGGAGAGGGGCTGTTGTTTTTGTTTTTGGTTTTGGTTTTGTAGAACATAATGAAGTTTTACAAAAAAAAAAAAAAAAAAAAACGTCAATGTAGGTGAATTTCGTCTCAGGGAGCCACAGGGCAGCCTGATCTGGTATCACCAGATTTTTCTCTGGTAAATTATCAATGTTTATATCTGTAATATTCTGAAAAATAAGGAAAAAATTTGATTAAATGGTAAAGTTGTTACTGGTTCAGACTAATGCGTGACTTTTGCGCCAGCCTGTATATATTTATGCAAGCTTTGTTAAAAAATAACAGAATTCGTCTGTTTAATTATACTTTTTTATTTTTTCAATTTTTCTGATTGTCTTTTTTTGTATTAAAATATAAAAAAACAATTACACACGCACAATATATATATATATATATATATATATATATATATATATATATATATATATATATATATATATATATATGTGTGTGTGTGTGTGTGTGTGTGTATGAGTTAATATGTGTATATGTTAATATATTTGTATGCAGTGAATTCACTCTTAAACCAGACATTTTGAATTTTGGAACAAATGCTAGCCATATAAGATCCTCATGTTTGTTACTTAAATTTAGTTCGATACAACAGGGTTAATGTTAAAACGTAAATACTAATAGGCCGAAAATTACTACCTAGACACAAAATGGATCTAAAAAAGAAAATTACGTTGAGAATGCTTTCATCTCTAAAATCAAAGAAATTGACAAAGATTAATCAATTTTAAACTGCTTAGATAACACTCATTGTTATTTGGCATAAGAACTTAAAAACAGCAGGTCAAAATATCATCTTGGTGTCGGATAATAAGTAGAAACAAAAAAGTGGATGAAGTTAAAAAAATATAAACGCTACATAGTATTAAAACTAAGACCAACATTTTGAAATCTAGATGTTTCAGGTTCAATCTGAGTTGTAAGGTAAGGTGTTATACTAAATTATATAGAGTTATAAGTAGATAGAAGACGTCATATTCCCAATTAAAGAGGCCAATGTATTTAGCGTACGCAGCAATTATGTAAGACTCTCGAATAACTTTCTCTAACACATTTTAGACAATAATTATTTCGGCATATTGGGGTCTTCAAGCCTGCAGATTAGACTATAAGTTAGTTTTATCATTAGACTTGAAGAGGCCAGTAAGCCGAAATAATTATTGTCTGAAATGGGTTACAGAAAGTTACGCTATATTTAATCAACGTTTGTTTTTCCAAGGCTATTTTCCTATACACAAAATACATGTTAAAATATTCCTTCATTTTGGGTTTGAGTTATGGTGTAAAAAAATCATTTCATTTGTTTGATAGGTACATACATTGGAATTTACTCACCAAGTCTCTTCCTAAATGTCTGTCTATTCTTCTCACTGTCCTTTACTTTTATTTGGCCCGTTCTTATTTTATACGATTAAAGTCACTCTCACTTCTCTCGCTTCTCTCTCCTTCTCTCTCTCTCTCTCTCTCTCTCTCTCTCTCGCTGTTTATAAACCATAAGATAACCAATTTCTTTCGTGACCGTTTTCGTCTAAACCGCTACCTTATCCACCTTCTTTCTTCTGTACGTAAGAAGACAACCAGCAAGAACGGTTTCAGACTACTACTTAACTAATATAGATAGAAACATTGAGAGCTAGATTGAGAGTGTATGTGCGTGTGAGAGAGAGACAGAAGCGAGAGTGATAAAAGTGATTTTGCATTTTGTCTTTTCATTTAAAAAGAATTAACTGGCTTTACAAATTCAATTTTATTTCATAGTATCCGGGGAATCCTGTTTGTCGGAATGATGTATGGTTGTATTTGGTGCAAGGGTGCTTTTCTTCGAGACAATACCGTTTACTCCGAGAGTAAGTTTATTTCTTCTCGCCTGAGGAATCCCTACCAGGCAATGCCAACGCGTCAGTTAGCGGCTATTTTGTACTATTCTAGGGTAACACTGAGTCACATCTTTCTGTCGGAGAAGACACTGAAATAAAATACTTTTAAGTTCTTTTTTATATCAGCTAGGGAATCCTTGGCACATTTTACGGTCTGGTCAGCAAAGGGCCTGACTCATTTGTCTGAATTAAGTAACGTTAACTTCGGTTTTAGAAAACCATCCTCTACAACATTACCCCCATGTAAATTGGGGCCGTAACCCGTTCTCCATAGGTCATGAAACGGGTCGGGATTTTTCTAGTATATATACAAGTTCTATTTATACAAACATATCATGGTTACACACCAAGAACATGTTTCAATCGTAGCTTTCATAAGCCCGTTTTCCTCAGCCCCCCACCCCCCAAAAAAATGCAAGCATCAGTGTCGGCTGGTTGGTAGCTAACCCACTTAATTTCGCAACGTAGGCTGTTTGATGTCTCATGTAAAATAATTTGATCGGCCGATGTGTGAAATGCAGATATATATATAAATGAAAAGGCAAACTTGTTTCAAAAGTGACACTTGGGATTTAGTTCCGTGAACTATATGGATAGTAATTTCGCTCCATTCTTCCATATAAAATCATAGAGAACGGACCCGAGGAAATCAAAGCTACGATTGAAACATGTTCTGGATGTGTAGCCATGATATGCTTGTATGAATAAAACATTTATTGTATACAAATAGCTTTATTAATTATTGAGCACTATTATATAAACCCAGTAAAGATTCTCCAACTTTTTATCTTGTAAATATAACTTACATATAACTTACATATATATATATATAATATATACATATATATATATATATATTATAATATAAAATGAAGTAATAAAATAAGGTGTCAATCAAATTTTATTAGAATTCAAAGTTCATGCAAAGCATCCTTAAGTCCTTAGCTCATGAGTTTTCAAAGATAATTCTTCTCTTCAGAGGACCATTACCGCAGTTATACTACTACAGGCAATAAAATTACGCTTTGAAAATATATAAAATTATATACACAAATACATAAAAATACATAACATCAAACATATCAATCCAAAAACATACTTTTGTTGAATCCATACAGTCCATCCAGGTCATACAAGTTGAGAAGCATAATCAGGAAGGACATTACCCCAAGATACAAACAGCAGTCCAAATACGTGAAATTGAAGGGGCCGGCAAAGTTATCCAGTCGCGAAATGTGTCCATATTCAATGTTAATGATAAATAAATCAATCAAAATAATACAAAAAGTCCAATCAAAGTTCCGAAATCCCGAGATGTGCAACCCAAGTTAAATCCAAGTTCGTTGTTTGATTAGAAAACCCGTTAAATCCGAATTGAGCAAAACAAGACTGAATCCCATCACATCTAGCCAGAAGAGCGAAAAATATATAAGTGATCTTCTCTCCCCTGCCATTCAACCAGACATGACAAATCCCTAACGAACAGAAGGCGATATTAAATTGTCTACATCTCAGAATGACTTTAACGGGCCTAAAATTATGTCTGTGTTGCATCCTATTTGACGGGCTCAAGAAAGACAGCAACATACAACCCCGCCATCCATCCCACCCAAATTAGGTCTTCCCTGTCTGGGTCAGTAAACATATTCTATGTCAAAGGGGAAGGAGCTAAGAAGTTAAAAGAAAGAGAAAAGGGAGTTAGGAAAAATAGGTCAGGTCATGTGATCACGTACACATCCAAAAGTATTACTTAAAATCTAGCTTACAGTAAAAACCGACTTCACAAATCTAGCCCTATCAAGTAATTTAGAATATTTATGAAATTAAAAATTACGAAGTTATTAAACCCCAATAATTTTATAGTTTAATTTAAGATTTAATTTTATCAGGCTAGAAATTATTAGTAGTTTAATTTAAGATTCAATCCCATCAGCCCAGGAATTCCAACTCAAGGCTTGACATTCCCCAATTAAAAAGTTTAACCTGCCCTAAGGTTTAATTTTTCCCAATTAAGATTTAATTTTACCAATTACGAAGTTATCTAAATAATTAGAACATAA
>OY744527.1:60021097-60038597 GCA_963556195.1 Sepiola atlantica
TACCTATTTTCGCGCGGACGGAGAAAAAGCACGCCTCCCAGACTCAATCGATGTATATGAACATTTGTCTTGTGCTGTTTTATTTTAGCGTGAACATAGGCGATCACATTCGGCCACACAAGAGATTACAGCCCATTTACGCAAATCGTTAATAGATTTAATTAAAATCCATTTTTTTACTTAAAACTGGAACAAAATATTAATTAATTAGCTGTCCAAACCAGGGGTCGCCCTGGAACTCGATTAGTAACAATAATCTGGCGTAGGATTTGTTCAGAAATAACTTTATATATTGACAGTTTAAATGCTTCAAAATTCCTTTAAAACTATATTCAAATAGTGGAAAAGGGATGCTTGCTAATATAATTTAAATTACACTTAGATTATTTGTCTAAATAAAGAAAGAACTCCACACGTAGTATGGCTACCCATCTCTCTTTCTCCATCCCTCTCTTCTCTCTTTCTCTCTCTTCCTGTTTCAAGTTTTCTCTACATATATTGGCAATGGTCGTTGCCAGTGAGAAATCAATGGTAGGCGGCGTTTGCGGTTGTTATCGAAAAGAGGTAGAGAGTACTGGAAATATGTTGAGGCTTGTTGTCACTAAGACTTCAGGGAACACCTCCGGTTGTTGTCAGTTAACAATCACTGACAATGATCTGTGTGATAACTCCCAGTGAGTAACAATAGCGATTACGATCACGAGAGATGAGATTGTCACAACATTGGATAAATGAAATATAGGTCAAGATTGGAATGTACTTCTCAGTGCGGTTTTTGAATTCAAAGCTGAATCTATTTTGATTTATTGTGAGTTATGTGTTTAATTGAAAAAGAAACATTTGTGCTTCGCATTTTATAGAAGGAATGCGTAAAAGCAAAAACAATTTAGATACATACAATCAGCGATCGAAAAGCGGCAGAGCAAAAATTGTTACTGAGTTACAAGGATTTCACTGTGTTTCCTCCACCGGTGGGGTCCAGTGTGGCAACCCCAGTACATAAAGCAATTAGTGTGAATTTCGACAGACATTATCTATAAATGTAAGCCATGAAGAATTATATTTGTATTTTGAGTTTTTAGTTGGGATCACAACTATTGAAGAAAAAACATATATTTGTATGTACATAATTCACTCCTAAACTAATTATCCGATCATTCTGAATTTTGGAACACACCTGCAAGGCATAAGGGGTCGTAATATCAGTTATATTTAGTGGTACACCCTTATATACGCTTTCTTGGGTAGTTACTCAGTTGTCGATACTTTGGAACTGTCCTTTAAAAGGCAATGAAGTTAAAGTAGCGATGAGATATTACCGAAATAACTTAATCCATTAGAAAAAATCTATGATGAGCTTTGAAACGATTATTGGCTAATCCCTCCGCTGTAACATTCACAAGCCCGACTGTTTCTTGACAGCTTAGCTACTACTCGAAGTGTCGATTTAAGAAATAGTTTGCTTTGCTCCACGGATTAGACATTATTTGTCTGCTAAATTTCTTTTTAAGAAGCTTCGGATAATAGAGACACAATAAAGGTATACATTACTGTCAGTATATCGTGTAGATTATTATTATGTACACATTACTATAGTGATGAAAAAACCGTTCAATTTGCAATATTTTTAAAAAGTTAAGAATGTCTTTCTATCTGTTTGATCTCGTAACGTTTTTTTTAACGTTGGGATGCTACGTCGATAAATGACTTCTTATAGCACAACTGGGCCATTACAGTTACTTACTAATCTTTCATCACCTTACAAGCATTTATGTGTTACATATGAAGAGTTCGAATGCAAAACGCGATAGACGCCATTTTCAAAATTGCGAAGTGTTTCATTTCAATAGCCTACCACACCACTAAATCATGTTTCATATAATATGATATAATTTATCTTTGCTTTCAATGAAATTAAGCTTTTAACCGAAGTCTAGCTTTGATATGTTTATTTTTTATTATTTAATGTCTTAATTTAAAGTCATTGGATTTATTGCGTTTTGCATTCGAACTCTTCACATATGATAACCGTACTTAGTTATAAACTTCTACGTTTCTTTTATGTGTCCTGGAGCCAAGTTTGATGCTACTAAATCAGGAGTTACAATAGTTTATACGGTTACTCTCAATATCATTTCCGAATTTTTACACTCTTTCTAGTTCGTATTTTTATTCCCCATTTTATTCATGCTCGAAACTCACTGTGTATTTCTGCATATCAAGTAAACACATTTATAGACGCCTGTCTTAGCGTCATGTCTTTGTATCTATATTTTACATTCTACGCTTATACTCTTATTGTCACTGCTGCACTGTCAATACTCAACGTGTGGCCAGGAGAGATTGAGAAATAATAGAGATCAGTTAGTTCATCCGTACTTATTAAAATCTGATTTTCTGTAATATATATTTGTATGCTATAGTTAGAGTGATGGTTAGAGTAGATGGCTTCTCAATGGGCTACTTTTGAAAGTTTACGATTCCACAGCTCATATTAATCGTTATTATTCCATCAGGACTAACAATCGTAATAAGAAATCAACGAACTAGTTTTGTATGTTTTCTTTCCATGATCGGCTTTGTTGATAGATGTGGATACCCACGTGTTATATCTCGTGTTGTCGTTATGTCACATTACTTGCTTGACTGGTATACTACGAATGCCTTTGCCACAACATTCATTTAATACGTTTTATTACATATAAATACATTCAACAAATTAGAGAGGAATTTTCAACCCAACAAAAAGGGAGACACGCCACCTAAAAAAATCGGGTAATGCCACCCGAAAAATGAGAACGCATGTCACCATACTAAAAACAAAGCTATGCCACCCAAACAAAAAGGGAGAATGTTACCCAACAAAACAGATCAACGCTACCCAACTAATAGGCAGACATGCCACCCGACTAAAATGAAGACATGCTACCAAAGAAAAAAGGGAGTAATGCAACCCGAGAAATAGTAAGACATGGTAACCAACAAAAGGGAGACATGCCACCTAATAAAAAGGGACACATGTAACCCCCCAAAATAGTAACATGCAACCCAACAAAAAGGGAGACATGCAACCACACAAAAAGAGAGACATGCAACCACACAAAAAGAGAGTAATACCAGCCAACAGATAGGAAGACATGCCACCCAACAAAAAGGGAGTAATGTCACCCGACAAATAGGATACCACGCTATCCAACAAAAAGAGAGTAATCCCCCCCCAAAAAAAGGGAGACATGCCACCTAACAGCAAAAAAAAAGACATGCCACTTAACAAAGAAGGTGACATGCCAGCCAACAAAAATGGAGTCATGCAAGCCGACAAAAAGGGGGACATGCCAGCTGACAAAAAGGGAAAAATTCCATCCAATAAAAAGGGAGACATGCAACCCAAACAAAAAGAGAGTAATTCAACCCAACAAAAAGAGAGACATGCCACCTCACAAATAGGAAGACATGCCACTCACCAAAAAGGGAGACATGCCACTTAAAATAAGATATACCACTTAACAAAAAAGGTGACATGCCACCCAACAAAAATGGAGTCATGCCAGCCGACAAAAAGGGAGACATGCCCCCCGACAAAAAGGGAGACATGCCATCCAATAAACAAGGGAGACATGCCACCCCCAAAAAAGTGAGTAATCCCACCCAACAAATAGGAAAACATGCTTCCCAACAAAAAGTCACAAAAAAGTGACGTACGAACAACCAACCGGTGGGAAATGTAAAGTTAAACGAACAATTAAAATACTAATGGTATGTGTAACTTATCCAACGTAACATAAATGTTAAAGTTTTTCAAACTATTTTCTTTTAATCTCGCTACTGATTTGTCAGTTTAACCCAGGAGACCTGTGAGGGGCTGTCCAGTAAGAAACTACACTATAGGCAATTTCATATAATGACCGTAAAGTATTTAAAAGAAATTTGAAGACACTCAAGTCGAAAAAGAACGGGCATAAAATACAATACTGATTATTGGCCAGGCGTGAGAATCTACCATTCAATTTTCTACGAAAGTTGAATACCAACTTAACCGTCACAGTCAACTGTTGGCACATCAAGTAAACGAGAGGAGACTTCATTTGGAATCAAACGTCGTTGACAAAGAGACCAAGAACAACGCATTTATAGACCTTTTTGCCACAATTCTGAATCTTGATATCTATAACAATCATTCACACAATTTAAACCATTGTTCTCACCAGACTTCTTAAAACACATTTCGTCGCAGTTGTTAATCTTTAAGGAATTTAGAACAAAAAATGACATTTATATAATTGGCTGGGGTAGATCACTTTTATTGAGCGCTATATGTCTTCTTTCAGCAAGTATTGAACGCAATTCAGAATATTTTTGACTGAATGCCTATATCAACTCGGCAATATATTAAGCTGATTAACCATACACTCTTCTGGTCATCTTTAGAACAAAAATAGATAGTTAAGCATATTTCTGCAACGTATGTATGTTTTAGGTATCTATAGTTAATCATGAATATCAGAGTGTGTTGCAAATATAACACCTACTGTCTGATGTATATTGGCAATACTGATGTCTCAGTTTTTAGTATACTGTGAAAGAATGCAATTACTTGGATCTATTATTTTATCAAAAGATTGTTGCTAACTAGTCGTTATAACCAATCCACTTTTTTATATAGTATAAATGGATGCTTTAACTATCCTATTAAGTCAAGTAAATATTAGAAAGTATACTGCCGAATTGGCCACTGTCCTCTCCAAACTCTGCAACAAATTCTTTGCCGAATCTTGCTTCTCTGATAGCTAGAAAATTGTCTCTGTGGTATCAGTCTTCAAGAATTCTGGAGATAGAACTGACTCTCAGAATTATCACCCCATCGGTCTACTCCCGCCTTTCGTTTAAATCTTTGAATCTTTAATGAATCTAACGATAGTCCGTCACCTCGTTAATGCTAAACTCCTTTCTGACTATTCGTATGGATTTAGACAAGCACGATCTACTGCAGATACTCTAACGGTGATCTCTGAACGCATATACCTTACACTGGACAAGCCACGTGAATCTAGGGCGGTAGCGCTTGATAAACCCAAAGCCTTTGACAAAATCTGGCATAAAGGTCTTCTACAAAAACTTAATTCATATGGTATTACTGGACGAATATTTAATCAAGGAAGGCGCGAGAGCGCTCTATCGCTTAATAGACTTCAAAAACGGTCTATGCTAGAAATCTCATTTCGTTGATCAATCATAACTCAAAATCCAATAAACCAAATTAGTTAAAACTTTGCACAACATTTTTATTTCATAGGTTCTATAAGTGTGTAGAATTTCAGCATCATTAGTCAAGGCAACCCAGAGATCCAGAAAGTTCAATCATGAAATTATGTTATCCGTGTGCCACCCTGTATCTCATCAACTATTTGATGGATTCAGCTGATTTTTGGCAGAGATCGAGGTTCTAGGGTCTAGTAGATGGCATATTAATTTAAGTTTACCATAAACCTTAGTTTTCCAAAAAATTCCAAAACACCTTAAAAATGACCATGTATTGAGGCATAGCCTTTACAAAAGTAGTGACATTCCATGATAAATGTCAGTATACTGAAATCATATGCCCTTAACAAGGTTAAGATGAAAATTCATATACACTAAATGTACAAAAGCAAAGAAATTCTCACTTTTATTGTCATTAAGGGTATGCGAGCACAACAAGGCTATGTATTTTACTGGTAGGAATTTTTCTTCAGCGCACGTCACACACTTCACCCACTCATGCATAGAGAATTATACTGTAGTGATGTGATAATGAAATGGTTTTGGTTGATATGTAGTCATACCCTTAATTAATGACAATAAAAGTGTAAAAATTTGGGAATTTCCTTGCTTTTGTACATTTAGTGTATATGAATTTTCATCTTAACTCTATTAAGGGCATATGATTTCAGTATACTGGCATTTATCATGGAATATGATTAGATCTTATTCAAAATAAAGATCCAGATTGTTTTCGATGGCCGTTCATTAAAACATCGTGATATAAATGCAGGTGTACCTATGGGATCGATCCTTAGATCATTATTGTTCCTGACTTTCATAAAATACCTCCCTAATGCCATCGTGTCTTAGATGGGTATATGTGCTGACGACATTACGCTTTACTCTCGTAATTTGGGTAAAACGAACGCGCATATATCCGAGGCAGTGGCTGAATCCTTAGAAAGTGACCCCCAGTCTGTAGTGGAATGGGATTATAAATGGATGGTAACATTTAATGTTGCAAAGACAAAGCTCCTTTCCTTCAACGACTACAAGAAACCTCTCCAACCACCGATTGCCATGGCAAATAACACCCTACCTGAAAGCCCAACGTTCTAACTTCTCGGCCTAAAATTAACAGGTAACATGAATTGGAACAAATACATAAAAGGCATTGCCAATGCTGCTGCCAATAAAGTGGGATCTTGCTACCGTGCTAGAAAACTTCTCACACGTGACAGGAGCCTATATTTCTACAAAGCCACCATCAGCCCATGCATGGAGTATTATTGTCACATCTGGAGGTCTAAAAAAAGTCTCTACTCTAATAGGTCCCTCACCACCAAGCTCCAGCCCCTGTCCTGTCGCCGCAATGTTGCATCCTTGTGCTTGTTTTACAAGTACTTCAATGGAATGTGTTCCAATGAACATGCTGCCCTGGTGTCCTCTCCATATAAATACACTCGACCAACCCGACAATCAGCTAAATCCAATCCATTTAATGTGGAAGTCCCCAGATGCCTGAGAGCTTTTAACTCCAATAGCTTCTTTCCTCGAGCTGCCGACCCGTAGAATTCCCTCCCTTCTCCCTGTTTCCCCGACTCTACCGACATGCAGAAATTTAAAACTAATGTGAACAAGCATTTCGCTGCACAACTCCAAATTTAGGATGACCCATAAAACTTCCACACTAATTCTCAGTAGATTCGTACGTCTACATTGGGAACTTGCCTTGTTTGGGGTGAACTAAGTTTTAAAAAAATATTTAGCATTAAATCATATTGTATTTACAAGAGATATGAAGGGTGTAAATGCCAAATCGAAGAATGCGGGAAACATTGTGAATACAGTAACTACAACGGGAATGACAGTTCAAAACTTGTTTGTAATGTAAATAACAGCATCATACATTCTCAGAATCCGTAAGAATACAGTGGAAAGAAAATAGTAAAAATAACAAATAGGATAACAAACATACACATCTATTACTAATGAAGAGTTTGTATCTGTTTGTCTGAAGCCGAAACTGTACTATTACTTCTATTAATTGTACTATTGAACTATCTTTTAATTCTCAATGAAATTTATTATCCTATTTCAGAATAATGTATTATGGTGACGGTAGCTCAATGGTAAACAACACGAACTGATAACCTGGATGCGCCAAGTTCGAATCCAGTTCGTTTCACACAAATATTTTCACTTGGGGTGTTAGCAACCATCACGTGGTCCCTGCTGTAAGTGCTCGATGTCTTTTTAGTAAAAATTCGTACTAGAAAGATATCTTGGAAACCAATGCCAACAATAGAATCATCTGACATTCATACGAAAGGAATGCATGAATCTTTAAATCCATTACCTCAGATATTACCTCCTCTTGTGATGGGAGTAGTGTAGTGTCTGTTCTGTTTTCATGAACACATCTTCCCAGATATTACCTGTTCCGTTGGATGTAATGTAGTATCTGGTCTGTTGTCATGGAACGCTCATCTTATGCAATACCTCCTCCTCTAGTAGGAATTGTGAAGTATCTGTTTTGTTGTAATTAGTCGACCCTCCCGGGCATTACCTTTTCTATTTTGGGAGCATTTCGTTTCTCTTCCGTTGTTACGAGACAATACCTCCAGGCATTAACGCCACGTTTTGGAGGGCATCTAGTGTAGCATCTGGTCTCTTCTTTTTTAAGGTGTAGTGTAGTATATGTTCTGTTTTTATATCATCCTTCTAGGATTAACTTCCTCCGTTTTGGAGGGAGGTAGGGGAGGTAATGTAATATCTGTTCTTGGCATTACCTACTCTTTTGGGGATTGTATAATTGTATGTTATGTTGTCATGAGACCGCCCTCCAAGTCATTACCTCCTCTTTTAGAAAATAGCGTACATCAACAAGAAATTGTCACAATTGGCTGTTTATAAAATAAAACTAAACTCTTTCATTATATATACTAGCATAAATATAAAACCGGAGGAATTATATTATTGCTAGTATAAAAAAAACTAACACCCCATCTTAAAATATCAGCAACTTTTAATCAAGAACTCATAATGTTAATCATTCTGGTGACCAGGGCCATATCGTCATAATGTTGTGGATAATTAAGGGTTTCGGGTCTTGTTTGGAATTGACACAAACTGTTTATGGCACAAGTTCCATTATTTTCTGAAACATTCGTATGACCTAAGAATCGATTCTTTACTGAATATAATTGATTTGCGCTAAGAGGGTAACGTTATTTCCGCTTCTAGAGAGCGCAACTTATAAATAGAGGGTACACATATATATATATATATATATATATATATATATATATATATATATATATATATAAATATAAATATATATATATATAATATCCATAAATAATTATAAAATTATATATTTATATATATAATATTCATAAATAAATATGAAATTACATATATATATATATATATATATATATATATATATATCGTGTGTATTCAGCCAGCATTTTGTCATCTAAGAAAATATTGTTAAAAATAAGGAAGAGGCTATATTGCCGGTCCCGGCAAAATAACGATTCCTGCGTTATTTTGCCGGTTCATGTATATTTAACTAAATTGTTAAACATACAGTGACGCCCGGAACAATAATTATTTACTAATGTAAAGGGATCGTTATTATGCCGGTTCATTATTTTTAAAAAACCTAATTGTTATGGTCTTGCGAAAGAAAAGGTAATTAAATAAATAAGGGCAAATATTTAAAAACAATTTGTTTTCATCATCAGTTGTGTCGGTTAAAGAAATAAAAAAAAATCGACCTGCCCTATTGTGTCGGTTAAAGAAATATCTGCTTACTTTTCATAATAGAATTAATATTTATGAATTTTCCCAACATTACTAAGTCTGCTCTCGATTAAAGTAATTGAAATTTTCCTTAAGTTATATATAAGTTATATATAAAGAAAAAAATAAGCAACAAATAAATGTTACCAAAGGCAACATAAATTATTATTCTACCTACCTGTATAAGTTTATTTGTTTATTTTATTATTTATTTTGATAAATGATTTTTTTTTATAAAAATAAACAATCAAATAAACAAATAAACGTATACAGGTAGAAGAATAATTTATGTTGCCTTTGGTAACATTTACTTGTTAAAAATGTGCTTTACAAAAGAAAGATTTTAATGTAAAATTCTGATTTTCTTTATGAAGAAAAACTTCGATAATGTTAAAATATACAGAAAATCACATGGATTTAAACAGTTTCTATTTTAAAATGTTCTTTCAATGAAATCATAAATAAGTCGTAATTTTGAAGAGTTCACTCCTAATCGAATCAACCGGAAGTAAAAATTAATTTTATCGTTATTTTAAAATATATTGTCGCTTAATAAAGTTTTAAATTATACAAAAAATCAATCAGGCAAAGATTAATTAAAAACAAACAAAAAAAATCAATCAGGCAAAGTTTTAAATTAAAAAAAAGAAAAAAACAATCAGGCAACGTTTTAAATTATAAATAAAATTTCGTTTGATAAAGTTTTAAATAATACAAAAAAAATAATTTAAATAATAAAAAAAAAAGTAATTCATAGTTAAATAAACACGAGCCGGCAAAATAACGTAAGACTCATTATTGTGCCGGGCGTCACTGTATGTTTAACAATTTAGTTAAATATACATGAACCGGCAAAATAACGCAGGAATCGTTATATTGCCGGGACTGGCAAAATAACGCAGGATTCGTTATTTTGCCGGGACCGGCAATATAGCCTATTCGTAAAAATAACAGAATTAAATTGCTTTTTTATTTTTTCAATATTTCTAATGATGTTTTCCTGTCAAAATCAAAATAGTTAATATGTATCACGGACGTTTTAGAATCTTCGTCTAATCATCTTAAAAACAACTGAACAAAAAAGCTGTAGAAGAGAGCAGAATTTGAAAAAAACAGCCGAGAACGCGCACGTGAAGTCAGTAAAACGAACCAGCACAGTTCCAGGTCTGACGGTAACAATTTCATTTCCGCGACGCCAGAATTAGCATCACAGAATAGATTGTATTACGTTAAGCATTTTCAAATGTTGTTATTGACTTCATACGTTATTAATTGAAGATTGCTGGATTTTATTGAAAAATGCATCCAGTATCTTTAATCAAAAATAATTGTTTCAGAATATATTATTTTCGTGTTTGTAACTAAAAGTTGTCGAGGGGGGGGGGGCAGTTTTGTTTTTGTAGATGTTGGTAAATTGCGCTAGAGTTTACAAGGGGCATGGTAAGCATGCATTTCGTGGGTTCTTCAATTATTCTCGGTAACCTCTGTGAACGGGTCACAATATATATATATATATATATATATATATATATATATATATATATATATATATATATATATATATATATATATATATATATATATATATATAGTTCTTACGACTGCTTTCTAGATAGCCGCGGTGTATTCCATTTAGATGTTAATTTACTTCCCATTTCTAGACAATGCGTGGTGAAGCATTGGTATGCGCCTCAGCTACTGGGTCAAAAATGACTTTGTATCGGGGTTCGAACCGTGTGAGAAGCAGGGATTTTCTCCTCCAATAATGACGATTGCAGGTTTTGTGTAAATTGGTTTATTTTGAAAATAACATATTCAACGCCTTTGTGAAATAGAGCACTTAAAGTTAAGTTGACAAGCAATCATTCTGTGTAATGCATAACTCTTGACCCCACCACTCGAGTGCTTGCTGGATATCTGCCGTGTATTATAATTATATATATATATATATATATATATTACTGTTTGGTTGCGTAATCGAATTTCAACCAAGGTAAACGTTCAAACGATTAGCTCAATAGATTTTCCGAACTTTTGTTCCGAGAATACAAGTAAAGCATTTGATTCATTCGGTGAATTGTTTTTAGATCTAAATTATTTGCGATTCCGACAAATACAAATAGTGTCATGGAATCGTCTATTTGTATTTTACATCCGTTTCACATTGAAGAATATAAATACATACAAGCATTCAGTCTTCAGAAATATAAACTTTACACTTACAAATCGTTAAAGAACAATACAGAAGGGGGTGATGTTCTTTCGTGAGCTGTCGCCAGACTCCGAACTTATTAAATAAACATGATAACACTCATGTGCGTACCTTCTTTTGTATAGTTTGCATAAATATATATATATATATACGTGTTTATATATGTATATAATTTTAAAAATCTCTCTAGATATATATATAAATTGATATATATATATATATATATATAAATATTGTGTGTGTATTTGGCAGCATTTTCCTATCATGCAAACATAAAAAAAACGAATTCATCTGTTTAATTATACTTTTATTAATTTTTTCAATTTTTCTGATCGTCTTTTTTGTATTAAAATGCAAGAAAAAATATTCCATAGGTTTCACGAACGCTTTCGATTCTTCGTCGAATCATGCTCAGGTGTCAAAAGCAAATGAACAAAAAGTTGGGGAAAGAAGAGAATTTTAAAAAGACAGCTGCGAAACGCGCAGAGAATGTTTAGTCGTTGTTCCTGGAAGTCGTTGACGATTTAAATTCAGCAATTATGTGATGCCATCAAGCGTTGCTGAATTTAAATCGTCAACGACTTCCTGGAACAATGGGAAAACTGTTTTGCGCATTTCTCAGCTGTCTTTTTAAAATTATCTTCTTTGTCCAGCTTTTTTGTTCATTTGCTTTTCCCACCTGAGTATGATTCGACGACGAATCGAAAACGTTCGTGAAACCTGTGAAACCTATGGAATATTTATTAATTTTTTTTTATTTTAATATAAAAAAGACCATCAGAAAAACTGAAAAAATAAAAAAGGGACGAATTCTATAATATTTAACAATGTTTGCATATATATATATATATATATATATATATATATATATATATAATTAATTAATTAATTTGTTTTGTTTCTTACATTAATCCTATCGATTACGGAATAAAATTCCTTCTTCAGGGGTGACCAGTATTGAGTCATTTTTTTGATGAAAAAAAAAATGACTCAATACTGGTCACCTCTGAAGAAGGAATTTTATTCCGTAATCGATAGGATTAATGTAAGAAAAAAAAATCTTGTATTGCTAATTTGGCTTATATTTCAATTATATATATATATATATATATATATATATATATATATATATATATGAAATATGAAACTAAACGTATAATTTTAGAGGATAGAACCTATAGGGAAATACTTTAAGTTCAATATAGGAGATAGGGCAATTATAAAGATAAATGAAAGAAGAGAGATAAAGATGTACGAATGACAAATCTATTTCAACATTGATTGTTCAATGAAAGGTGTACTCGATAAAAAACATGTTTATTTTTCTTCCCTTAAGCCAAGACTTTTCAAAGATTAAAATCATATCATCAGAGGAATTACATAGATGGATAATTTGGCCGTGGAAAAGCCAAAATTCAAAATTTGAAAAAAATATAAATGAATGGAGAGTAAGACTATGCGTGTAAAAATATGGAGTCTGGCCAGTTGGTGAATGTCGGTTGATAAGTTGTCCGGTACAAGGACATTTAAAGATGGAAAAAGGCGTTTCGTGAAGGCAGCGTTGAAAATGTTCAAAATGAAGTAAATCCAAAAGAAAGATGTTTAGTTCAATCGTAAATGTAACGCACTTATTCGGATGTAATTTTGAGAATTAATGCCATTTGAAAATACTTCCGTGGACTTAGCATGACAGTAGGTTTTTAAAAGTATTTTAAATAAAAACTTTATTAAAATTTCCAACTCCACAATGCCCAATATAGCACAAACAATCATCACATCTAAAAACAAAAAAATTAAATATGTCCAGCAACCAGCACTTACTATACAGCCTACTAATAATTGTAGCTGCCAGGAATCCAGAGAATGCCCGTTAAATAGCAATTGCATACAAAATAACGTCATATATGCTTGTACTGTTAAAGAATTTTCCCAAAACACCATTAAGCGAACAGACACCAAATACAAATTCTCACTTCATCCTATAGCTCTCCACATCCCCAACTCCCTGTACCAAACGACATCTCTCTTCTTTCATTCATTTATATATATATATATATATATATATATATATATATATATATATATATATATATATATATATATATATATATAATAATGGTAATAATCCAGGTGAAAAATATCCACAGGGTGGTAATCCAGAGAATTTTAACCGGGTTTATAAAAAGTGCTCAATATCAAAATAGAGCTTTATATATGATAATTTTATTTACACAGACATGTACAAAATCTGCGACACTGGCATGTCGATGTTATCGATCAACAGTTACTATAAACTGAGATCTCATCAGGCAGAGTTAGAATCCGATCTTAACCTTAACATGCCAGTGTCGCAGATTTTGTACATGTCTGTGTAAATAAAATTATCATATATATATATATATATATATATATATATATATATATATATATATATATATATATATATATTGTGTGTGTGTGTATTTAGGCAGCATATTTTCATTTAGGAAAATATTATTAAATAACATAGAGTGTTTTTGCTTGATAAGACTTTTTTATTTTTTCAATTTTCTGAATGGTTCATTTAGTGTGTCGGTCAAATTGCTATATGTGAGTTCCATGTGTTTCTTGGTCCAGTTTTTATTTTGGGCGAGTACTTTAGATTTGATTCGTCAAATCATCTGCGGTGTTAATTTTGGTTTCTTAATAAATATATCTTTACTGTTGATTTTTTTTACGTCACACTATTTTAAAGTGTCTAGCATAGTAATAAACGTTACCAAATTTTTAGCCATGAAGCAATTATACGTTTGAATCTTGAACACGCTCAAAACGTAACCAAATTCGTAACGGTGAGGAATCAAACTTTTGAATCTTGTACGCTCTTAGAGCGTGATCACGCTCTCATGTAACATCTCACTATTATAGACGCTCATTTTAAGTTGTAAATTACTGGCCTTTATAATATTTAAAAAAAACTCAGCAGTAAAGATATATTTTTTAAAGAAACCAAAATTAACACCGTCTCAAGATGATTTGACGAATAAAATCGAAAGTACTCGCAAAAAAAGAAAATGCAACAAGAAACGCATGAAACTTACATACAGTAATTTGACCGATAAACTAAATGGACAATTCGGAAAATTGAGAAAATAAAAAAGTCTTATCAAACACAAAAAGATTCTGTGTTATTTAATAATGTTTGCCTTAGTTTGAATCATTAATCAATCTAGCGGTAGACAGGCACCTAGTTTATGCTACACTTCTTTCTGATCATCAATACTGATTCAGACAAGCAAATCTACTGCAGATATCCTAACGGGCATCTCTGAACACCACTACCATACACTGGACAAGGCAGGTGAAGCTAGGGCGGTAGCGCTTGATATATCTAAGGCCTTTGACAAGGTCTGGCATCAAGGGCTTCTCATAACACTGCACTCATATGGTATTACTGGACAAATATTTAATATAATTAAATCCTTCCTAACAAAACGAAAGATCCAGGTTGTACTCAATGGCCGTTCTTCTAAGCAACATGGCATAAATGCTGGTGTACCTCGGAGATCTATTCTTGCACCTCTACTGTTCCTGATTTTCATAAATCACCTCCCTGATGCACTTGCGACTGAGATAGGAATATTTGCTGAGGACACCACGCTCTACTCTCGTCATGTGGGCAAAACTGACGCGCACATATCTTAGGCAATGGCTAAATCCTTAGGAAATGACCTTCAGTCTGTAGTTAAATGGGGTCAAAAATTGATGGTAACTTTTAATGCCGCAAAGACAAAGCTACTTTCCTTCAATAACTACAAGAAACCTCTTCAACCATCGATTGTCATGACAAATAGCACCTTGCCTGAGAGTTCATCATTCAAACTCCTCGGCCTAACTTTCACAGATAACATGACTTTGAATAAATACATTGAAAACATTGCCAGGGATGCTGCAAAGAAGGTGGGCTCGTTCTACCGTGCTAGTAAACTTCTCACAGCTGACATTATCCTATATCTCTACAAAGTCACCATCTGCCCGTGCATGGAGTATTGTTGCCACATCTGGGCTGGTGCATCATCCGCTAGTTTCTCAGTCTTAGACAAGGTCCAAAAAACCGTTGCCAACTTGATAGGTCCTTCACTATCCACTAAGCTCCAGCCTCTGTCCCATCGACGCAATGTTGCATCCTTGTGCCTGTTTTACAAGTACTTCAATGGATTGTGCTCTGATGAGCTTGCTTCTCTGGTACCCTCACGATGTAAATTCACTAGACTAACCCGACAATCTGACAAATCCCATCCATACACTGTGGAGGTCCCCGCTTTCATGACGTTACTAATGTAAACAGACATCTCGCTGCGCAGCTCCCAATTTAGGTTGACCCCCCCCCCCCAAAAAAAACCCTTCGTCCTTTTTCCTCAGTAGCCTCTTTACGTCTACAGCGGCGGCTTGCCTTGTTTGGGGTGAACTATGATAAATATATAGATATACATAGCTATTCATTTTCATCAGCCAATGAGTATCAGCCCATTTGTTCGAAATAAATTTTGGTGCTCCTTACTTTCAAGTGGGTCAAATGAAAAAAAGTTACTTTACTAGGGCGTGAAAAACTTAAACAATTTATTTGTCGCATTTTCCTCTTCATTATTGCCATCCTAGATTTATATGAGACTTATGATTCTAGCACTATAGAGGCATTTTAATTCATATATATATATATATATATATATATATATATATATATATATATATATATACCACAGAGTATCCTGCTTAACTCAATGAAATTATTATTTACTTACTGACTTACTTTATTTATATTCATGGATATTATCAAATCAGTGAAAACGCATCAATTCATTAAAATGAACGTAACCGATGATTTCCATTAAACCTAATACTACCATCAAAATTCAAAAAAAAAGACAAAATGATACGAATTGTTTCTGCCTGTTTTATATCAAAATATGCCCGTCAATGTTCACACATTTTTTCTTTGTTCTTCGTCTTTTTATTCGTCCTCGTCTTTTTTCTTCTTCAGTTTGTAAGGACTCTTCAGCGAAGGAAATCGCAACAGTGTATCTCACCACTGATGCAATAGAAATGCGGCAGGTTATCTGTTTCAAGTGTCGAGTTGAATATTAAAAATGAAATCTCATGTATTTTGGGTCGCGCCATTGCAGCAGGCAGGAAATTAATTCCGGATATCTTAGTTTCACTTCCATGATTTTATTTTTAGATTATTAGTTTATGGAGTTCAAATTGAGAACATAATTATTCATATACGACTACCAATTCCGCTGATATATGATTTGATGTGAACACAAACAAAAAATAGCACTACTGCAACACACTTTGTTTAAGAATAAACGTGCTATATCATTCCGAAAGATATTAATATTATTTTCTCTCCTTATATATATATATATATATATATATATATATATATATATATATATGTGTGTGTGTGTGTGTGTGTGTGTGTGTGTGTGTGTGTGAAAAGATGACAGACGGAAAACAAGTCAAAATGCAGGAGAAAAACAAAAACAAGAGATTTTTTGACCGGTTTCGTTCGTGGGAAACGTCTTCAGAAAAATGAAGACGTTCTCCACGAACGGACCCGGTCAAAAAAATCTCTTGTTTTTGTTTTTCTCCTGCATTTTGACTTGCTTTCCGTCTGTCCTTTTTTCACACATTTTGTCCACCACGACACTTCATGTTTCATGAACTATCGTGTACCTTACCCCATATATATATATAAGCTGTTATAATGTTTATTTAATAAGTTCGGAGCCTGGCGACTGCTCACGGAAAACAAATTCATCCTTTTCAGTATTGTTCTTTAACCATTTGTGAATGTAAGTCTAAAGTTTATATTTCTGAAGATTGAATGCTTGTATGTTGTTATATTTTTCAATGTGAAACGGATGTAAAATCAAAATAGACGATTACATGACACTATTTGTATTTGTCGGAATCGCAAATAATTTAGACCCAAATACACTTTACCGAATGATTCAAATGCTTTACTTGTATTCTTGGAACTAAAGTTCGGAAAATCTATTGAACGTTTACCTTGGTTAAACTTCGATTACACAATCAAACAATAATATATATATATATATATATATAATTATTTATGAATAAATATAATTATAATACACGGCAGATATCCAGCAAGCACTCGAGTGGTGGGGTCAAGAGTTATGCATTACACAGAATGACGGCTTGTCAACTTTACTTAAAGTGCTCTATTTC
>OY744527.1:60043597-60068597 GCA_963556195.1 Sepiola atlantica
TTTAAAGGCCGTTATCGTCCATTCAAATCATCAGCGACTCACGAAACGAAAGCAACACAAACAATGCAGTTCAAAAATTACCGTAAATCCGGTGTATTCGCTCATGTCTCCATTTTGGAGAAACTACCGTGTCAAATAGGATCAACGTTTATATGGGTCTTAATCGTAATTAAGTTTTATTTAGAATAATTGAATTATTGATAACGGAGGCTATATGTTCACTGCTCGAATGGTGTATTTTTTTTAGGTGTAATTGTGTGGTGTACTTTATTGGTCGTTAAATGGGTTAGATTCTGTGTGGGATTTATTACTGTAATTAGGAGGTTAAGTATTATATTTATATTCATTTTTATTTTATTTTTATTTTAAATTATTTATTATTTATTATTTACATATTTATTTGTTTTTTTATATAATTATAAGGGCCTTATATTTGAGTGTAAAGCTAGCGATATCTTTGTAGATTATTAGCTATGTGGCTGCTAGGTTTTGAAGGAAGCGTTATCTTAATCAGTGAAACAGTTATCTAAGGAATATCAAAATGGATTTACTATCATTGTAATCTAAATTCGTGTGCGATCCTTGTATTTAATTAATTCTGTTAGTTTTATCTAATAACGTTTACGAGCCTATAGTAGGGTGTGTGTGGATAGGATAGGTTTAAAGCTTGGTCATATATAGTTTCGTTTTATTCAAAGGGAGTCAATAGTTATATTTGTAGGCATTTAACTAGTAATATTAATGTATTAATGTATGAAACATGTTTAATATTATAATGTAGAATTTTATGAGGTATCTAATAATTTATGTTATATTTGTGACAGGTGGGGGTTAAAGGTGTGTGAGTGTAGGTTGTATTTGGGTTGGTAAGGTGGATGTGGTATGTGTAATATATCTGGGTGATGTTGGAGGGATTGTTCTATTGTATATTAAAAATTAATTTGATAATAATTGGAAAGATCTTGGGGTAGGGCGTTAGCCATATATTTTTCATATGATGTGGAGTTCATCAGCCTTATTGGGTTATTAGTGAGTTACGTATTTTCGTTGTTAATCCATTTGGCTAGTAGAAATTTACTTCTATTGGGGCATTTTTGAAGACCGTAGTTTTGATTTTCATACAGATTATGGAAAGGTTATTGATTGCCTGTAGGATCCTGACTTTGTCAGTGGTGTTTTCATCTGTAAATATTGTATCTTAGTGAATAATGTTTTTAGTTAAGCAGTAATTTTGTAGAGGACAATGTGCTCGAATTTTGCAGTTACAGGTTTTCTCTCCGTTATAAACCTTCAATTACTGTCTGATTGTTAGTATTTTTGGTGATTGCAATTATTATTATTTTTTTTACTTTAGTAACGTATTACTGTGAGCTTTAATTATTCTTCATCAAATTTGACTACAACTCTAAGTTTAATATATATAATATAGGTATATATAACAAGGCATTGATAAAAATAGTTTTCTGGAAAGACGTTTATTACTTAGTGTTACACCGGCCGTTCTAACAGAAGAGAAACTACACCGGTTCTCACTATAAGTAGTGCGAGTAGACAATCACCAGGGAGAAAAGGACAGTATTGTAACTGTCTAGCCGAGTGCCAGTCAGTTTCCTTACCTTTGTACCTTTTATGTTAATACACTTGTTATCTTAACCCAACATCGACTTGACTTCTTTTTTTTACTGTTGGACGACTTCACAACACTTAGTTAACAATTTGTGTAGTTATCATAATTAAGAACATTTAAAATAAAAAATGAATTAAAAAATCTAAAAAAAAAAAAAATTGAAAACCCCGTGGTAAATATAAATGGATAGCTTTCTAGTAGTTTTGAATGTTTATATACAATTTTAGATCTAAATTGCAGGTCCTCGTATGTTCGATCCTGGCTGAAAGCTGTTACCTGTCTAGTCATACTGACGAGCTGTGATACAGCGAAACTGTCTGTCTGTAGATGATTATGCTAGTTTTGTATTACATGTTTTTTTTTTTATTTGGGAGTTTTGTCAATGTTGATATCTGAACAACGCGTCAATTAAGGAGTTGAAAAAAAACAATTTTTTACATCAACATTCTGCAACATTCTTATAATTTGTATACACCCTATGGAAGAAAAACATATTCATCTTCTATCATATATACGTATGCGTGTGTACATATGTACTTAATTGTTGTTAGCCAATAATAAGACACAAAGAATAACTATAATTGTGTTTCGTACTTCGATGTTTATTTTTAACAAGCAAACATGATTTAAGTTTCTTTCAACAAACAGCAAAATATTGTATACGTCATTGTTTTCCTTTATTAAATAAGCAGTAGGTGCAATCCTGTTTGAAGAAGTTAGTATCTTTATATATACATACATATATATTAGTGTTTTATATTATATACTTATTTTATCATATATTATATCATGTATATAGATTCGTTTCAGTATTTACCTCAACAGTACCCAATACATAAGTGGAGTTTGGTAATAGTATGCCACTTGACTTATTGCAATGGTAAGTAAGCTACACAGGATCTATCGTGTTTCGTCCCCTATAAGCTGATCAGGCTAACGGCTTTCGTGAACATTCTGCAAATCTATGGGAGAATATGATGTATATTATCGCAACAAGCCTTATGGGCGCTTAAGAAGCGAAACACAAAACATGATATGTAGCTTACTTACTATTGTCATAGGTATAGTTTCATATATATATATATATATATATATATATATATATATATATATATATATATACATATATATACATATGTATCTATCTATCTATCTATATATATATATATATACATATATATATATATATATATATATATATATATCATCTTACAGAAGATCAGAAAAAAATTAGTACCGTCGGTTTCGAATCCGACACAGGGGGAAAGCACATGACTGTACTTTTATATGCTGTTACTTTTTGTCAGATTCGAAACCTACGGTACCAATGTTGTTATAATCTTTCTCATAGATACACACGCACACACACACACACACGTATATATATATATATATATATATATATATATATATATATATATTCACCTTTATATGTTCCCATTTTAAATATAATTTCCTTGCTGAGTTATAGTATTTGTGCATAGCAGTTATGGTAAAGTGAATGATGACGCGTCGTGTCGTCTTTGAGCCCGGTAGGATCTATAGCATTACTACCTTAGAAACGTTTGAATCTTGTTTGTAGTCCACCCTGTGAGTATCTGGAGATTGAGTATGCAAATACTGTGAGCCATTCATATTGATTGATTCGAGCCTTTGAACTGCTTTGTTTATTTCCAATAATACAACGGATATCGAAAGTGTAAGAGACGCATACAAATACGTACCAGGCAATGTGTGTGTGTGCCCATATTATTGTCATCAATATATAGACTGTTTCGCTGTATTACGGCTTTTCAGTGTGGAACAATTACTTCAAGTTGACATCGAAACCCGACCGTTTTGTCAACAGTCAGATTTTCCACTCACTCAGCCATCACCTCAAGCTACCAAATAAAGGAAAATCCTCATGCTTATATACGCTTAATGGAGCTGCCTAGTTTTATCTATTCTTTTACAAAAGGCAATGGTATATATATAGAAATTTTTTATGGTCGCTTCATGCAAATTGGCAATAAACGAGCATTCTCATTTATCTAATTTGCAGGAGTATCATGTATACATAGATCATTGTTCAAAAGAAAATACATGTTAGTATTATTCCAAATTTGACATGTGTTTAAATGCTTCATTAAATAAATTCAAGATTTCTCTCCGTCATTTTTGACGTAATGAGTACTCTAATGTATATATATATATATATATATATATATATATATATATATATATATATATATATATATATATATATATGACGTCGCTAGCTATAAATGCATCGTTCCTTTAATTAAGTTGAACGCTCTTATGACGTCAAGTCGCCGGATAAAGTGTTAAAATGATCACTGTTTATTCGCTATTCAGTGGTGGTACAGTGGTTCTAGGAATTCGGGGTTTCGAATTACATGACCAGTAGTGAAAAGTTATATCTCTATGCGTAAGAGTCCCGATTATGAAGGACGAAACGTATACGTAAGGAGATAATAGAAAAAACAAATATTTATATACATATATGTATTAAAATATTTTTCTTAATTGATATACTTGGTATTTAGAGTGCTCAATAGCTATGCAAATCCGTATGTAGATTCAAGTAGGTAGACATTTGATAAACAGCATCGTATCCATGTCTACTAAAATGGCTCCCTGTTTTAAGTAAAATCGCTAGATAATATTAGCGATAATACAAAGTTTACCGTAGAAACGCTTCGGTTCTTATAGTATTTATATAAAAATGAAAATGTGCTTCATTGTGGCCTGTTGCCAAGAGCTGAACGAATATGAACGCCAAATGTAAAACAACGAAAACAGTCTAGTTTCGATCCCGGCTTAAGCACTCACCTGTGTAGCCACACTAAATAGCTGTGATAAAACGAAACACTTGGTATATATATATATATATATATATATATATATATATATATATATATATATATATATATATATATATAAATATATATATATGTATGTCTGTGTTTTACTTACATATATATGTATGTAGGCATATGAATGTGTGTAGGGTTTTTGTGGATAGCATTCTTTATGCATAGGGGTACGTAGACGAAAACTGAAGAGCCAGTACATTTCGGAGGAGTACTTCAAAATTACAAACAATGTGTAAAAGTAAATTCTTGGAAATAGTAATGTATGGAAGCGTATGTATATGCGTATATTTATTTTAAATTTTCATTTCACAATTTCTTTTCTGTTTCAATAAATTCTGTAATAATAATATATATATATATATATATATATATATGTACATGTACACATATATATATATATATATCTATACATTTACACACATACGCACACACACACACACATATATATATATATGCGTGTGTGTGTGTGTGTTATTGCAGTTCTAACTTACCAATGTTACGCAGGCATAGTAACTTTTATCCACCAAATTCATATGTACAATTTTGCCTATCATATTCGATGGTGTACATTTAGTTTCAAATATTTAAGCCTAATCCATTTGTTTTAAAATATCAATATGAAAAGTTCAAGCAGTCATGTATTTTATCGATCTCTTCAGTATGTTATTGTAATATATATATATATATATATATATATATATATATATATATATATATATATATTATACATTATTAAAAAAAGTAATTTGGATTATTTTATATTTTATAAGTTCAGTCCAAACAGTGAATCCCGATCCATGCCTGTGAGAGATATTGTCCTTAGGCATTTGTTTCGCATTTAAAAGTACACGCTTTGTTTTACTGTGGAGTCGGACTTAGCCCGAGTAGTCCGACTGTTATTGTCACCATTAATACACACACCCACACACACACACACGCATATATATATATATATATATATATATATATATATATACATATTATTTTTTCATTTTATTTTATTTTAAGTTTCGATGGAGATTTTTTTTTCATTTCTTCTTCGTAAGGATTCTGTTTCTGAATTTTTTAATATATTATTTTTTGTTTGTAGTGGGATACTTTCAAAGATATCCAGATTTAAGTCCATTGTTTATTCGTTTTTTTTATAGTCTTTGACTTTTGTTCAGTTTGATCTGCGCTTTTTTGCTTTTTCGAAAAAAAAAATTGAATCCTTTTTTTCTTGATATTTTTTTCAGTATGAAGATATATATATATATATATATATATATATATATATATATATATATAAAGGCCTTTAGATATTTCCGGCATTTAAAGGCTGATGATGTCATTCGTTCACCTCTTTTTTTAAAATCCATTTTTCTTAATGTTACGTTATTTTACATATTTAATTTTTTTACATTAATTATAGAGTCCACTTTCTGGTAAAAATAATGGAACCCTACAATAATAATAATAATAATAATTATAATAATAGTAATAACAATAATAATAATATTAATAATAATAATCGTTCATACATTGGCCATTGTCTCTACAGTAAAGCATTGTTTCGTATGATGACCAAGTGTCAGTCCGCTGAAGTTAATAAAATAGAGTTTTTTTTTGTGTGTGTGTATGCGAAAGAAGAAATGTTTAGGCCACTTCGGTTGGAGGCATTTCCTTGATCATGTTGATGCTTGGATCCACCTGCAAAAACAAAACAAAATAAATAACATTAGAATGTTGCAGATGATTATGTACCGTTAATTATAAAAAAAATAACACATCATGTAGTTATCTATACGCATATGTATTACTCAGTTGTTACGCTTTCGTTAGTTGTCATGACAAGCATTTTTAGAACTAAACGATCAACAATTATGAAGGCCTTAATACACTAGAGAATAACGTTTTAAGAGATGAAATGCTTGTCAGTTGGGAGATGAAGAAACTTATGAGAGGATTGATAATGATTGCTAGGATAGACTAAGTGCGAATACTTGTAGGGCCGATTCAAAACACTTCCGAAGAAACTTTGTTTCTGGAAATTGCGTCAGACGCTGAACACAATAAAGAATAACTTTTTAGCATTGTGATAGTAAACATTAATGATTGTTATGAATCAAAATTAGTTCAGTATCAGCTAATGCAGCAGAGGAAACTGGAGCAGGGAAGATAGAGTAATTATCACGTGCTGATATATAAAAAAATAACGGTGACAAAGAATGTGATAATGGTAGACTGTTATAGTATCAAATATTCGTGTGTATGGAAAGTGATTGCCGTACTTACCTTGCAGGTTTAAAAGAATTAAGTACTAGTTTATAATACGAGTATCAAGTACTGTATCAGTGATCGATGTATGGTCTTGACTGTTATTGCACAAGTAAGAATAGCATTTATATGCCATTAAATGAAAATAATATTTTCTTAATTAAATTGCTCCGCCAAAATTTTGTTCGTTCTGTAGAACTTTAAGCATATTTTCCCGCCAATATTTTATAAATAATAAGTGGATAATTTTTGTTGTATAGAATACTAGCAGAGATACTGTTCACAAAACGGATCCATAATACTGAGACACATTTGCACTTTTAGGATCTGATAAAATTCGGTGTATGAAATTCGTGAATGCAATTTTAATTTAGAATTATTGTTTACTAAGATTCACCCCAAGCAAGACGCATTGCTACTTAGACGTAAGGGGCTACTGTGAATTAGGGGCCATATTTTTAGGGGTATGTCAAGCAGGGATTTGTGTAGGGAGATGTCTTTTCACATTGCAATTAAATTGCTGCGCATTCCTATAGTCGGGAAAACAGAGAGCAAGAAGTGAATACTAAAGGCATTCAGTTCGACGACAAACGCTATTAAGGTAGAAAGCTTTCCTATATCTGACCTCTATAGTGAAGGAGTGGGATTTTGCTCATTTTCGAGTTTGTCGAGAATATTAACGTTGAGGGGGGGGGGCAAGTGCAGCAAGTTCCTAAGAGTACACTTCATTGAAGTACTTGTAAACCAGAACAGGGATGCAACATTTCAGCGACGGGACAAAGGGCTGCACCTTGGTAAACATTGTGGGATCCCTTAGATTAGAGGCTTTTTTACCCTCTGTAATAGGGAGCGACTAGTGGTTGGTGCACCATACTAGATGTTACAACAATACCCAATGTATGCGCTCATGCTGATTTGGTTGAAATATATGATACTGTTAGGTGAGAGAAATCTTCTGTCAGGGAGACCACTTTCCTTGCAGTAAATTTGGCAATACGTTCTATGTACTTATTCCAGTTTATGTTAGCTGTGAATGCTAGGCTTAGGAGTTTGAATGTTAATCTCTTAAGTAGGGTGTTATTAGCCATGACAATCGAAGGTTGGACAATTTCCGATTAATTGTTAAAGGAAGGGTGCGTTGTCTTAGTGACACTAAATGTAACCATCCGTTGATGGTCCCATCCCACGACAGACTGGATGTAATTTTCTAAGGATGAATCCATTGAATTAGATTGATGTGTGTTCTTTTTGTCCACTTATCATACATTCTTTAAAAAAATCTACCAGATTAAGAAGTTAAGGCAGATATCGAAAACTAGATGGATAAATCCATTAATATTTTTTCTTTGAAATAAAATTATATATTTTTGGAAGAAGTTCTCAGATCAGATTAAGAAAAAATAAGATATACAATTTTAAAATTAATTTAGAAATTATAGTAAAACAAGGAATTAAGAGGACATTTTCAGAACTATGAAATAGTATATTTAATAGAATTTGATCGATATATTGATATTATTTAATATTGTTTAATGATTTGATTGAGAAGATAGTGAAAGAAAGAATAATGGTCAAAAGAAGCATAAAACAACTAATAATGATATTCAGGAAATGATACGATTACGTTGTCGCAATCGTATCATTTCCTGTGAAAATAAAACACGCAGAAGTGATAGTTTAGGTCTTCGAAAAACGTCAATTGTGTGATGTTAAGCGCCATTAGAAAAGGGTTGAAGTAACGGGAAGGTGTCTATATTTTTAGTATCAATATAATTTTGCGTATTACTTATCACTAGAAATAAACCATCAGCCCATGTATGGAGTACTGTTGTTATATTGGGGCTGGTGAATCTCGGTCACATTTGAGGGATCTTGGTCAGGTGCAGAAACGTATCTGTAATGTTATTGACGTCCACCTTTTCTTCTTCTCTGCATTCCTTCTCTCTCATAGACTCGATATTGCTAGTTTTTTCTATTAATACTATTATGGCATGTGTTCTTCAGAATTGTGTGATCTATTCTCCGCTTCCTTTGTTCCAGTTTGTTTCACTCGTTGGTTTAATGGTATCCACCAATTTGCTGGTTTTATACCTCAATATAATACATCTTCATATTCCAGTAGCTTCTTTCCAAAAAACTTCAGGCTTGTGGAACGCTCTTCCTGTTGAGTGTTTTCTTTTTACCTATAGCCTTAGTCTGTTGAAGACTAAGGCCAATAGGCATATCCTGTCTTTGCAATAATCATCTTTCGTTCTTGTTAGCTCCTTACGTTAAACGGCTCTATGTCTTGCCTGGAGAGATTTCAATTAAATAAAAATAATTACAGTTTAACTTTCATTTAATCCGAAGATAATATTTTCTCTCGGTTGAGAGTTTCATACTCTTTTTGAAATTTCTTATTACAAAAATCATATGTATATTTCTCTTACAGCAATCTATATAGGGATTGCATATATACTACTAAAATTCTGGTGATTTTATCTTATCTACTTGTCATCGTGTACATTTTTCATCTGTACGTGAATGTTTTAAATGGTGGGAGGAAGGGCGAATGCCATAAATAAAGGACGACTAATAGGATAAGTAGTGGGAGGAGGCGATTGACGTGAATTATTAAAAGAGAGTGAGAGAGACAAAAGACTGAGGTAAGAGAGAAAAGATAACAAAAAGAGAGGAAAAGCGAGAGAAGAGGATAGAAATTGTGACATCACAAGAAAGAAAATATATTATGACATCACAATGTACACCTGTCAACACTACCAGTTATATGTTGGAAATTTGAAAATGTTTCATAAATATTTGGAAATTGCAAAAAGTGTTCATAAATATTTAATAATATATATAACAAGTACTGATTCAACGGGTCACGGGTAGTCTAATTACTACTAAATCTTTAGTTGGTATGTCTCATCTTTATAATATTAACACGATGATTTTGTTTATTTGCACATTGAATGTATTGGATGATTGTGTTTATTTGCACATTGAATGTATTGGATGATAAGAAGGGCGAATGAGATGAGTAGTTTTTAGTTATATTTTCTTTTTGCTTGGGGTTTCATACTTTCTCTGGAGTCCTTTAATAAAATAAGGGATACGTATGAATCCTTTATACCACTTTATATATGGGGGTTATCTGTGTACTACTAAAACACTGCTTGTGCACACTTTCCATCTGTACATGAATGTTTTAGATAGATGGAGGAAGGGCAAATGACGGCAATTAATGAAGTACTTATGTAAAGGGGGGGAGGTGAAGTGAAAGAAAAATGGGAAAAGAGGGGTAAATATAAAAAAAAGAAACATAGGTAGAAAAGGAGATAAGTGAAGAGATAAAGAGTGTGGTCAAGAGAGAGAGAGAGAGAGAGAGAGAGAGAGAGAGAGAGAGAGAGAGGTCTATTATGACATTACAACAGAGAGAGAAAGAGAGAGAGTATGTGTGTCTATTATGACATCACAACAGAGAGATAGATAGATAGAGAGAGAGAGAGAGAGAGAGAGAGAGAGAGAGAGAGAGTATGTTTTTCTATTATGACATCAAAATGTTTCTACACCGCAAGGTGTATGTTGGAAAACTTTAAATTGTTTCTATAAAGAGGGCTCTATATATACACTCCTAGAGAATATTCTCGATTTTTCCACGAAAGTTCTTAAGCCATTCGAAAAACAGGAGGATCTGGGCATCTTTATTCCCTTCTGCAACAGGGATTTTCTTATATTTGGTTTTTATCTTTCTTCGGTCAATGTTATCTTTCACATTCTATGTTACAACGACCAGCAGCCACGCATTTAGCACATAGGCGTGATTTTCTTGCATTATCTCTCTGTTCAGTAGCACAGAACCAACATTCTATGAATAAGACGCCCGGACAACACCGGACATCTTTGATCAATAGCAGGAAGACAGAGTTCGTAGTAAACGACTTACGTTTTCGACAGCTTCACAGAGTGGGACATTACATAACCTTCTTTCTATTTTGGGAGGACAGGCTTTTCCGCCTCTTCTCGGCTTGACCATCCGTTTTCGCCTTCGGACCTTCATCACCTTCATGCCACACGTCGCCTGGCATTCATTCCATTCTTGCCACTCAGACATCTTGCAGTCGATGGCTGCGAACACAAGAAGAAACAAAGAACATAAAACACGAATAAAAATGAGTGTCTCATAGTTTGTTATAAATGTCGAGATGAACACAAATATATAGAATTAGAAAAACAAAATCAGGAATGGGGCTCAACGATTACAACTATTTACGCTGTTATAATTTCTTCGACAATTGTTAAACCCTGGCATGTATGTTTTCTTCTACCATAATTGAAGTAATAAGTCTCTTTACTTTTATATTATTATCATTATTATTATTATCATTTTTATTATTATCATTACCATTATTATTATTATCATTATCATTATCATCATTATCATTATCATTATCATTATTATTATTATTATTATTATTATTATTATTATCATTATCATTATTATCATTATCATTATCATTATCATTATTATTATTATCATTATTATTATTATTATTATTATTATTATTATTATTATTATTATTTGTGATTGCTCACTGATTCCCCAGATTTCCAGTATTCTCCACATGTTTTCGTTAACCACCGCAAATGACCTTGCGGTATCGCAGCAGTTTCCACTGAATTCTTTGCTGGCAACGACAAATGGTATTCTCTAAAATTTGCGTGGCAATAAGCGTCCTCAAGGTCCCAGTACTATCCGCACTCTTCCAGTGGAGGTCTTATTATTACTCTTCCTCCTCGGTCTTTCCATCCTACTTGACCCTTCATGATTTTTGTGTGGTATCAGCCGAGGCTAGCGCCATCACTTTTTTTGGGGGGTGGGGGCCGTTTATGAAATTTATTACAGTTTCTGTTCTTTGCTTCGTGTGATGGTGTCCTCCCTGTGGTTTTGTTTTCTTCTAGTTATAACTTCAATGTGACTGATGCGGGTTGGTTTTCGCATTCGAGGGCTTTCCTTAAGATTGAAGCTGTTTTGATTATTGCCATTATTTGTATGGTTCCAGTGATCCATTTGATTCAAATTTCTTCCAATCGTGTCTCCAGGTTTTATGGGACGGTTCCTAGTGCTCCTATGATTATCGGCATTATATTGACTTTCTTCATACTCCATATTCCTTTCAGTTCTCAGGCAAGTTCCATATCCTTGATCTTCACTCTGCTGTCTGCTGGAACGGCAAAATCTACGATTTGGCACGATTTTTCCTTCTTGGTGACTATTATAACATCCGGTCTCCGTGCTTTTATGAGTTCATCTGTTTGCACCTCCATATCCCAGATGAGTTTTCCAGTACTGCTTATTGTTTATTTTTATCTGTGCGTTCGAAATGCAGTCATTTGCATAGTTCGCAGTGTAGTGTTTTCCCTCACGCAGTCGTGTATGTTCTTTTATGCTTTTTGGGTTAGTTTTCTGCATTAACCTATTATGTGATTTATTGGTTCGTCTCTTCGCCAACACAATCTTCATTTACTGTTTTCCTGGATTGTATCTATTTAAGCTTTAATGTAGTTAGTCCTAATCGCATTGTTCTCTGCAGCTGTCAGTAGAGATTCCGTTTTGCTTTTAAGGTGTCCTATTTTTAGCCATGCTCAGGAATGTTGGTTGATCTCTTCTCAGGTCATTCTCATGAAACGTCCATGCAGCTGTTTTTCCCCCACTTTTCTTTTTTTTTATTTTTGTTTCTGGTTTCGGTGTTTCCCGAGTTGTTCATTAGGGCGGTGTCTCTTGCTGCGGTGATCAGACGTTATTATTATTAGTAGTAGTGTTTATTTATTTATTTATTTTCTTTCATATTTTTGAACATCAGATCAATTATCTTGACTTTAGACATTCAAGCTGTACCTTAACACTTCAGCCGTTCCTAACAGGCAAGCCTTTTGTAGAATTAGAAAATAAATTGTTTCGTTAATCTGTTTAATCCATTTATGGTGGCTTTTCGTTATGGTTCTAAGTGTTGTAATTTAAAAAAGTAACACCTTGACTTTTTTTTACATTTCCATAGTCTAACTAATTCCCATTTAAGGTCTTGATATTTATTTATTATTTAATGTTATTTTCCTTGCACTCTGGTATCGAAGGAGCAGACTATATCAATGATTAATCAAGTCTGCTTCATTTTGTTTAGAAAGATTACGTCCTGTTAGGAATGTTCAATAACCTTATCAGTGTGTATCGAAAGAAGCTGGATATTGTCGTACTCCTGTACTACTTCTGGCTTATGCTCATACCACTGCTTATTGTGGTCCAATTCATAGAGTTTGCATATATTCCAGTGTAGTACATAAATTACATTACCGTGTCTCCATTTTTTATATTGATGTTATGCTAGTATAAGACATTAAGTACAATATGCGCCAAGGTTTCGTCCCTTGTATTACACAATCTGTACATCCGTGAGGCTGCAGTTTTGTTAATATAGTGTTTTAATCATCATTATTATTATTATTATTATTATTATTATTATTATTATTATTATTATTATTATTATTATTATTATTATTATTATTCACTCACTAGAAGTTATCACACTGGTCATCGTCAGTGATCGCCCACTGCCAACAACCTGTGGTATTCCCTGGAGTCTGAGTGACAACAAGTCTCCTCAGACTTCCAGTATGCTTTACCTCTTTTCGTTCATCACCGCTGATAACCTTGCGGTATCGCAACAGCCACCTACCACCGATTTCCCGCTGATAAGGGTCATTGGTCCCCTCTGGGGCCCGAGTGGCAACAAGCCTCCCCAAGGTCCCAGAGCTGTCCGCGCTCTTCCAGTGGAGGTCTGGTTTGCGCTTTCCCTCCTCGACCTTCTGTCCATAATTTTCGTGGCGTCAGCCTATTATCATCATCATCATCATCATCATCATCATCATCATCATCATCATCATCATCATCATCATCATCATCATCATCATCATCATCATCTTAAAATATAATCATTCTTTATTATTGATGTTGAAGTGAAGACTTATTATTTGGCATATAATTTACATAAAAGTTTGGTGTGTGCATGGACTCACATATGTAAATTAGATGTCGCTGAAAAAAGACAATCACTCTCTCTCTCTGAATTACCAAATACACATTAAGAAATATTAAAAAGTGTTAAAGTGTTTAATTCAACAGCGAGTGCGGGTTGGGTTAGAACAAATTCATAGATAATAATATACATATATTTGTCCGCAGTGTTATCAAATTTATCATAATCCTTAATGTCCGCAAGCAACTGGTCATCTCAACATTCCAGTCAGTGTGCTTAATATTCAGCAGCCGGAATTTGCCCCTCTCTTTTCAAAATTCTTCAACCGTTGCTTAAAAGAGAAATTATTTCAATCTTCTTGGAAAACTTCTTTGGTCTGCCTAGTATTTAGGATTACTGGTTATAGGTCATCTGCGTCTCAGTAAAGACCGATCAGTTTCCTGTGTGTCATAAGTTGTTTCAAAATTATCTGGGGTAGCTTTTAACAGTTACAACATACGTTTGAAAAAGTTGCAGCATATGTGCCTATAAACTTACATTTCCTCTAACTTAAAAAAAAAATCCCGATGATTTTATATAATTTGAATAGTTTTCTTGAGTTTTAAGTGAATAAATGCGAGCGTTTTATTTATGTATCTCTCTTATATTACCATCAAAACGGGTTAATGTTATTTAAATTAATAGTACATCATAATATACTTTTTATATAGTACAAGCGAAAGATCAAATAATTTCAAGCTGAATGTCTAATGTACATAACTATTTTTAAAAAGTTCATAATAAATCAATGTTTGTAATTTTGTTGCCCTATTGTTATAGATATATATTCAAAGGTTTGTCGATATTAACAGAAGGTAAATAAAGTTATTTAATAAAACGTATAAATTGCTACAACCTTTTTTAAAAAATTAAACTAACATGGCTTTCTTGAAAGAAAGCTATACAGACATAAGCGAACAGAGTCCATAGAGAAAATGGAGGGAGAGGGTAACTGATTGATTGATTTCTCGCTTTCTCTATGCCCTGTAACTTCTTTCTGTGTCCCCTTCCTCGTTAGCGACATCACCTTTTCTTTTTATGTTTTTTAAATTCAAGATTGTTTTGATCCCATAGAAAAATGTTTCGCATTTATATTTAAATGTACCTTTCCGACTTGTTGTTCAACAATTTACTATTCGGTTCTAAATTGTAAGTGAAAAAAGTCGTCCTATATGCGCTATACCTTAGGCGAATTGCCTTCTTCTTTCTTGCCATTTCATTTAAAAAATAAATAAATTTGTATCAAAATTACCAAAATATTAATATTTATTTATTTATTTATTTAAATAACTGTTAATGTTTATCTATTTATATGAATAAATGCGGAAGTTTTAGTCTCGCGTTTACAAGAAACTTATTAATGAAATGATGATTATATAAATCTTTTTTCTTCAAGTATGTTTTCGAAGCGATATCGAGATGGCAAAGTCAGCTAGTATATGAATAATATGCCTTGCCTTAAATTAAAATTGAGTAACTCCTTAATTATTGGGGATAAAAATAACACTATTGTAAATTTATAAAATGTGAATTTGTAATAGGGACCGCATCACATATTGATAGTAAGTGCCGGCAAATGTTCTGAGATATGTTGTAAATATGAGCTGAATTCGATTTATAAAATTAAAATTTCACTTACGGCATTTTGCAACACGGCAGCTCTTCTTTTTGGCTAATTTCTTCGGACACTTCCTTCCTCCATTTTTCGGTTCAACCTTAATCATCCGATTCTTCATCTTGAATCCCTCACCACACGTAGCCGAGCAAGCAGACCAATCAGACCACGGAGTGACCATGCAATTAATTCGGGGACTGACGTGGCGATGACGACGAGCTTTCTTCATCTTTCGGCGCATTTCCTTCTTCAATCGTCGCATCTCTTTGTATTTTTTCGTTAGCTCTTCACTGTTGCGCAGTAAATGCAATTTTCCTGAAACAATAATTTCAAAATTCTAAAATTCTTAAAATCTATCCAACTAAATAACAAAAAAAATCGATATACAAATTAATGTGTCGTGTATTTTACGGCATATCAACATGCAATTTCTCAAATAATAAATAGAGGAATTACTTATCTTGAGAACACAAAATAAATAGTAGAGTAGTCTTTACAAAGTACAGAGTTTATAAAGCGATCCTTGATATACTACTCTATCTATGTTACTTCTCTTTTGTGTATGACTTGTTCAAAATGTATAGTTTGTTTGCTGGTGTTATACGGTCAGAGGGTGTAAAAAGAAGACATTTCTGAAGTTACCCCCATGAATAAAAAATAACTAGTCTTTTGTTAACTATAAATAGTTATTTATGTTTGCCCGAAACAATTCTAAATTTAAAAAAAAACTTCATAAGCTATATCGGGTGATCGTTCTTTCATTAAATGTTGTTTTACCTTCACCTGACAAGGCATCAGTTTCAAATATTATATATTCATATTGTACTTGTAAAAGTTGTTTTCTATTATTTTAATCGGTGCTGTGACCAGGATCAACACACGGGAACTCCATTAAAGAGAAAGACTAATGATACTGTACTTACGCATTTGATCAGCACAAGCGGCGAGGCACTCGGTTTCAGTATCAAATCTGTTCTCGTTTCCGCGACATCCCCCGTAATTAAATGGCAGGCACTTCCGCATTCGAGTGTCATAGTAGAATCTCTGGAATTTAGCTCTGCAGGGACCGTCGTCAGGTGGTGATGTACAGATGACTAGTGAGAGAGAAGACACAGACACGAATATCCTTAATTAAACCAAGGTAGGTAAACGCAGAAAGTAAAACGTTGTAGAAAGTGCGTTTATAAAGAAAACAATAGTAAATACAGTCATTCAAACACTACTTTTTCAATTTACTAATTTAAACACTTGGATGCACACACATGTATGGATTCAAATGAACGAATACCTACATAGATAATGAAAACGCATTTATATACAGGCATATGTACACTATATATATATAGTGGGGTTTGTGTAACGGTTATCGGCGCGGACTGTAGATTTGTAATACAATATTCAGGTCCTATTGCGGATATAAAAAAAACGTGTTTCAGTGACCAAACTAGAAATCTTTTGATGAGTTTGTATTTTTACAACAATCTGAGATTGAGATCGGTTTCAATTTCTCAGTTATTCCTATATTATGTTTATGTTGATTCGGTTTGATTCAATTGTTTTTTTTACGGCATATCAACCCCTTTCGGGGTATTTTATGCCGAATCCAGTTCCTATTTACTTGCTTTCACACGAGGACAAAATTAGACACAAAGGCGGTTTCTAATGTAGTATAATTCCAGTACCCCCCAAAAGAGCACTTTGGATTGGGACGTTTTATAAATTCTTCGGTCTAGAAGGATTTCTCTTTCACTGACAATAATTTCGTTGTTTTCGTAACAAATGGTATGGTTCAAATTCTTAAAAATATAATTCTTTCTATAAATGTATGTTTTGTATACGAATGGTATGTTAAGTATATTTTTTTGCATGTGTATATTTTTAAAATAATTAGTTTGTAATCAACGCATGAATGCGACCCTGGCTAGAACAGACTCTTGAGTTGGGGTCTTTCCACTTACTGTAGTTTACAAATGTTCATATGATGAACTTGAGGGTGCTTAATAAGCCAAATGGATACTGTCACAGACTGTAAAATATTGTCAAGCTTGTTAAAACCCTATCAGATCTCATATGCTTATTAATGCAACAATACTGTGGAGAGGGATGTTAATCAGAAATTCCCCACCGATGTAGGTGTACTAACAACTTGTTTTAATTAATGGTACACATCTATATCGAATACAATTGAGATTAATTTATGCCATTACATAACCTCTAATGAGTATTTGTACAATGGAGCATAACATAAAAGCTGCGTCTTAAGTCTAGCAACATTTTCTAACGGTCTAGTTTACAGAATGTATATTACGTAACAAAGTAATTGAAGGTGTGGAAGATGCACGCGCTGTAGTGAGTAGTATCGGAATAGTTAGTCGGCTGAAACGTTGTGCATTGCTTCACCCTATCTGCGATGTGTATGTCGTTCGAATGAACGTGCAATGTATTCTATTTCAAGTTTTACGTGTACGAACTGGACCATATGGACGTGAAAGCAATAAAAAACTCTTGTTTTGCGAAAGGTACAGCCGTTATTGTTCAGAATATAATAACCAGACGGCTCGAATGGCAGCGACTTTTAAGATTATGTACACAAAATAAGCCTAACATCATGGATTTCGGTCCGTGTTTAAAGACAGAAAATAAAATTCGGCGAGTAGAATTTGAAGAAATTTCAAACAAGTTCAGCAGCTCACAGTCTAGTGTGAATTATCACTTTCACCTGTAGCTGCCAAATATTGAAAATTTTAACCCGTGTAAATAAATTTAAAAAATATTTTAACTAAACTAGAAAAAGACTAAATGAATTGACAACCGTTTCTGGTTTAAATATTGTAATTGCTGAATTTTCTACCCAATTTATTAGCCTAATATAAACACAATAAATATGTATCAGTGCATTTATGCAGACGATCTTTTGTTCATTTCAGTCATCATTTCAAATTCTCATTATACTCTTCATAATTACACTGAAAATCCATCAATGTTATAAACCATCATTCTCGAGTAGCCTTTGACCTTGATAAGTGATAATTAATTACTAAAAAACATTGAAATATCTTTTCTCTGTTTTTTTAATTCTAATGTTTTCTGTCATAATAATATACATACCTGTCCAATTCTTCATCATGTCAGCTTTTCGACAATCGGGAATGCGACCATAACAAAGATCCTTTTCACTGCGACGGAGATTACACATTTCCGGATTACCTTCTTTTGAAGTGAAGATACGCCACCTTTCCCTCATACCGCGACCGCAAGTGTGACTGCATGGGGACCAAGGAGACCAAGGTGTGACCGCGCACTTGCTTTGCGTGTCTACGCTATCCTGATGCTTGAAGATAAAGTCCCCGGGCAGAACTTTGCCCGGTCGGAGGTGCATCAGTTTCTTCTTGTTCTCTAGCACCGGGTCGAACTTCTTGTCTAAGCCGGTCTCGCATGTGTCGGCCAGCTCAAAGCATTTCTTCGTCTCGACCAAGGGCGACTTGCACATGGACGGCGTCACGTGGGCGTGGTTGAGCATGCGCCGGCGTTGCTGGGATCCCATACCGCAACTGACAGAACACTTAGTCCATTCACTCCATGTGCTCATCTCACACTTCTCCATCTCTGTTACAAATTAAAAAATGAAAAAAAGAAAAACCATATATCATGTTTCTACGGCATAATCACGTTGACACACTAGTTCCCGCTAGATCACCCAAGTTAAGCGACCTTTGGCCAAGTAAGTACTAGATGGGTGACTATTTAGGCATACCAGACACTGTATGTGGGCATCTAGCTATGGACACATATCGCTGCTAAGGCGAAGCGCCTAGCGTGGCGAATATGGCAAACCCCCTGAATGACAGGAATCAATAAAGTGTCAGACACCAGGGAGGGGTTTTTCCTCAAGGGGTGATAAACCCCCCGACCTTAATGGTCATGATATCACGTTTGTAGTGTTATATTTTCGCTTACAGATGAATGTATAAAATATTATACAGCCGTATCGTCGTTGTATGACCACCCAGAACAAATACCGCAACCTGACAGAGCAAGGACTAGAAGATGCCACAACGGCCCATCCGATTATGAATCTATGCAGATGCTACAACGGCGCATTCTCTGTCGGACTGATTGTCGAGAACGTACCCTCAACTAGTAACATTATGTCGTGACATAGAATACTCTATAATACAATACGAACACATATATTCAGTCTTCAAGTTATTTCAGTTCGTCATGGGTTGTTCTATCACGCCACAGCATTCATTTTATGATTATTCATTCGTTTAGTGTTTATTCTATAGTTCAATTACTTTTATAAAATTGCCTTTTGTCAATCTTTATTCTGTTTCAAATGTTTTGTTATTTAGAATCTTTAGTATTTTCGTCAACTTTTTCAAACAATTATGAATTTGTTTTTTTATATACACGTCTATTTTAAACTCCTCATAGTTTCAATTTTCATCCATTTTTATCTAAATTCCTCTACATTTTAGCCCCAGAAGATGAGACTTCGAACACTGGAAATTGATTGCGTGTGCTGTATCTCAAGGTAATTAGGCTTGGTCTGCTTAACAACATTATAAGGCAATGTTTATGCCTCCTCAAATCACATTTCTGATTAACGTTCTTGTTATAGGGTCAAGAATTGGGAACTTTGTGTACCCTGAAATTGGATTTTACTTGTATCATATTTTGAAATATTTTTTTTCTTATCCTCCATCCAGAAACCTGTCCGAATTATGGTGAAGTCGAGTAAATACAGCTAGTTGAGTATAAAGCACCATCGGTATAAAAACGGGGTTATGAAAAGGGCGCTTCGTGAACACTTAGGTGCACTTGTGTCAATTCGTATTCTTCATGAAAATGTGATTCTGACCAATAGATATTTATATATTAAATGTTGATTATTATTAGTCGTAGTACTATCAACAGTATAATTTTGACAGAGTTATTCCCCATTTAGTGAACTAAAGCTAGATATCTTTAATTCTATAAATATGTATTGCTCTTAGTACTCTTATTGTTATTATTATTCGTAGTTATATTTACCTCCACCCCTTTGTATACACGGCATCGCAATGATGTTTCATGCCAACTGTATATCAATTATGTCGAGTAGTTTTGGAGGCTATAATTAACCAACACACAGACATACAACATATACTCAAATTTAATATAGTTTAGATAGATAGTTATAATGGTATAATAATTAGGTAGGTGACGTGTGTCGACGCATTTTCGCTCTCGTAAATAAAGGCATCAGCGAGACACCCTGTATGTAGCAGCGACAGCAACCGACCAAAATATGCCGGTCTTCTTCACAGATTTGTATTCCAATCAATGAATGACAGGCTACACCGGGGACTATCGCAATTAACTTAGCTACACGAGTGCCTCTTTATCACCGTTATTCGAGGAAACATTTCCAGATATTCTGAATCTAGTCTTTGGCAGTTCAAATAGATTATTTAAAATAGTACGTCAACTATGTAAATGTTATCATGAACTATTAAATTCACATCTAATAATCCTATTTTGCCAAATGTTAAATACTGTGTTTATTGAATAAATTTTTCAAGAAGAATGCATAGAAAATTGCCAATTTAAAATGTGAATTAACTGTTATATTTCAAAAACTGTTTTACTTACGAAGTTTTTTCTTCATCTGTACTTTTTTCTTCATCATGTTCACCAATTCCTCGGTGCTCGGCGATTCATGTTCGACGTCATCAACATTTGAACTTCCTTTGCATTTCTCCTTCTCTTTTGTGATTGTAATATGGGCCATCGGTTTTATTGGATTCGGTCCGTAAAATGGAGATGAAGGGCCGTTCGGGTAATGATTTGTGATTTTGTGGATTTTTTCTTGCGGCTTCGTTACCATATTATGACTCTGCGTTCATAGAAAAATATCGTTTTAAGTAAATACAAAATATGGTTTAAATGTGCTGCACCAAACGGTGGGGAAACAATGTCACCAACAAAAATATATCATTACCCTGTAAAATATTGTTAAGTATCAAATAAAGATTTAGTATCTATATGTCTGAATCCGAAATTATATGTTTGCTATCTTTCAATTTCAATTCAGGGTTGGGGGTAGTATAATATATGTTCTGTTGTTATAGTACGATCTTCCCAAACATTATCTCCTCCATTTTTTAAGGGAATTAGTGTACTATTTTTTCTGTAGTCAGGAAACACACATCCCAGGCACTATCGCCTCATCCGGGGGCAGTGTAATATATGTTATGTTGCCATAGTAGCATCTTCCCAGATTTTAACTCCTCCTTTTTTTAAGGTAGTGTAGTATCTGTTCTGGGTGTGGGGGTAGGTAATGTTCTATTGTAATGATATCATACTTTCAGGCATTACTTTCTCCTTTTGTGGATTCGGGTAGTCTAGTATCTGTTAGTTCATCGTATATACTAGCAAAAAAATGTAACCATGAAAGCATATTTTGCTATTTTATTGAATTATTATAAAACGCGTGAAGGGTAAATGCCGTTGATTCTGATCGATATGAGAAAAAATGTTTATATTATTCAAATTTGCCAGTCAATTCTTTAATAAATGCTTATTTTACTATGTTGTGCTATATAAAATCTTAAATAACACAATTTTCTCGACACTATTCGCTTATTATATTGAATTCAGATATTAGATTAATATATTAGGTTAATATTAGGTTAATATTAAGTTATAATATGAGATTATAATATTAGGTTAATATTACGTTATTCTATATCGAGGTTATTGCGGAATTGTGGGGATAAGAAAATGTGAACACTTATGGGTTCAAACATTGTTATCAAATAGCATAGTTATTTGGTAACATAAACATACTATTTGATCAGGGAAATGTTGTGGATCACCTGAAGCAACAGGGGAGTGAAAGAAGCCCGACAAATGTGTGCATCGACAACTGATCGAAAATAAAAGAAACTGTCACTTTCAGGTGACGTCAAAGATTTTAGTGTTCAATTTTACGATCAAATTATAATAATCGGTGACAATCATCTCAGAATTTGGATTCATCCATTACAGCTTCCTGCATTCCGATAGGAATTGTAATGTAGAGAAGAATTGTTAACAAAATTTAAAAGAGGTACCAGCAACAAAATCAATTCGCTTAACTTATATAATTTTGTTTAATTATTAATTTTACTTCCATTTATAAAAAAAACAGATTTTTATGAAGATAATACTACTTAATTCTTAAAGCTGAAACAATATAATCATATATAATTTTTTATGTAATTTTTCTTAAGGGTCACAGAAAATATGACGCCACTTGTATAGCAATAACAACAACAACAAAAGAATAATAGTACTAACACTGTAGTTGGGAAAGTAAAAGGAATAGTATTACCGAGGATGGAGAGCACTAACTAGAGTTCCACTAGAAGGAATGGAATTACCGAGGAGGGAGAGCACTAACTAGGGTTCCACTAGAAGGAATGGAATTACCGAGGAGGGAGAGAACTAACTAGGGTTCCACTAGAAGGAATGGAATTACCGAGGAGGGAGAGAACTTACTAGGGTTCCACTAGAAGGAATGGAATTACCGAGGAGGGAGAGAACTAACTAGGGTTCCACTAGAAGGAATGGAATTACCGAGGAGGGAGAGAACTTACTAGGGTTCCACTAGAAGGAATGGAATTACCGAGGAGGGAGAGAACTAACTAGGGTTCCACTAGAAGGAATGGAATTACCGAGGAGGGAGAGAACTAACTAGGGTTCCACTAGAAGGAATGGAATTACCGAGGAGGGAGAGAACTAGCTAGGGTTCCACTAGAAAGAAATGGAATTACCGAGGAGGGAGAGAACTAACTAGGGTTCCACTAGAAGGAATGGAATTACCGAGGAGGGAGAGAACTAACTAGGGTTCCACTAGAAAGAATGGAATTACCGAGGAGGGAGAGAACTAACTAGGGTTCCACTAGAAGGAATGGAATTACCGAGGAGGGAGAGAACTAACTAGGGTTCCACTAGAAGGAATGGAATTACCGAGGAGGGAGAGAACTAACTAGGGTTCCACTAGAAGGAATGGAATTACCGAGGAGGGAGAGAACTAACTAGGGTTCCACTAGAAGGAATGGAATTACCGAGGAGGGAGAGAACTAACTAGGGTTCCACTAGAAGGAATGGAATTACCGAGGAGGGAGAGAACTAACTAGGGTTCCACTAGAAGGAATGGAATTACCGAGGAGGGAGAGAACTAACTAGGGTTCCACTAGAAGGAATGGAATTACCGAGGAGGGAGAGCACTAACTAGGGTTCCACTAGAAGGAATGGAATTACCGAGGAGGGAGAGAACTAACTAGGGTTCCACTAGAAGGAATGGAATTACCGAGGAGGGAGAGAACTAACTAGGGTTCCACTAGAAGGAATGGAATTACCGAGGAGGGAGAGAACTAACTAGGGTTCCACTAGAAGGAATGGAATTACCGAGGAGGGAGAGAACTAACTAGGGTTCCACTAGAAGGAATGGAATTACCGAGGAGGGAGAGAACTAACTAGGGTTCCACTAGAAGGAATGGAATTACCGAGGAGGGAGAGAACTAACTAGGGTTCCACTAGAAGGAATGGAATTACCGAGGAGGGAGAGAACTAACTAGATCTCCACTAGAAGGGCTCGAAGAATACTAAAAGATTGGATTGGCTTATTGTCACTCTGAATTCCAGAAAATACCAGTGGTCTTTGTAAGCGAGAAATCAATGGTAAACGGCGGTTGCAATAACGCAATAATTATTTGCTATTGTTATCGCAAGAGCTAGAGAGCTGGAAATCTTACGAGACTTGTTGCAACTCAAACTCCAGGGAAACTCACTTGTTATTGTCAGTAAGCAATCACTGATAATGACGTATGGAAACTCTTCGTGAGTAAATAACAACAATTGTTATTATTATTATTATTATCATTATCATTATTATTATTATCATTATCATTATTCTTCTTATTATTAAAAAAATAAATGGGGAAAACTGAAAACTTACCATATATGACGGACCACTGTCTGTACCTGCATCCCAAGGGTAAAGATCGATTTCCATTTTGTCTGCCCATGTGCAATTTTCTTGACACAGATTCACACCACTAATTCCTGGAAGAGAAATACAGAAACAAGAGTAGATCAATCAAAGTAAACTAACATTCATACCTGATCATCTATTTCAGCAGAGACGTTATAAGTAATAAATTGGCTTCTTCCTTTGATGTCATCTTTGATCTGCTTAATAAAGTAGATTATGTCTGTATGTGTTAGATGATAGTCTTTATTAGAGAATAAAAGTTATAGCGGTTAGAAAAACTAGGAATGATTAGCATCTGGGGGGGGGGGCAAAGGTGACCTAAGCGAATAAACAGAAGTTGGGAATCGGAAATTATGTCCCTGCATCGGTATTGTTGTCATTTTGCTAGCAGAATTCGGGTAAACGCAGAAATCATTGCTCGGCCCTTACCCCACTCTCTCACTCTCTTTTTCTCCCCTTCTCTCTCTCTCATATATATATATATATATATATATATATATATATATATATATATATATATATATATATATCTTAACCCAGTTT
>OY744527.1:60073597-60103597 GCA_963556195.1 Sepiola atlantica
CATTCGTACCGTCGGTTTCAAGCACGGAAGGTCTTACCCATCCGGCTCTCTTCAGCTTCTGTTGTCATCTGTTTTGGAAATGTGAGGTCACATGACACTCTTGTTGGGACGCGTTATTTGCTCAGTGTGTTGTGTGTGTTTGTTTAAATTTGAATTTAGTGTCATAAGACCGTTGAGATTTAAAACACGGGAGAAGAAAGAGAATTCGAGATTAAAGGGAATAAAAAGGGGAATAAAAAAGGGGGGTAAAAAATAAAAAAATATATATATGAAAAAATATATATATATATATATAAATAAATATAAAAAAACATATATATATATAAAAACATTTTAATACTAAGAATAAAGGAATAAAAAAAGAAGAAAAGAGAAAAAGAGTATAAAAAGGTATAAAAAGAAGAAAAAAAGGGGGTTAAAAAATATATATATATATAGAGAATAACATGTAGAGAATAAAAAAGAGCGAGAGAGAAAAAGAAAGAATAAAAATAGAAAGAATAAAAATATATAAATAAAATATATAAATAAAAATAATAATAATAAAAAAATAAAATTAAAAATTAAAAATTAAAAATTAAAAATTAAAAATTAAAAATTAAAGATTAAAAACAAAAATAATAAAAATAAAGAAAGGGTTTCTCTGAAATTCCCGTGAGCCAAATTATGAATTTGTATCATTAGCCGTTATATTTTTGAAGGTATGCGTTCTAAAAACCGTTGGTGTGTAAGAATCTTTTCTCCAGATTGGAGTGATTTTTAATGAAGAAATTCGGAGCTAAGGGAGGTAACTAAGATGGAAATATGAAATATTTGAGTTTGTTAAAATGGGTTTGTATATTAATCTGGTGGTTGATAAAAGATAAAAAATAAAAAATTAAATATTTTTGCATTTTGGTGAAAGTCGAAGTTTTTGCTCTTGGAATTTATGTGGATATAGTTTGTTTAAATGGATTTGTAGAGTAATCTAGTGATTGATGATTAATTAAATTAAATATTTTTGTATTTTTGTGAAGGTCGGAGTTTTTGCTCTTGAAGTTTAAGTGGATATAGGTTGATGAGGTGTTTGTTCGTTTTTATTGTGTTTATATTAGTAGAGTATAAACCTCAACGGTCTTATGACACTAAATTCAAATTTAAACAAACACACACAACACACTGAGCAAATAACGCGTCCCAACAAGAGTGTCATGTGACCTCACATTTCCAAAACAGATGACAACAGAAGCTGAAGAGAGCCGGATGGGTAAGACCTTCCGTGCTTGAAACCGACGGTACGAATGTTGTACTAATTTTTCTGTACCAGAATAAATAAATATTATGCTCTTAATTTTTAACTTTGATTCTTAATTAATCGAGCACTCTGCTGGGATTTTTCCTACCATTCTACAAAGAATTTACTCAGCCCCTACCAGGAATTACAGTTAAACCCTGTTAGCCTTGTAGTCGAGCACTCTCGGGAAAACTACCAACACCACGGAAAAAAACTAATTAACAGGGATTACCACCTATACCCTGGGAAATGGAACTATACACTCTCGGATATTCTACCAAAAATATCCCAACCCCCAAAAAACAAACATATACCAGGATACTCCTGACAAAAATAGTGGACGTCATAGGAAGAATGAGGTGGAAAGTGTTGAATACAGAACAGAGGCAAACGGAAAAAACTACTACGGCTTAAAATCTGGTAAATACCCGCCAAAAGTAGAGGCCTTAGACAATTTCGAAAAAGACCTACTCAACATTACTCACAACCTAGTTTTTACAAACAAGCAAAATCCATTTCAGAAGACACTTACCGCCGACATAAAAAAACTTAAAAGAGAAAATAATGCACTTGTATTCTCCGACAAAACTAAAAATATTTATAAAATGACTAAAAAGGAAAAAACAGACCTAACAATTAGCTCCATTACCGATAAATATCAATTAGCCAAGGCAGATACATATAAATCTATTAATAATGATACTACTGAAATAGCTACTAGACTAGGCGTCGAATATAGAATTAATTATTTAGATAAGAGGAAGGCCTTTGTTACTTTAAAAGACCACAAAGAAAACTTCACAAATAAACCCTCATGCAGACTTATCAACCCAGCTAAAAGCGAACTAGGACTAGCAAGCAAATCCATTGTTAAAAATATAGTTAATAAAATTAAGGAAAAAATAAACCTAAGTCTGTGGGGCAATACTAACTCAGTCCTAAATTGGTTCCATAACATACAAGATAAACACAGATGCAAATTCACACAATTAGATATAGTAGACTTCTACCCATCCATTACAAAAGACACCCTAGATAAGGCCTTAACATTTGCACTTTCACACACAAACATCAGTCAACTAGAAAGAGACACAATACTGCAAGCAAGACAAACCCTTCTCTTCTTCGAGGGAAGGGCTTGGGTTAAAAAATCAAACCCAGAGGACCCATTTGATGTTGCAATGGGGGCCTACGACAGTGCAGACATCTGTGACTTAGTCGGCTTGCTTATATTAAATACACTCCAAAATAAATTTCCAGACCATTTCTTTGGTCTCTATAGAGATGACGGACTTTGTCTGTCACGCAACCACAACGGAAAAACATTAGATAGATTTAGAAAAGAATTAACAAACACCTTCCATAATCTCGGCTTCAAAATTACCATTAAAACAAATTTAGACCAAGTAAACTTCCTAGATACCACACTGAACCTTAAAAACAATACACACAAACCTTTCCACAAACCCAATGAAACACTCCAATACATACACAAGGGATCCTGCCACCCCCCACCATCTTTAAAAATTTAATCAATAATATTAGCCAAAGAATCTCAAACCTTTCATCCAGTCCCGAAATTTTCAACCAAGCAGCACCATATTACAACAAAGCGCTCTGCGACAGCGGGTTCAGAGAAGAAATCTCATACACCCCCAACCGAGACCAACCACGGGGGACCCGCAATAGAAGGAGATCGGTGATCTGGTTTTCCCCACCCTATTCGACCAATACCAAAACAAAGGTAGGCCAACTTTTCCTCAAGTTGCTCGACAAACACTTCCCACCCACAAATGAATTACACAAACTTTTTAACAGAAATTCTGTTAAGATCAGCTATTCCACTGCCCCTTCAATAAGAAAAATTATCTCTGCAGAACCCAAAACAATTACAAACGCAGGCTGCTCATGCCAAGACAAAAACAACTGCCCCCTGGAGGGAAATTGCAAAATCAATTCAATCATTTATGAAGCAACCGTCACAGACCAGAATGCCAGTAATGCAGAAAAATATATTGGGATGACGAAGGGAAATTTCAAACAAAGGCTATATGCACACAGAAACTCCTTCAGATACAAAAACAAGGCTAATACGGCACTCGCGACCCGAATATGGCAGCTTAAAGAAGAAAACACACCATTCACCATCAAATGGAAAATAATTGAGAGAAAACCATCCTTCTCTCCAGCCATAAACAGATGTCCTCTATGTGACGCTGAAAAATACCACATTTCAAAAGCCATCATCGATCCGAATACAGCCTGTTTAAATGTCCGCGATGAAATATTCAAGGGATGTGTACACAAGAGACAAGCATTGCTTATAAACTGGTCTGACCGATTCACATAATGTCTAACTACCCCCCCTCTACTAATATAAACACAATAAAAACGAACAAACACCTCATCAACCTATATCCACTTAAACTTCAAGAGCAAAAACTCCGACCTTCACAAAAATACAAAAATATTTAATTTAATTAATCATCAATCACTAGATTACTCTACAAATCCATTTAAACAAACTATATCCACATAAATTCCAAGAGCAAAAACTTCGACTTTCACCAAAATGCAAAAATATTTAATTTTTTATTTTTTATCTTTTATCAACCACCAGATTAATATACAAACCCATTTTAACAAACTCAAATATTTCATATTTCCATCTTAGTTACCTCCCTTAGCTCCGAATTTCTTCATTAAAAATCACTCCAATCTGGAGAAAAGATTCTTACACACCAACGGTTTTTAGAACGCATACCTTCAAAAATATAACGGCTAATGATACAAATTCATAATTTGGCTCACGGGAATTTCAGAGAAACCCTTTCTTTATTTTTATTATTTTTGTTTTTAATCTTTAATTTTTAATTTTTAATTTTTAATTTTTAATTTTTAATTTTATTTTTTTATTATTATTATTTTTATTTATATATTTTATTTATATATTTTTATTCTTTCTATTTTTATTCTTTCTTTTTCTCTCTCGCTCTTTTTTATTCTCTACATGTTATTCTCTCTCTATATATATATTTTTTAACCCCCTTTTTTTCTTCTTTTTATACCTTTTTATACTCTTTTTCTCTTTTCTTCTTTTTTTATTCCTTTATTCTTAGTATTAAAATGTTTTTATATATATATATGTTTTTTTATATTTATTTATATATATATATATATATTTTTTCATATATATATTTTTTTATTTTTTACCCCCCTTTTTTATTCCCCTTTTTATTCCCTTTAATCTCGAATTCTCTTTCTTCTCCCGTGTTTTAAATCTCAACGGTCTTATGACACTAAATTCAAATTTAAACAAACACACACAACACACTGAGCAAATAACGCGTCCCAACAAGAGTGTCATGTGACCTCACATTTCCAAAACAGATGACAACAGAAGCTGAAGAGAGCCGGATGGGTAAGACCTTCCGTGCTTGAAACCGACGGTACGAATGTTGTACTAATTTTTCTGTACCAGAATAAATAAATATATATATATATATATATATATATATATATATATATATATAACCAGTAAAGCTGATTCCCCCGTATCTCTTTTGTGACAATAGACACATACATAAATCTGTTCAGTTAGTTATTTCTGTTACATATCGGTCTATCTTGTTGAAAATCAACAATTTTACTTTTCATCGATTACTTCGATTTTAATATTTACCCTTGCTCGATTACCACAAAAACAATCAGACATACCAGGTATCAAAAGAATTTTCACACCAATATCTACTACTACCACCAGCGTACACATGTAAGACATTTTGTACGACAACGGTGTTTGTAGCACCCATATTACTATATTTACAATACAATCTTAATATTGTTTAGTAAATATTATATTTTGATTGGAATAAGGTACGTTCTATTTACTAATCGGCTTGAGACGCGTTTTAATTAGATATTCCAAATATTTATTTTACATTTTACTAATGCCTGCTTGTGATAATCACGCTTACTAGAATACCAGATTAAAAGAATTACACTTATCAAACACTATTCCCCTATTTACAATCTTTACAATCTTCAGCTATTTGGAAAAAAGTTAAACCCATTTCATGCTTCTTATTTAATAACTGTACACCTTTATCAACTTATGTCCTGTTTCCTTATTAGTTTGGATCTTAAACTATAATGCATTGTATTACCACATATAAAATATTTAAATTTGATCTAAATAGAATAATTATTTTATTAAATTGTACGACTTAGGTCTGATAATTTCGATTAATAGAATACCTAATTTACAGTTTGACTATGTATCGAATGCCTCCTTATCTAATCATCAATACACAGTAAACTAACAGCTGGACTATTAAAGAACATACATTTAGCTTCTTTAACCAAACTTATTGGTTTTAACCAATATATTACTTTATTATGATCGATGACAACATCTTAAGTTCCATTTATTTAAACAATAATAAGTCCATGTTAGATAATATTTTTATTATTATTCTAGATCTTAACTCGCAATGTAATTTTATACTTACAAATTTAATATTCATCCTAAATAAAAACAAGTAATATCTTAAAACGTGAGATTTCGATTTGAAACCAAGTTTTATCATTAGCACTAATAGTTACATATAGGCTTTGTAAACTGTCTCCGTGGAGAAAATATGTTTATTGTGAAGGAATCGTTTACACGTGTAATTCATTCGGTGATAGTAAACTAATCAAATGTCAAGGTTGTGAACAAAAATAAAAAATAAACGAATTTATAAACCAAGTAGTCTATATTAAATTAGAGAGACCCCCACCCACAGGGGTTTTCACCCCGCCTAATAAACTGGTATTGTCCGGGCCTTTGGGTCTGGATTTACGCCGGTCTATTGGGGGTTGTCTGGTCCTGTGCAGTTCTAGGAGGTGCACCCTCCCAGGCTTCGCCTCCCCTCTTTGGGGAGGAGTAAGTTTATTGCTTACTGTCTGAGGCGCCCCTACCGGGGAATGCCGACGGGGATGCCTAGGCAATTTTTAAATGGTCAGATTGCTCACCTCTCCAGCGCTGGCTTATCTAATCCCACTTTCCCGACCTTGTGTCACATTTTACCTTGTGGGAGGTAGATAAATAGTAGTCTATATTAAATTAGAGAGACCCCCACCACCAGGGGGTTTCACCCCGCCTAATAAACTGGTATAGTCCGGGCCTTTGGGTCTGGATTTACGCCGGTCTATTGAGGGTTGTCTAGTCTTGTGCAGTTCTAGGAGGTGCACCCTCCCAGGCTTCGCCTCCCCTCTTTGGGGAGGAGTAAGTTTATTGCTTACTGTCTGAGGCGCCCCTACCGGGGAATGCCGACGGGGATGCCCAGGCAATTTTTAAATGGTCAGATTGCTCACCTCTCCAGCGCTGGCTTATCTAATCCCACTTTCCCGACCTTGTGTCACATTTTACCTTGTGGGAGTTAGATAAATAGTAGTCTATATTAAATTAGAGAGACCCCCACCACCAGGGGGTTTCACCCCGCCTAATAAACTGGTATAGTCCGGGCCTTTGGGTCTGGATTTACGCCGGTCTATTGGGGGTTGTCTAGTCTTGTGCAGTTCTAGGAGGTGCACCCTCCCAGGCTTCGCCTCCCCTCTTTGGGGAGGAGTAAGTTTATTGCTTACTGTCTGAGGCGCCCCTACCGGGGAATGCCGACGGGGATGCCCAGGCAATTTTAAATGGTCAGATTGCTCACCTCTCCAGCGCTGGCTTATCTAATCCCACTTTCCCGACCTTGTGTCACATCTTACCTTGTGGGAGGTAGATAAATAGTAGTCTATATTAAATTAGAGAGACCCCCACAACCAGGGGGTTTCACCCCGCCTAATAAACTGGTATAGTCCGGGCCTTTGGGTCTGGATTTACGCCGGTCTATTGGGGGTTGTCTAGTCTTGTGCAGTTCTAGGAGGTGTACCCTCCCAGGCTTCGCCTCCCCTCTTTGGGGAGGAGTAAGTTTATTGCTTACTGTCTGTGGCGCCCCTACCGGGGAATGCCGACGGGGCTGCCCGGGCAATTTTTAAATGGCCAGAGTGCTCACGTCTCCAGCGCTGGCTTATCTAATCCCACTTTCCCGACCTTGTGTCACATCTTACCTTGTGGGAGGTAGATAAATAAATAGTCTATATTAAATTACATCTTTATGCAATTAGTCTCCTCACCATTCCTTCATTTGATATTTTCGTAAAGATTACGTAATAATTGTACAATAAATTGAAAAGATACCCGCCCCAGCATATATATTTTTTTCTCTTCTGAACAGAACAGTTTTGCACAACCTGTATGCCACCTTACAAAGATTAACATAAATACGTAATGATAATAAACCTTATGCCTAGAATCCTTATTCCAATTCTGATCTAAATCCAGTAAATGATTTTCATTTCAGAAAATGTCTAAAATTAAAGGCTCTTAAGGGATCTTGAAAGGAACTAAAATTTAGAGAATCTTGATTAAATGGGGTCTAATGACTATGGATAAAATTAAATGCGAATCGGGAATATTTGAATTTTTGCTTACATGATAACTGCTAAAACCGTTTACAAATTTTCCCAAGAAACTGGAATTTTGCAAATATTTATTACATAATGTCTAATACCTATTGCGAAAACTTCGCACAACTCGAAAGTATTAGAATTTCCCTCGATGTGCCCTCTTTGCATAAAACTAAATAAACTAAATATAGCCCACATTAGCAAGCATTGCGAAATACAGCTATGTTCAAATTTTTTTAATGATCTATCAATTAGTTTACGAGTGAATTCCCATACATATTAATATATAAATATATACACATACTTTACTTGATATTAATTGAGATTAATTAAGAGGAAATACAATTATTTTAGTCACTGAGAAAAAAAAAACCTACCATAAACCGACTCCCGTGCAACGCCGGATAACTACAACTCGTTGCATATAAATCAGAAATTTTAAACATGTTTTCATGTAGCTAACGCTTATAATGTAGTATCTGTCAGAAACATTCTCCTCTTTTTCAATTCGGTAAAAAAATGTTTGTGCAATCCATAAAAAAATGAGAATCATATTTTATCTGATGTAACACGCTCGTATATCTTTAGTGTCAGTGGATAAAACCAAAGATATACGACTCAAATCTCTTTTGTGACTCATCCACATTGTAATTGTTGGCTTTGTTTTCAACAATCACACGCAAGTGTGTACCATGTCATAATAAATTTAAGCTGCCATCAGTTCATCATCAGCTTTCAACGCCTCGTCTTGGCAAGACTTACATTCTTCCATCAAACACGGCTTGATAAGGAAGAGAGCGGCATAGTTTGACGGCGCGCAAAGTCGTATCAGATTTTTCTTTCAGCAAGATAGACGCCCAATAACAAGAAGCGAAATTATTAAGATGCGTCAATTTAATCTGCGCGTTCATCGCTAGAAAATACTCTTTTGTTTAAATATACTCGTGACAGACCAACGGACATTTATTTGAATTTCAAGTTTAAAATCCGACTAAAATTCGGCGATTGTGCAATATATACTTAGCAATAAAAAAGGTGTGAAAAAAAAACAAACAAAAACAAAACAAATAGTCAACAGATAACTGTTACCAACTGCAAGTCAATTTACTTTTTTTAACTACATAATTTTCACGTGATTTATTCACTGATTCTAAGATTCATTATCTGTGCATGTGTTATCGTTACTGCTACTTAACCGACGACGCGTGTTTTACAACATGGCCAACAATCCGACAACTGTGGTGAAACTTGATCGCGAATTTCAGGCTTAAAATATAATAATAATAAAAACTTACTCTAATCCGACTTACGCTTACTATTCCACTAACTCTCTTTAAAACTTTATACTATATTTTTAGCCTGAAATTCGCGAACATATTCCCCTAAATTACGGGTGGTTGGCTAAGTAAAAGTGATGCTAACAAAAGCATAGATAATAAATCTTACAATAAGTAAACACTAGTGAAAATGATACAGGTAATTAGAAAAGTAAATTTCTTGCGTTTGGTAACAGTTATGTGTTGTCTATTTGTTTTTTTACCGCTTTTCTTCTTAACTATACTGCACAATCACCGAAAATTTTATTTTGAATGTAAGTGTCGGAGACCAATGGAAACGCTATTTCTAACATAAACGGCGAGTAATACCAAGAAGATGCTATTGAAAACATAACCGCGACATACAAAAAAACATTTTATTTTTAATTTTAGTTTGACAGACCAACAGAAATGCTATATTAAATTATGGCTGGACAGACTAATTAAAATGCTGTTTCAAACTTGAGCATAAACGACCAAGACAAATCTATGTAAAACGTAAGCGTGTCAGATAAGTAAAATGTTATTTCAAACATTAGCAACGTCATAGATTACATTAAATGTAATTGCAAAATTAACTTAGTCTGCCAGACAAGCATACATGCTATTCCAGATTAAAGGTGAACAACCCCACGAACATCCTATGTACAAGTTAATAGTGAAGCAATGTGATTAAATTCAGAAAAATTCAATTGAAAATATAAACGTGAGAAATCACGCTAAATGCTATTTTCAACTTTAGTGTAACGTAGTAATAGTAAGATTTTCAAATGAAAGCGTGCCAGGCGGAGAAAATGCTATTTCAAATTTAAGCAACCTGACAGACCAACGAAAATTCTATTTTAATGTTAAGCAACATGACAGAACAATGCCAATTATTTCATAACTATTAGTGTAGCAGACATACAAAAATACTATTTTACACTTAAGCACAGGGCTATGCTAATGAAAACAACTACGACAGACCAAAGTATGCTATTTTAAACTTAAGTGTGACAGACGCATGGAAATGCTATTTTAATGTTAGGTTGGACAGAAACACGAAAATGATATTCCAAACTTTTGCGTGACAGGCCAGCAACAATTATATTTCATGGCGAGATGAACGAAAATGTTATTTGAAACATCAGCAACGTAGCAGACCAATAGAAATGTTCTTTCGAATTTAATCGTGACTGATGTTTCAAAACCTGGGTATAAAAGGCTTACAGCGGCTCTCGCTAGAAATTGCTCTCCGTGTTGGTACCGAAAATATGTACCCAAGAAGAGATAACTCTGACTTAACAAAACGGTCAGTTCAAAATTCGTAGCTGGTTAGCGTCAACGATAAAAGGAAAAAAGGTACAAAAGTCGAAACTGTGTAAACACTATCACCGAGATAAAGACACTAGCCAGAATCATCAAATCATGTAAATAACATCTCAAATACAATGTGGAAAAATAGTTTTCGATACTGACCCCGAAAGCGAAAGAGGACCGAAAGTGCCGAAGGCAATAAGTCTCAGGTGCAATCGTGGGAGTGCAACTTTTTGCAGCAAGTCATCAGGACGAGCAGTCGACTTTTTGGTGGGAGAATCTCTGAAGGAAATCCACTGCTACCATATTCCTTCCATTATTACTTTATTCCCATTCTAACACACGTCTGACCCTTAAGGATTATTAATCTACTCTAAAAGGTATATTCATTTACTTGAAAACCATTTTAACTTGTCCCTGTCTTTTTGACTTCATTCCGCTGCATAGAACACGGCTACACCCTAAATATTATTCGTTTACTTGAACACAACTGTAAACCTGTTCCTATTATTGTGACTTTATTTACCTGCCAAGAACACGGCGAACTCCACAAATTCTTATACTCGGAAATCACTGTTCTCTGGTTCCCATTCATTCTCACTCTAATAACTCTGTTAATTGACTCCCCGTTTTGGCTGAGAGTCGCGAACTCGCAGTATTTCGCAAGACAACCACTTCTAAAGACTAACTATCACAATACATCTCCAATTTTCCACAATCATTAACACACTCTGAAAATTATAGTTTTCGTATTAAGTCATTACACGTGCAATGCCGCTCGTTGAACATATGTTAATCCAAATCTGTGCAGATCATAGATTCATTAATGTGTGCCTATAAAGTCATTACATATGAAATGTCGTATTGCGTGTATGTTAATCAAAAACTAATAAACTTGAAGTTCATTAATGTATTTGTATTGATTAGCAGACATGAAAATGATGTATTCGTCATTAAAGATAATCGATACACCATAATCGATTAACCATAATCGATACACCATAGACTCCTAAATACAGAAATAAAAGCTGTTTTTAAAATATGAATTCAAGCTTGATTTTATTTGTTTATTTTTTACGGCATGTCAACACTTTTGGAATTGTTTAATTCTCAACACAATATGTATTGTAAACAATTAATTGGACACATTTTTTGTGGAGGAGTTCATACCTTTTAAATGTTATTACATCAAACTTAAACGTGGTACATTAAGGAAAAATCTTATTTCAAAACGAAAGGTGGTGAATAAACAAAAATACTATTTCAAAACAAAAGGTGGTGGATAAACAAAAATACTATTTCAAAACAAAAGGTGGTGAATAAACAAAAATCCTATTTCAAAACAAAAGGTGGTGGATAAACAAAAATCTTATTTCAAATCTAAAGGTGGTGAATAAACAAAAATACTATTTCAAAACAAAAGGTGGTGGATAAACAAAAATCCTATTTCAAAACAAAATGTGGTGAATAAACAAAAATACTATTTCAAAACAAAAGGTGGTGAATAAACAAAAATCTTATTTCAAAACAAAAGGTGGTGGATAAACAAAAATACTATTTCAAAACTAAAGGTGGTGGATAAACAAAAATACTATTTCAAAACAAAAGGTGGTGGATAAACAAAAATCCTATTTCAAAACAAAAGGTGGTGAATAAACAAAAATACTATTTCAAATCTAAAGGTGGTGAATAAACAAAAATCCTATTTCAAAACAAAAGGTGGTGAATAAACAAAAATACTATTTCAAAACAAAAGGTGGTGGATAAACAAAAATACTATTTTTAAACTAAAGGTGGTGGATAAACAAAAATCTTATTTCAAAACAAAAGGTGGTGGATAAACAAAAATACTATTTCAAAACAAAAGGTGGTGGATAAACAAAAATACTATTTCAAAACTAAAGGTGGTGGATAAACAAAAATACTATTTCAAAACAAAAGGTGGTGGATAAACAAAAATACTATTTTTAAACTAAAGGTGGTGAATAAACAAAAATCTTATTTCAAAACAAAAGGTGGTGAATAAACAAAAATACTATTTCAAAACAAAAGGTGGTGGATAAACAAAAATACTATTTCAAAACTAAAGGTGGTGGATAAACAAAAATACTATTTCAAAACAAAAGGTGGTGGATAAACAAAAATACTATTTCAAAACAAAAGGTGGTGAATAAACAAAAATACTATTTCAAAACTAAAGGTGGTGGATAAACAAAAATACTATTTCAAAACAAAAGGTGGTAGATAAACAAAAATACTATTTCAAAACAAAAGGTGGTGGATAAACAAAAATACTATTTCAAAATTAAAGGTAGCAAACCAACGAAATTAGTACTTCAAAGATAAACATTGTAGACTTACAAAAAAGCTATTTTAAACTTTAACGTAATAGATCAAAAAAACATTTTTTTTAAAAACTAAAACGCGGTAGATTAATATAAAATGCTATATTTAAAGCTTACGCATAATAGATGACTGAACTACTTTTTTCAAATTTAAACCTGACAGAGCTTGAATATTACAGGAAAAACTAAAATACTTTTTAAACTTAAATTTGACAGATCAACAAAAATGCTATTTCAAACTAAAACGTAGAAAACAAACGAAAATAATATTTAAAAGTTAATCGTGGCAAAACGACGTATTCCAACGAAAATAACATTTTCAGACGTAATTGTAACCGACGAATAAAACCTTTTATATTATAGGTTCTTGCACAAATCTCGAATACAATACGTTCACTGAACTTCGTCCCTATTTACGTTCCTACCCATGTAGAGAGAGTAAGACATAAGGTCTGGTTTTGATTGGGGAAATCAAGCTTTCAAAAAAGGGGCAATCTGTACTGAGATAAAACTAAACATTCTTTAGTCTAGAAGAATGTCTTTTTTACTGACCGCGGACAGAGACTATGAAATGTTGTATCGGAACAGATACTACTCTCTACTCCTAGCAAAAAGATCAGTTCAAACTGAAGTGCTAGAAAACGACCGACAGACAAAGCTGCTCGAGAGATTCGTAAGTCGCATGTAAGAATACTTCTGAGGAAATGACGTAATACCTTTTAGAAATGTGAAGTAGTTAAACTAAGAGACGCGATGTCACCACCTTAAATAATGATGTGTGTACGTTCATTGCAATAGTTGCGTAAAACGTAATCAGCAAGAATGCCTTTACTTTTTCTCTGTCTCGTCTCCGATTCGTTAACATTCAATGATATCCGTTTGATATTTGTTTTCTTTTTCTCGCTCTCTCTCATTGAAAGAAACCAACAGACTGTGACAGATAAACGACAGATAAAGCTCCAGATGCAAAAGTCTGGAGATCGCCAGGTCTGATAAAGATGTAAATTTGAAATTGACTCTGACAGTTTCTCATTGTTATTCCTTACGTATGATACGGTATAACGTGACCCTAAGCATACTTAAAGGCTCATTATTTGTGAGACAAGATGCAATTATTATCTACGTGTCTTAGATAACAAGATTTTCTTGGAGGGGCACGGGCTGATAGATGCAAATATATCTGACTGGTCGAATGAGATCACGTGGTGATAGAGAAGGGGTACTTTTCATAGGGTTAGCTTCTTTTTGTATCGAAAGAAGATAGATACTCTTTCAATGAAATCTGCATAGTGAAAGGAGGGTTGCGCAATCCCCAACACCACTTCTCCAAATGTGGCATTGTTTTAGTCAAGCCGCAAGTAGAAATGAAAAGCTACCAGAAGCAATGCTGTGATAATGCTACATATCACACAGCAAGTATCGAACAGAAAACAATCAAAATAATGAACGCAAAGCGAAAAAACTGACAGTAACCATGTAACGGTGAATCTATGTGCCCGTTCCTCACATGTATATATCTAGTCCGTTCCCATCACCCACACAGCCTTTTCTTACTTTACACTTTCTTCTACCGAGCTACCGCCGTTTTTGGATTTCTCAATCCCGCCACGGCACCAATGTATAACTATTAACTTTGTTATTGTATTCTTTGATAAAGACCGCTTCGTGGCGAAATATTAATCAAATAATGACTGTGTTAATCTCTTTTTGTCCATATATATATATATATATATATATATATATATATATATATATATATATATATATATATATATATATAAAAAATAGGGATATAGTGATCCGACGTAATGGTAAATAAAAATATAAAAGCCAAAAGATATATTATTTATGTATTCATCAGCGTTTTGTCTTTATTGTAAGACATTCTCAGGATGAATAAACAAATGTGTGTGTTTGTGTTTGTGTGTGTATGTGTGCGTGTGTGTTTGTGTGTCTATGTGTGTATATCATCACTTGTATACTCTCTGTGCTCTCTTTATCAATTTTTCTTCCGTATTTATGTATTTCTTCTTCTTCTTAAAGCGATAAAGTGAGTGAGTGAGAGAGAGAGAGTGAAATAGAGAGAGGGAGAAAGAGCTAGAGAATATACGGAGCGTAATAATAGAGCGATATAAATGTTACCAATACTTACATGACTCTTCATTTCTGTTTCTAAAATGTTAGAAGATCCAAACTCGCAGACGTACTTGACCGCTCGGGAAGCATACTCGCCATAGTCCCAAATCCGATAACTATCGCTGTGAGATGCACCCACAATGTTTGACCAGTGGAGCAAAGGGGTCTCTATAGAACAAAACGACCAATGTATATATATATATATATATATATATATATATATATATATATATATATATATATATATATATATATGGGAAAAAGAAACAATGTTTCAGACAATATGTAAAAATAAAAATGGAATAAAGAATAAGCAATTCAACAACTAACAAAATAACTCAAAAACTCATCTTGTAAAGTTCCACCGAGATATTTCGGTCGTGGATACGGCCATTTTCGATCAGTTAATAAACTTTATTTCAAAACGGAAAAGTTTTCAAATTCATACAGAGAATGCGATTGGAAGAAATTGTCACGTGCAGAGAACAACAAAACGGGGAGAAAAAGGAATGCGAGGAATGTTATAAAAAGAGAAAGAAAAAGAAGAAGAAGAAGAAGAAGAAGAAGAAGAAGAAGAAGAAGAAGAAGAAGAAGAAAGAGATACCAATACCAAGAAGAAGAAAGAGATACCAATCTTCCGGCCACCACTTCAATACCCATAAGGCAATCCCTATCAAAAATATTCATGACACCAAACTTCGACGTCTCACAGAATCCTGTCTGATCCTATGTCATAAAAACACCATTGCCCAAAGACAAGGCTTTTATAATATTTATTTTCCTACGGCTAGATCGATTTTATACGAGATGAATCTAAATGAATACGACTCTGGCTAACTTTTAACCCTTGTCTCCCTTCTTCCCCCCTTTCCCCTCCCCTGCCTCCTCCTCTTCCCTTGTTTCGTCCCTCGACGATAACTACTCCAATTACTACTAATCCTGTAGACTTCCGACGTTCTCAGCCCGAATTCAATCAGCAGGCGATATCTAAGCACTGATTTTTTCTCTCTCTCTTTTTATTTTTATTTTTATTTTTATTCTTTAATAGGTTTCGACAAAAACATGTCGATTTACCCTTCCCCACGTTTTCTCCCACTTTCTCTTCTTCTTCGTTTCGTCTTCTTCAACTGACGTTCCCAACTTTCCGGTTGATTGGTATCTCTTTCTTCTTCTTCTTCTTCTTCTTCTTCTTCTTCTTCTTCTTCTTCTTCTTCTTCTTCTTTTTCTTTCTCTTTTTATAACATTCCTCGCATTCCTTTTTCTCCCCGTTTTGTTGTTCTCTGCACGTGACAATTTCTTCCAATCGCATTCTCTGTATGAATTTGAAAACTTTTCCGTTTTGAAATAAAGTTTATTAACTGATCGAAAATGGCCGTATCCACGACCGAAATATCTCGGTGGAACTTTACAAGATGAGTTTTTGAGTTATTTTGTTAGTTGTTGAATTGCTTATTCTTTATTCCATTTTTATTTTTACATATATATATATATATATATATATTTATATATATATATATTAATGAGATTAGTGTAAAAAATATCAAACTTGAGATGGAATTGGGTAAATCTAAAAATACTGATGAGACAAAGAAGAGTTTAGACGTCATTTGTAGAACTATATGATGAAAACATTTAATACAATTTGATCTGGGTATTTAAATTACGTGTCTTTCCCTGTATGTATCTGTCTCTTTCTTCATTTATCTTTCTCTGTCAGTGGATACAATTGAACACAAGGCTCTGTAAGAAGATCAAACACAATGTTTAGATTTTACTAGAGAATCCAATGGTTGTATCTATTTTTGATTAGTTATTTAGAAAATAGTATCGTCTCTATTCGCGTCGGACACCTGTGTTGGCGCCGGACATCCGTATACAAAAAATACGACAGTTTGATTGATTTTATTAATATTTTATTAATATGTTTTGGGGTGAGAGTTATGGTTCGGGTTTAGAAATGTATTTTTTAATTGAATATTTTATCTAAAGTATTAAAAAAAGTTAAACATGATTTTATTTTTTAAATATGCACACACAAAAGCATAATTCAAAATAAATGAACAAGTAATTAGAAAATGATTATTTGTAACTAAAAGACTATTTAAATAAGTCCCTATTTACTTGCTTCCAAATGAGGGAAAATTTTTATTTTCTTCATCCAGACTTAAGTGTAGCAGGATAATGTCATAATAGACATGGCGTTTCCACGTTAAAATTAGAAATAAGAAGTACACTGGGTATACAGGTTAGAGATCAGAACTATACAGGTTTCATCATTCATTCCCAGACAATGCCGGTGTTTCTTGTAAGTAAATAGATCACATGATAAAACATAAACATATCTTATTTAATACGCCCTGGAATTTCCACGGGTCATCCCAGATTATACTTATATTTGTGGTTTGTGATTTTTTACATATATGTTCACTTACGCGTGGGGAAATCTTTTGGATGAGTTTGTCTTGACCAAAGTCCTTGGAAGACCATTTTGTAAGTGGCGTAGCCGCAGGCACAGCATGATTTATCCTGCTTGTCATTGACCATTTCATCTTTTTGTGTTTTCTCAATCGCTGAAATAAATAAAGAATTAAATTTAATAATTTATTATACGTTGACATTAATCAAAGCAAATACATCTGTATAAAAATTCCGTACCCACGTTTAATTTGGATAATCTATGTCATAAAGAGAAGAGAGTGCAATATTAATTTTATATGATATGCACTTCCAGCGCAAAGGGGACGCCGACATTGTATCAGATGGAGTCAAATTCCCAAAACATTAAAACAATGTCAGATTATCTTTTAAAAAGGATACAGGCATGATAGTCAAAAAATATACGAGCGGGCACAAAAATAAACTCGTATCTTACGACAATGCAATAGCGGAGATTTAACCAGAAGTAATCGCGTCAACATATCAGGTATATGGGGCAGGCATAGACATAAATCCATCTCATTGAGTGCATCAACCCTCCATTCAGTCAAATCAAAGCAACGAGAGAACATCAAGTCGACCGTACTCAGACAATCAGAAAGGCAAATCCAGTCCGACAACAATATAAACTGTCGTATATCAGCAGCCTAATAAGATATCTCTCAAACTTGCAGAGTGTAGCTAGCGAGATAGGATATTTAAGGTTCAGGTGGCGCTCAGCGGTTGATTGTTCCAGACTTTGCTTTCCGTTTTTTCTAAGACAGGAAACATTTTACTGTTTGTCGCCTAAGACGTATACCTTCACCAGAGAATCCTAGCGGGTTAGAACATGGCTATTTCTATACACGTCGTTGGTGCCCTTTTCTTGATGTATCTGAAATCTCTACGGTGCTACATCTACTCTTAGTAGAAAGGAAAGTAAATCCACATGTCTTGGGTCACTGCTAGTACCGGGTTCCTTCTCGGTCAATGATATCTTATCTAGTAGAAGCATTATCACAACTAAGACCCGCAAACAGAAGCCCCCACCCCCACTCCCCAACAGAAATAGCTCTTTGGCAATTTAGGGTCATCACCACCTGCAGCCCAAATTAGTAATTCAACGAAAGCACACTGCAAGAAATCGTCATATTAACAGCTATTTAAACGGGTAACTTCATGCAAATACCTATAAACGAAATAAGCCGTTTTCACATAAAAAACAAGAAACTAAATCATAAGTGAATGTTGTCTACTACTTTAATAGAATACTTAGTTCTGTCTGCTAAATTATAAGTCATATTTCCCCAAAATAAAATACCTTATTTTATTACCCTTTAAACTACTCTAAATTAATTAATTGATGTAAAATAACTATCCTTAAAATTTAACAAATATCGAAGCTATCTGGATTTTCACGAATCGCATACAAGCCTTCTTTGCCCCGATTGCATACAATTAAAATAAACCAAATATAACTCACAATGCCTTACATTACGCCTAGCAGTTTTATTCTAAAATCTATTATGATCTGTTAATTTGTTGAGAGGTGAATCCTATACTCTGAAATATATAAACTTCATAACATACCTAACTTTGTATTAATAGAGATATTAAGGTAGTCTGACGATTTCCATCGATCGATTGAGGCACAAACCTTTCCGTAAAGCTTTTTTTACTATAAGTATATTTTAATATCATTACTCAGATGTTCTGATGTATACAGCGTTGAAGTAAATATCGAACCAATAAGATATACGTACTAGATTATCTATTTTTAAGGCTTATATTCACCCGGAACAAGGCACATCGTCACTGAGAACTAAGGGGTTACTGTGAATTAGGGGCCTGTTTACAAAAGTGGAGAGTTGTTCAGCGAGACGTTCGTCATTCTATATTTACATTTATGTTGGTGTTATACATGAAAGTAAACATGGAACAAAAAGAGTATTCAAAAGGCAAGCAGGCAGAGACAAGAAGGTATTAGAGAAAAAAACTTTCCGACATCAAGTGACAACAGTGAAGGAGTGGAATTTTGCTATGCAGCAAGTTCTTTGGAGCACATTCTATTGAAGTACCAGAAAAACAAGCACATCGATGCATGATTGCGACAATGAGACAAGAGTTGGAGCCTTGTAGACAGTGAGGGGCCTGTTAGGTTAGAAGTTCTCTTTTGAATCCTGCCAAAGTGGAAGAGACTAGTTGTTGGTGCACCAACACATATATTGCAACAATTCTCCATGTATGGTCGAATGCTGGTTTTGTTGAAATCTAGGATACAAGCAGGTGTGAGAAGTTTTCAAGCTTCGTAGAGGGAGCCCACATCTTTGCAGCAGACTTGGCCGTATCTTCTATGTATTTGTTCCATGACTGTGAATGTTTGGCCGAGTAGTTTGAATATTAGACTCTCAGAAAAGGTGCTATTAGCTATGAAAATTGACAGTTGGAAATGTTTCTTATAATTGTTAAAGGCAACGAGCTTTGTTTTAGAAGCATTACATGTAACCATTCATTTATGGTCCCATTCTACAACACACATAAAGTTGGCCCATTTATTGCACTCTCAGTTAGATTAAAAGCCGAAATAAAACCTTATCTTTGTGATATATACGATCGAGAATCTAAGGTTAACTAATTTGCATATTGCTTTGTAAAATGACATCTCATTAATCTACTATTCGTTCCCATTGTTTACTATTTCAATGGTCGTTTATATTTTATTATCACACGTAGTTCTAATCAAACATTTTGTGTAAAAAAAAATGTTTCAAGTCTTTTAATATAAATTTACTTTTAGGGTTGACGATCTAGTTGTACATTGTAAATTAAATACAAAGTCCTCCAAACACACACACACACACACACATACACAAATACACACACGCCGGCGAAGCGAAATGAGTCAGCGAGTATCCCTCGATTGTAATTTCATTATGAAATTAAATTTCGCCATAATGCATTTCAATTAATTTTTAAACAATTAACCATATCATTTAGTTTGTTATATTGTACATTAAAAACAAGCCCCCGCCAACTCTACACAAACATACTGCTTCCAAGTAAAGAAGTCAGTGAGTTTCTCACCCGAATTTAATTTATTGAAAATAAAAAATTCCACCATAATACATTCCGTTCAATTCGTAAAACATGTCTGACATTTTATTACTTAGTTAGTTTATAAATTAACCTTTCAACCAAAGAAAAAACACACACATCGCGGCCAAGCAAGTGAGTATGAAACCTTATGCAAATTTTATTTATTACGAAATTCAATTCGACCATCGCGAATTCCGGTCTTTCATGAACAAGTCACACGATTTATTCTTTTATTAAATTGTAAATGACTCCCTTCAATTGAAACAATAAAAGAATCAGTGAAATAATATTTTTGATCGTAGATAAATGCTTAGCATTTCAGCTGTAAAGTGTCTTTCTGGTCTTTGTCGTTCAATTCTATTCTGGGATTGCGATTATTGTTTTCTTAAATTTACGGGGCAATGCCGGGACATGAGTCCCGCAAGTATATATATATATATATATATATATATATATATATATATATATATATATATATATATATATATATATAATACATATTATATACATATATATATATATAATACATATTATATACATATATATAATACATATTATATATATAATTCATCCAGCATTTTAGCCTGCCGCTTCCTTACAGGGATTAAACGCGCAAGCCTCTGTGTTGCTTAATTGCCATAAATATATTTCATAACTTAATACCTAGCTCTATTAACGAATTGAGCACTGTTGAAGAAACTACTTAAAATTGATGCATAAAATATTATATATCCTTATAACATTTTATGTGGATACATTAAATAATAATAATAATAATTATAATAATGATAATAATAATATATATATATATATATATATATATATATATATATATATATATATATATCATCTCTCTCTCTTCATATATATATATATATATATATATATATATAGAGAGAGAGAGAGAGAGAGAGGGAGAGAGAGAGAAAGAAAAAGAGAGAGTGGGAAGAAAATGTTTCCTTATCTATCATTGTAAAATATAGTTCATATATTATCATTTATAGTTTAATGCATTGACATACATAATGGTTCATATATATCCTTGCATATATACATATATGAAAAGAAAACACCCCCCCACACACACATATATATATATTATATATATGTGTGTGTGTGTGTATGTATGTGTAAGTAAGGAAAATAGCTGTGTGCGTGCCAAGTACTGCCTGAAAATGTTTTCTGCGAACGTGTATTCATGACGTACAATTATGTTTCTTTTCTGTCGTCTCAAATGCAATTTTATTTGAGTTCTAATGGACATTTAACACCGTAGACCACAATGAGATTGTAACCGACACCACCAGAAAAAAGGTCACACAGTAAACCGCCATAACGCTAGAGTAAGAAAGCACGGCGATTAAAAATGTGAATTTTTATGCATCTGAACTTGCACACTTTACCGAATGTCCTAAATAAAGGAAGTTGGATTAAACTTACAACTTATATATATAAATTGCTATAATTATTGTTCTCTCCAAATGCGTTGTTTTTTGTTTCTTTTCTTTTATAAAAACATTATTAACTGCATTTAAAATCTATATGGAATTTATTATGTCTTTTTTTCTTTCTTAATCTTTTTCCCTCAACCTCTGTCGTTCTATCTTCCTTTCCATATGCCCTTTTGGGGTTTCAGTTGAAGAAAGACTTTCTATTAACTTGCCTCCCCACGCGAACTGTTTTAATGTTGGGAAAATTCAGCTCCTCAAAATGTGTCAATCTGGATCAGGACAAAAAATAAAATTGTCTCCATCAAAGAGGATTTCATTTCACTGACGACGGACAGAAAATAGTAAGTGTAACATAAGGACATATACTACACTTTACTTGAAACATGAAAATGCTAATACCAAGATCAATCAGAATATATTAGGGTGATTTTTTAAAAAACAATTCTGTAGGTTAAGAATTCGCGTGGAACATCCATAAACATCAAATGCGACTTTTATTTTATTTTATTTACAAAAAAAACATGATGAAAATTTAATAGATAGTTGCCTGGGGTTTAATGCGTAAACTGATTGAGTGAAGGGTATAAACTGTTTCGGTCGCCGATGGTGAATTACTACTTTATTGGATACTGCACCCCATAGACTGGTATTGTCTTGGCCTTCGGGGCTTGATTTACGCCTGTCTATGGGTCTGTCAAGTGCAGTTCTAGGAGGTCCACCCTCTCAGGCTTCGCCTCCCCTTTTTGGGGAGGAGTAAGTTTATTGCTTACTGCTTTAGGCGCCATACCGGGGAATGCCGACGGGACTGCCCAGGCAATTTTTAATGGCCACAGTGCTCACCTCTCGGGCGCTGGCTTTTCAAACCCCACTTTCCCGACCTGACCTTGGGTCACATCTTACTTGTGGGAGTAAGATAAAAACTGGCTTTTTGCCTAACTCCTGGAGAGGAGTAAATCAATACTACTTTATTGCAATGATCGAATTGTATTGACCTTATTTACTTCCTATGTAAAATGTCAACCGTGAATCAGATAGTTCGATATGCGTTTTTTGGCGGGTACCAGTATTGGGTCCAAGGTTAGTTTTTCGTACAATACGTCCTACATTGCACTGTACACTATGTTGGTAGTAGGAGGACCAGGAGGGTCCTCATTCACTTCCGGAAAACGCCGTGTGTGACTGTTAATGTTTAAAAATATGAAATCATACCTCAATATTTGGGGATTAACAATGTGGTTAAAATTTCATGATATTTGAATGCGTTTAGTTTTATTACATTAACTTCTATTCAAATTAACAGAAAACTGCATTGTATTTTTATATCATGTGAACATTTCAATCAACAAAAAGTATTTTTATGTATGAAACCTATGGCAAATAAAAACTCTTTTCTATTCAGTTTTAATCCATAAAAATAAAGACAAACGAGGTTTAAAAAGACAATCGAACATTCGAGCCTCGCCAATAATACTCGACATTTGTTAAAATATAAAAAGAAGCAACAATTTAATAGAAAATATGTAAATGAAACAAATCCCCTTAAAATTCTTTGTTTACTCACCATCTAAAATTTCTACTCAAATTCCAAAACATGACATTCATCAGCTTCATGTGTACGACGTAATAAAAACAATAATTCCTACAGATAACGGTTACATGGTGCGTCTCCATTGGCCACGTTGATTTGAAATGATATAGCTAATAACAACGGATACGAAAGAATAAACTCCGATCATAATTCTTAATTTTCTTGCAGAAGGGTTTATTCCCGAAATATTAGATATTATCTAATCACAGCATACTATTTAAAAACAATATGCTGGATAGTGAAGGAGAACGGTGGGAGGGCGCAGAAAAAAAAGGTGCGGGGAGCTAGAAGTAGAAGTCAGGAAAATCACGTAACTTTTGGTTGAAGAGCGGTCTGTATCTTCGCCTACCAGCCAGCCGATCGAGCAGACGTGAGAAACGGAGGGTTCTCGCTATTCCTAGAGCGGGCCGGGACGGTGAGCACAGGTGCTCGAAAGTCGGCTTGCCTTATGTATGTTATGGTATATTTCCTCAATTCATTTTAGTCATTTTCTCTCTCGTACACATGCAGTTAATTTCTGTTCCAAGTCCGGAGTCCACGCGTTATCGTTTCAACGGGTGAGATACGCAAGCCAGCTACGACGAAACCTTGGTACACACAGCACGAAAGTAAGCAGTATTAAACAATTATGTTTCCAGTCATCAGTTTCATAATAATATGCCCAACCCGACTAGCAGGGAAACCCCACACCGTCACTCCACAAGTCCCTAGATGGCGGACTATTGTCTATTCCAAATTCTTTCGTTGGACCGCTTGACTTTAGAGTTTCCTTTCTTTTTCTCCGTATCCCTTCCGTACCAACATACAACAAATTTAATATAATGTGAACAAACACTTTGCTGTCCAACTCACACACAGGATGCCCTATATGAATATGTCCCCTATCACAGTAAACCCATAGGCTTCAGTTGAAATATGCATTGGTTGGTGCGAACAACAGTTTAAAAATATTAATAATTATTAGCAACGTATTTATGTTTATGTGAATTTTAATTTCGCATTTTTAAATCTTTCAAATAATAAAGTACATTCTACATACAATGTTTCGTAAAAATATAAGACTCTTTCTAAATAATTAATTTTAACAATCGAAGTTGTCCAGCATTCTAAAGAGTAACATATTACCGAATTATGAAATAATTTATAAGGATACCTTATGGGCATTAATTTAAAGCATGGTTAAAGCAGCCAGAAATCTTGACCATCAAATAAAATAGGGTTTGCCTAAAATATGCGTTTATTTGCTATGGATTAACTCGTAGCATATGTCCAGTGAGGAATTATTCAGAAATGGATACACTAGTTTAAATTTAAATGGTTATGATGCTATTACTTTTGAGTAGATAGTTATGAAACTTATTACGAGAAGATTTCGTTTTTAATTAAATGCGTTATTGGGTGTGCTATGCTGTTTTAGGTGATAAAGGACGTTCAGAGTGTAAATAGCAATGCACCATGTCTAAGAGTGTTATTTCAAATAGGTCATATACAAGTTAGCAAATGTGATAATTTGGCAGAGAAGAGACACCTCTTTCCAGGTTCGAAATACAATGGATATCTTTCCGTGCGGAGTATATAATGAAGCAAGGGTTGCGTAATTCTATACGAACCTTACCATAACCAGCATTGCGTTAATCCAGTAGCAATGACTATGTTTTGATAAGCAATTAAAAAGTAATCGTATTTGTGAGGTTTCTGGTTCCTAGATTACTTACATTAACAAGGTTTTGAGGAGCTAGTCTGTCATTCTATTTAAATCATAGCCTGCTGAAGGATATATGAATTTTAGGCTTTCTCAAGAGTACGCGGGACGGTGATGCAATAGCCTCTGCGGAACTTGAACTCGACACCTGACACCATAGACCGTTCCCATAACCACTACGCAGCGCCACTTTCATTGGCTGATATACAGTTAATAGAAATACACCTTTTTAGTTTTATATATAACTAAATGACCGTTATACTTCATACACAGATTAATATGTCTGCAACTATTATTTTAATGTTAAAGAGAACGTTTTATTTTTGTGTGTCGAATAGATAAGAAATAATCCTTGCGTCCATTAAAAACGAATCAATTAAAAATTATCGTAAAAGCATGCACTTCTTGATAGAAGTTTCTTAGAACTTCAATGAAAAATGATACAATTTTTAAGAATATAAATTTCAAATCTTAATTTGAAAAGCATGTTTTTTTCGAGCGTTTTATATTTCAAGTAAAATGCGATGCATTAGATCCGTCTTTTCATATCGATTAGAGGTATTGTCCGTCGGTCTGCCAATCTGTTAATCCGTCGGTTAGTCTGTGACACTTCAGATTGGAACAACAATTTCAAGGCTTAAGAAGCAGATGGAGTAGATTTATTTCTTATATTTAACACCAAACAATGCACATTGCAACTAGGACGTAAGGGGCTAATGTTAACAAACCTACTATTTATACGGGCATCTTTAGTAGGGAGTAATGAAGCGAGATATTTGTTCACATTGCATTTAAACTTCTGCATGTTGGGAAACACAGAACATGGAGAAAATTCAAAAAGCAAGCCGTTCGAGGAAGGAAGCTATTAGAGTAGAAAGCTATTCAGCATCTGGGAAGTTATACGATAAAGGGTGGGATTTTGCTCATTGTCGGGATTGGTCGGCGGTATTTATATACGTTGAAAGGACACGGATCTCGGCCTTTTGGCTAAGATCAAAGTGTAGTATCTGTTCCGATGGATACTGCACGCCTGTCCTGTGCAGTTCTAGGAGGTCCACCCTCCCAGGCTTCGCCTCCCCTCTTTGGGGAGGAGTAAGTTTATTGCTTACTGCTTGAGGCGCCCCTACCGGGGAATGCCGACGGGGCTGCCCAGGCAATTTTTAAATGGCCAGAGTGCTCACCTCTCGAGCGCTGGCTTTTAACCCCACTTACTCGACCCAAGCTGTGGTCACATCTTACTTGTGGGAGTAAGATAAAACTGGCCTTGTGCCTAACTCCTGCAGAGGAGTAAATAAATATACGTTGAAGGGACACTAGTGCAGTAAGCTTGTCGGAGCACATTCCGTTGAAGTACTTGTTAAACAAGCACAGGGATGCAACCTTGTATAGACAGTGTGGGACCTATTTGATCCGCCCTATTAGAGCCGCTGTCCGTCAGTAACTTAGTCAAGCTTATATTTGAAATAGGATTTCAATGTCATGTTTAGATCCTAAATGTGCATCGGTAAACGCGCTGATCAAATGGGCGCGTCTTCAAAATATCTGTTTGTTGTTTGTTGTGTAAGTTAAAAATCTATGAAGCATTGCTTACAATAGACATGAGACGCAGAGTGAGTCAAGAAAAAGAATCTTTCTTACGGAAAGACAGAGATAAGCTTAGCGTGGGAAAATCAAAGAATTGCGTGTATTCGTTAAATTCGGTAGACGGACAGAATAAATAAACAAGTATATAAAAGTTTCTTGGCAAACATTAATATGCTTGAACATTGTAGAAATTTTAATCTGCTTGTAAAATTTCCTTTGGATGCTGAAATATATTGGTGATTGTGTGTGTGATTGTGCGTGGGTGTGTAACGATACACGTACACATAAAAGTTGTGTTTACGTGTATACAAAAAAAGTTATAGATAGTCTATTTAAATCTATACTAATATGTGAGGCGTGATTCTGTCTGTCGATCATCTAACTACCTTTACGCTCTAACACCTACTATTTTGAAATGTGACAAGGAATGTGTTTGCAGATTGAAGAAATGGTGCGTTTTGTTTTTCTTCTCATAAACAGATTCCTGTTCGTGAAAGATCCTGACTCCTCAAATACCCCTCCTCCTCATAAATACACTACACACACACACACACACACACACACACACACACACACACACACACACATATATATATATATATATATATATATATATATATATATATATATATATATATATATATATTAGTACTTCATGTATCCACATAAAATATTATAAGGAGATATAATTTTTTATGTATCAGTTTTCAGTATTTACTTCAACAGTGCTCGATACGTAAGTAGAGCTAGGTAGTAAGCAATGAAAATATATATGGCAATCAAGCTACACAGAGGCTCCCGTGTTTCATCCCCGGGGGGAATCGTCAGGCTAAATGCATGGAGTTATTTTTCTCAGGTGTTTTTATATACATGGCTTGCTAGTTAACCAATCAGATTCTTTGTTGTTCCCTCAGCCAATCGTTGGGCTTCCCGCGAACAAAGGCTTCCCGCGAACATATATATATATATATATATATATATATATATATATATGAAGAGGAGCTCAGAGATAATAAATAATGTAAACCGAACTATATAATATCTTGTAGAATACCCGTCCCAGTACGGGTAAACTTAAGTTCCTAAACAGAACAGTTTGGCACCACTTTTATGTCCCCTTTTATGTCCCCTTACAATCAAAATATCAATATATTGAACTTTATGTTTAGAATCATTATTCAAATATTGACATAAAACCTATTACATGGTTTCGATTCTAGAAATATCTTAAATTTAATTCTGAGGTCCCGCACTGTCTACCAAACTCTAGGCCCTTCCCCATCACCGCAATGTTGCATACATGTGCTTGTTTTGCAAGTACTTCCACGGAATATGCACTGACGAATTTACTACACATTTACTCCCTCAACGTAAACACGCTTGGCAAGCTACCAATCAGTAACATCCCACCAATTCCCTATAGAGGTCCCCAGATTCCAGAAATAAAGAGGTGTTAAGAAAAATTCAAATTGATGGAATTCTGCTTAATTGGTGTCTAATGCCTATGCATCAAGCTTAATGCAAATCTGAAATAGTTGAATTTTCATAATAATTGGTTAATTTCTTTAGGAAAAAATCCGGTAAATACAAATATATAAATATATACAAATACAAATACGAATAAGTAAAACCTTAATTTGAACGCGTTTATAATCACATAAATTGCAATGTGCTTAAAATATTTTTTTTTATCAAAGACAAAAATCTACTGGTAGAATTTCCTTACTTGTCGAACATTTGTTCCTTGGAATTCCAGCAGTTTGTTTTGTATAACGATTAAGTGAACTGTTTAAAACAATAACGTCTCCAATTGATATGCATGTCTGCCGGTAGACAGAGAAATGGTTGATATTGACTGGCCTTTACACCTACCGACACAACTACTTAACAAGTATGTTTGTATGTTGCCTTTGGTGTTTATAAATGAAAAGAAGCCGCGTGTTATATTTATATGTTTGCTGGTATGCCTACAAGAAGAAAAGGATCTGTCAGTTCAGAAAATCTGAACTCTGTCTCACCATTTGATTCAGCTTGGTGCCAGACTCTGTTATCATTGTTTGGATCTTGAAGATCTGACAGACTAATGTTATCGTTTAAATAACATTAAATAGAATTAATGACCTTATTGTTCTATAACTGTTTGCCCGTTTTGTGTGTCTGTGTGTGGTAGACGTAGAAAAGGAGTGAGAGAGAGAAAGAGAGAAGGAGAAAGGAAGAGAGAAAAAAAAGATGGAGAGAGAGAGAAAAAAAGAAATATAAGGGGATAGGGCACACGAGAGAGCAAATAACATAGGGGGAAAAAAGGAAGAACAAGATTCAAAGGAGAGAGAGAGAAAAAGCAAGATAGAGAGAGTTTAAAACCACTGTTTCTCATCATACCTGATTTGTCTTTTTGTCCTCAATTTTAAAAATGTTATCGTGTAGATTGATAGTCTAATTGATACCACTGTGGACTATGGAATCAGTTATTCTTATTTAGAATCCCATCGGCATTCATTAGTCGAATTATGCATCCGTAATATAAAGAAAGCTATGAACCCACAATTTCACTTAGCTATGAGTAAAATAAAGGTATTTTCCAACTAATCGTATAGAGATGAGAGAGATTGATAACAATAATAATAAAACATGTGGCTTATTAAAACACATGGATTACTCACTCTTCAAGATTGTATTAATATAATAAATACTTAGCATCGACAAGAACACATACAACTATTAAGTGGCAGTTTTAGCCCAGAACACAGACGTCTCGTATACCTCAGTAGAACATAATGTTAAAATCCACTTAATGTTTGAAGTTGGGTTCCGACATAAATACTCTATTAATACTAAAACTAATCGCACGATTCTCGCCAAACCCATCACTAAATATTTATACATGTTCTTTATTTGATACCCACCCCTGTAAATTGCTCAGTTAGTACTATCGTACACAATGAGTAAGGCAAATTCATCTGCCAGTTCCAGCCTGAAACTCGGAAATTAATCAGGCATCTAGAAACAAACAAGGACAAAATGCAGACATAAGTCATCTGTAATATTAAACGAAATATATATATTTACATAATTTATTTATTCATGTTATATTATTTTTTATTTTTTATTGTAATATATATCATTTATCCTTGTTATATATATATATATATATATATATATATGTATATATATATATATATATATATATATATATATATATATATATATATATATGTACATTGGCTTGAGAATTGCCTATGTGGTACCAGCCTTCAAGAATTTTGGAGATAGAACTAACCCTCAGAATTATCACCCCCATCAGTC
>OY744527.1:60108597-60116097 GCA_963556195.1 Sepiola atlantica
TATCATCACTTTCGGGTAATTTTATAGCGGATACGGCGATTTTAATAAAAGTATTCATGCTTCATTACTGATCATAAACTATCTGATCACATCTGTATCGCAGAGTTGCGAAAACTAATTGGCATACCATCAATATTCTCTGTCATAAAATGTAATGTCTAAAGATTGTTGAGCTACGTAAAATATACGATAAAGGCATAATACAAGGAAGCTGGTCAAATGTAGACAAAAGAAAAGATGGATAGACAACGTTTGTGAATAGACGAACATTAACATAAACTTAGCGAACACCTTGGCCCAAGATCGTAAAACTTGGAGGACACTCAGCCATGTTAGTGCGTATTCTGCAGCTAGCGTAAAAAAGGTTTCATAATAAACATGTGTACTTCCAGTTCTTTGTATTTTACATTATTTATCATTTTATTTGCTTCTTTTGATTTACGGCACATCAACCCTTCTTTGTCTTTATTAATACAGAATTCAAGTATTTAAAATAAGTGTCTTATTTTCATTCCTTAACATTAAAAATATTAAATGCATTCTAATGTGTACACATATGTTTTTTAAATATACTTATTTTCTAAATATCTTCATATGATTATATTTTAGTTTGTTTTGTAAGCATATAAGAAAGATATAGAGAAGGGTCAACTAAACAGACACATATGAACATAGTTTGTGAGATCGACATACCTATATGAACGGAATTAGATAGATATATACATTGATATAGACAGGCAATCTATTTGTGTAATCAAGCAGTAAAACATAATTATTATCGCACAATTTTTACTGTCGACAATTTATTTCACTCAATGTGGAGTATAAAAAAATGATTATTCACGGTTGAAGGTGGGAAATGTCGGTTCATTAGTTTCCCAACGTCCCATGTGATTGAACCTAATAAATCAGGTGAGCCGATTTCATAGTCTACATTGTTATCCATTACGACAATAAGAACAGCACAACTACATAAACACACCGCACACACACATACACACAAGTTTTAATAAACAATCAAATAATATTAGACGAACACAAATAGAGAAAAAAAAGTTACGAAGTGATTCATCTTTGTTCCCCTTCCCGTGGTTCTTTATTCCTTTCTGATGATATAAATAAAAAAAATCTTCACTATAGATAATAATAGCAGTGCGTCTAATATTATTTGATTGTATATATATATATATATATATATATATATATATATATATATGTGTGTGTGTGTGTGTGTGTGTGTTTATGTGTGTGTGTGTGTTTAAAAAAGTCGGGGTCAAAAATTATAACTAGAGTTGTATCATATTGAGATTAAAACACTCAATTCAATTATATAAATATAAAAAAATTGAAACATTCTAAATCTTTATGGTACAAGTGAATACTGCAAGTGAAATTGAACTCAATGATTAGAACTTTAAGTTACACAGAGATTATATATTATAACTCAGTAGAATACAACTGTTATGACATAATCTATATTTTGTTAGTTTCCAACAATTCTACATCAACAAATAAACATATTTGTTAATGTTTAATTTTTGGAGCATGATTGCAGAATATTGATTATGTCATAAACTCTTTATTCTATGGAGATAATATATATATATATATATATATATATATATATATAAAGCAATCCAACAAAAGATACAAGCGTCAACTAATATCTTATAATTAGTGAAACATCCGGATAAAAAAACTGAAGCTCAATATACTGGATAGAGCATTAATATTATAATATAAAATGAAGTAATAAAATAAGCGTAATTTTATTGCCTGTAGTAGTATAACTGCGGTAATGGTCCTCTGAAGAGAAGAATTATCTTTGAAAACTCATGAGCTAAGGACTTAAGGATGCTTTGCATGAACTTTGAATTCTAATAAAATTTGATTGACACCTTATTTTATTACTTCATTTTATATTATAATATATATATATATATATATATATATATATATATATATATATATATGAAGAGAGAGAGAAGGAGAGTGAGAGAGATAGAGAGATAGAGGGAAAAATATATATACTAGTGTTGTCAAGTAGTCCAACAGTAAAAAGAAGTCAAGTCGAGGTTGGGTTAAGATAACAAGTGTATTAACATAAAAAGTACAAAGGTAAGGATACTGACTGGCACTCGGCTAGACAGTTACAATACTGTCCTTTTCTTCCTGGTGATTGTCTGCTCGCACTATTTATAGTGAGAACCGGTGTAGTTTCTCTTCTTTTAGAACGGCCGGTGTAACAACTAGAAAAATATTCGTACAGAGCGCGCATATATTTGCTAGTAGTAAATTATTCTCAATATTCATAAAAGAAAAGCGTGAATATAATGAAATATTGTTCAAAATGTTCACATAATTCTCATTAGCCACATGTAGGCACAACTATAATAATAATTAAACAAAATACATGCAAAGAGATAGCAAAAATTGGTGGAGTAGGTAGACAAAGAAATACATTAAAAAAAAGAAACTGCAGAAAGCGCGTGGAAATGATTTAATTCGAAAAGTCGGAATAAAGTAGGACGATAAATAATTACAATAAGTGAGAGCAAGTGAACATAATTAATATTCTTTCTCTCTCTCTCTCTCTCTCTCTCTCTCTCTCTCTCTCCCTACAACACAAGACACTTACTACAGGAAAGGATTCCTCCTTTTTTATTGCGTTACAAAATCGCTTCATTCATTATATATATATATATATATATATATATATATATATATATATATATATATATATATATATATATATATATATATTAAATTCCCGAAACAGTTTTTCATGGTAAACAACTGATGATCCCTTAAAATAGTGTTAGAAACTAACTAATATAATAACTGTGAAAAATAAATTGACTTACATGAGTGATTTTCCACTGGAAGACTTGAGAGTATAATTTAAAAAAATTTTTTTTTATATAATTTTTTTTTTTATATATATAGTTTTAATGGTTGAGAAACTTCCGAGACTATATATATATATATATATATATATATATATATTAGAAATGGTGTTCTTGTTTAGAAAGCATTGTTTGTATGGTAATATGAATTATTAAAAATAAGAACGCCATACAATGGATTTTAATTTTATTAACTTTTTTCATTTTTTTTTTTCAATTAAATTTTCGAAAGTTTACTTCATCACCAGAATTTAAAATATAATAAAAAAAAGAAAGATATATTAAATACCCTTTCTTTTTTCCTTTTTTTCCCTTTAAATGGGAAAAAGGGTATTTAATTATCTTTTTTTTATTTTTATCATTATTTTTTAAATTCTGACGATGAAGTATATCTTCGAAAATTTAACTGAAAAAAAAATTGAAAAAAGTTAATAAAATTAAAATTCATTGTATGGCGTTCTTATTTTTAATAATTCATATTATATATATATATATATATATATATATATATATATATATATATATTAAACATATTTCACACCAAACAAGACAGGACGTAAGGGGTTACTGAGAATTAGGGTGTAAGTTTTGGGTGTTATCCTACGTTGGCAGCTGTATAGCGATATGTCTGTTTACATTAGTTTTAAACCTCTGCATGTCGGTACAGTCGGGGAAACCGCGAACAGGGAGCGAGTTCCTGAGGCCGGCAGCACGAGGAAATAACTTATTGGAGTAGAATATCTCCGGTATCTTGGGACCTCCACAGTGAATTGATGGGATTTTGCTGATTGTCGAGTCGCTCTAGTATATTTACGTCGAGTAGGCACCAGAGCAGCCAGTTCATCGGAGCACAATCCATTCAAGTATTTGTAAAACAAGCACAATGATGCAATATTGCGGCGATGAGACAGGGGCTGGAGATTGGTGGATAGTGAGGAACCTATTAAGTTGGCGACTAAGAGGGAGAGACTAGTGGATGATGCACCAGCCCAGATGTGGCAACAATACTCCTTGCATGGGCGGATGGTGGCTTAGTAGAGCTGCAGGATAATGGATAATGTCAGGTGTGAGGAGTTTACTAGCACGGTAGAGGGAGCCCATCTTATTTGATGCATCTAGCTTATTTAACGAGCGAATGAAAGTAAACAAACTAACAATTTTGGTAAAATTATTTGTAAACTGGCAATTAATATTGCATAAACAATTATTAATAAAATTGAAAAGAATTTATATTCTTGATACTTATTTGAATTTTCTATGCTTTTATTGGACAATCATAACGAAGTATTTCCCCCTTTAGATGCATGGGGTCTCATGCGTCTATAGTATTGTAAGACCGTTAATATGCAAGCATAATTAGAAGGAAATATGGATAGATCGATACAGCTGGATAGATGGAGTGAAATACATGTATACAGATAGAGATATCTAAAAGTATAATGCAATATCTGAAGATAGATGAGTTGCTATCTGAAGATGGAGTTATATACAATAATGTATAGGCAAAACTTGGAATCTTTTAAAAGGTGGTTAAGTAAAATTTTTAAGCTGGCAATAAATGCTTTGAAAATGTTATACGTCTATAAATAAAATTGAAATAAAAAATTATATTATTCTCCTATTGGTCTCTATTAGAATGATTTTCTTGTTTACTGACTAATCAAAACGATGTATTACATCATTTTTGAATCACACTTTTTTCTCTTCATTTTGCTGGTATTAACCCACGAGGGTTGCCTTGCGGTGCAAAAAGCAAAATGTACATCCGTTATTCTTGACGAGTGTTTAAGATAAAGTCCAATCCGTTTTGCGTTGTAAGAGCTTTTTTCAATAAAAGAGGTGATAACATCATTGAAAACATTAGTTTCGTAAAATATTTAAAGAAGTTAGAGCATCAAATAATGTCATATATTTTTTTCAAATGAATACAATCATTTATTTAATATTTTATACTCAGGCTTTCAACGTAATACTTCATTTTTACAGAATATGTATATATATATATGCATATATATATATTTTTATATATAAACATCTTAATATAGATGGCGATCTACAGAATGCACTTTAATCTATGTATCATCATCTCTATCTATCGTTCTATGGACATATCGCAGTCTCTATATCCTTATAACGATCGTACATATAGTGATAGATAGAGATTAACGATAACGAAAACCTTAAATAAAAATATACATACGATTAGCAAAAAACGTTGAAGAATAGAGATATACTAGAATGGCTTGAACAGTTTCAATGCTTTCAGAATATTACGAAATTGCATCCACACGGGATACTCATTAATTCATTATTGCGCCAAGCATTTGCGTGCGTGGTAATAGTTTGGTACGAAATGTAAAAGAAAAAACAATTTCCGACTTGATACATAATCACAAATGGGGGGGGGGGGCGTACGAAGCTAATTAATATTCACGTCTCCCTTCTTACCTCTCTATCACACCAGACAACTCCTAACAAGAGGTTTCCACCTGTCCGCTGTCGTTACATAATCTCCGAGACCAATCTGTTAAAATCGGTCTAATTCATTTAAAACCGACCCTGCATGCTGAAATACACAAACGAGGAGGCCCCAACGAGCAGCAAACGGAAGTTTTACAAAATCGGACTCGATTCAAACCATCTCAAATTACTCAACAGCATCGAGTCTTTCTTTCCAAATTCTGATATGTATAGGCTTGTAAATTGAGACACTCATAGACATTTACAATATGTTGTCGACGTCTGAAGACGTATCGTTATTTGACAAAGCATATCGTTTCATTGAAGGCGTCACTGTTTCTTTGGTTCAAAGTTATTTTCTCGAATAACTGTAAGAAATTTCTCTTACCGTTGCTTAAGTTTTTTTTACAATAACTATTACTCTCTTAATTAAGAGATCTATGGACAGGGTGTATCAATTGCGACAATATCTTTGAATACATGCCCATAATACGGGGTAGATTGACTCAGATGGTGTGAAGTTAAGTAAAAACACAATTTACTTGCATGCATAACTCGTTAATGCCCAAAATATGTTTCTCTTTAATTTATTACTAAAGATAACTTTTCAAAGCACCATTATATTTGGGAAGAATAACTTTCAAAGATTTACCTGATGTTGTAGAATAATTATAGCATTCAATTATACTATATATAAAAATGTGGGTTGGTTATAAGGCCTACTTACCAAATATTTTTTGATTGGATAATTGATCAAATTGATTGCATCATTCCACTCTATATTTTTACAGTATACCGTGAACCGAGACACCAGGATTGCATCAGGCAGTAGGTGTAATATTTGAAAGACACTCCCATCTTCATGACTTACTATAGATATCTCTTAAAGACACAGATGTTGTTGAAATATGGATAATTATCTTTTCGGTCCTCAAATCAGATGAGCGTTAATGCGTATAGTTTGAAGTCCGTAAACGCCCAGGTTGAATATACGCATTTTAAGAGTACTCGTTCTTTAGATATTATTATTATTATTATTATTATTACAGACATAGACATATGTTAAGAGTACTCGTTCTTTAGATATTATTATTATTATTATTACAGACATAGACATATGTTAAGAGTACTCGTTCTTTAGATATTATTATTATTATTATTATTACAGACATAGACATATGTTAAGAGTACTCGTTCTTTAGATATTATTATTATTATTATTATTATTATTATTACAGACATAGACATATGTTAAGAGTACTCGTTCTTTAGATATTATTATTATTATTATTATTATTACAGACATAGACATATGTTAAGAGTACTCGTTCTTTAGATATTATTATTATTATTACAGACATAGACATATGTTAAGAGTACTCGTTCTTTAGATATTATTATTATTATTATTACAGACATAGACATATGTTAAGAGTACTCGTTCTTTAGATATTATTATTATTATTACAGACATAGACATATGTTAAGAGTACTCGTTCTTTAGATATTATTATTATTACAGACATAGACATATGTTGGTGCTATGTTGACCTTTGTAAACGTGTCAATACTTTGTAGCGGTGATCGTCACAGTAATAGTTTTTATTTAAACATTTTTGTTATAGAGAAACATACATCACTTGATCATTTCTTCATACAAAATAAAAGAACAGATTATCCGAAACAGATCGTGCCAAGATACGCTCATTCAATCTGCGCGCTCAGTACTGCAAATTATGTTTAAAAGTTAAGCGTGACAGACGAGCCGACTGAAAGACAGAGCCTAAGATAAAAAAATTGCTAAAACATATGCGTGACAGATCAATGAAAATTCTATTTAATCAAGCGTAAAAATAGACTTGACGACGCACATGCGAGGGAATATCTGAAATAGTATTTCGAACTTAAGCGTGACACATTAAATAACAAAATATTTTAAATTTAAATCTGAAAAACAAATGAATGAAATTTCAAACAATAACGTGACCCAATCAAATAAATTATATTCCACTTAAGAGTGACAGACTAAAGACATAGTATTAGAAACTGACGCTTGATAGATCGATCGAACGACAAAATATATCAAAGCAATGCGATGGCGCGTTATAAAAAAACCCAGAAATAAACAGAATAA
>OY744527.1:60123597-60128597 GCA_963556195.1 Sepiola atlantica
CGAATTCATCTTGATTTACGCGTTGTTGAACACTCTACGGGGGCTGACTGTGTATATTTAATGGCAATGGGTATATTTCTCTCTTCTTCGTTGTATAGCTGTCTAAGTAGGGATAAATATGTCAGATTGAAGTGACGAGTTCGGCATTTGGATCTTGCGACCAATCACACAGTTATACGTAGCCATACTCATGATTCTTGGTTAAGATGGAACATATGTGTATGTGGATATTGAAACATATTTATTATATATATGTGTGTGTGTGTGTGTGTGTGTATTGAGAGAGGGGCAGGGGAAGAGAAAAAGAGAGAGAAAAAGCGTGTGTATGTGTGAGAGAGGGAGAGGGGCATGAATGGAGAAAAACGGATATACAAAAATAATACAATGGTATTTTTTTAAATATTTTGTGTTCACTATTAAAACATCTCCTAAGCAATTAATAAATATATTATTTTAAAATAACATTTTGTAAAATATACATTTAAAAATGATTTCATGAAGTTATTAAAGCAAAAACCAAACTAAGCTAACAACATCTGAAGAAAATAAAAAAGAATATGCGATGCACAATTTACCTCTAACATTTAAATGAATGATTTCCGGTAAAGTTGGTTTAATTTACTAGTCTTGAAACAACTATTTTTGTCTTCTGCGGCGGAGTATAAACACCTGCCATTTGACAAACTTACTTGCTCTTTCCTTGCATCATCTATTGACATCGAATTACCATTTGAATTTGTTCACTTGTAAACAAATCCGTGGTCATATTCGCTGATAATAGGACTGAATACCTTCACCGGGAAAATTTTCATTCGTTTGTCGATACTCATGACACGTACTTCCTCATCCGCCGTCCTCTAAATATACGGACTTACATGACTAGCATATACCGACCTGGTAAAACAACGACTAAATCTAAATCGATAACAAACAGGTGTTTTAAGACCAGAGAGATTGAATTGCTTCAATTCGATATCTTGTTTCGGCGTTGTTCGTGACTATGAAGTCCAGTTCAGATTTCATTTTGGGAGGATTTTGCAGGTGATCTCGAACCCGATGACGATACTGAGACCACATGATATTCTACTGTTGCTATACGGACATAATTACTTTTCTGAGTTCATCAAAATCTTTTTTTTTACTTTTATTCGCCCAAAACAAGCCATCTTGTTCAGTGAGTCTTATGGGACTACTTTGATTAGGGGTCAAATTTAGGGAGGGTGGCGTTGATCGTGGGTGTGGGCAGCAAAATGTTTGTTTAAATTACATTTAAATTTCTGGATGTTAGTACAGTCGGGGAAACAGGGACGAAAATTCCGAAGCGGCTAAAGTGCAGTAAGTTCATTTGAGTAAATTCCGTGGAAGTACTTGCAAAATAAGCACATTGATGCAACATTGCAGCGATGGAACATGAGCTTGGTGGACAGTGCAGAAACTATTAGAGTAGATACTCTTTTGTGTGCGCTGTTCAAGAGGCAGAGACTAGTGGTTGGCGAACTCGCCTAGGATGTGGCAACACTACTCCATGCGTAGACGAATAGTGATTTCATAGGGATATAGGATACTGCGATAAGTTTACTAGCCCGGAAAAGCGATCCCGCTTTCCTTCTTCTTACAATTTACATGTCTACAAACTTCATAATATAGAGGAACCAGAATAATACCCATTCCAGAACTTGTAAAAGTACTTTCCCGAAGAGAACAGTTTTGCAGCGGTTTTATGTTCCCTTATTAAAATTAAAATTAAATATAATGATATTAAACCTTACGTATAAATAACTCTTCTAATTTTGATCAAAATCTATTACATGATTTTTAATTCAGGGTAACTATGTAAGAGAACTAAAAAATAATAACAAACGACACGAATTACAATGCGCTGTTATTGGTAGAGCAAAGAAATATACTCGTGTTAAAATTTAAAAAATATCATCATATAAAAACATCTAAGGATAACTTAATTGACAGATATCATGATATCCTCCATAATTGTACGCATCGTTAAAACTTCACACTTTAAGTATATAGTGCGAATTAATAGTCCACAATAATATCTTAAAAGTAAACTCAACACATTTGAATTAAAACTAGTAATATTTTTGGCAGTAATAATCAGTAAAAATTAAAAAAAAAAAGAAATATTTTTTACATTAAAATAAAAAATGAAGAAAACGTTTACCTGAAATAAACGACGATAACTCGCTATTAAAACAAAAGTAAGCTAAGTATCTTGTTTTTTTTTAATTAGATGTGAATTTTAATAATTTTAATATTACAAATTTTACGTATTCTTATTAATTTCTTTTTTCTTTTTTTTCTTTTTCTTTTCTACTCTTATTTAATTTTCCTCTCTAATGTCATTCTATTTTTGTAATCTATTTTAGAATGATATATTTTAATAATAAATATACGTATTTTGTTAGGATCAAACATGGCTCTTATTTATGAAAGTAAACATCTGCATAGTTCATAAGGAACTTGCATTTAAAAACCTTTTTAAAATGTGAGTTTTTTTGTGCGTTTTGGACGCAATTTTAGACTTATGTTCTGATGAGCCTTGCTCATTCAAAATCCAATATATATATATATATATATATATATATATATATATATATATATATATATATATATATATATATATATACCTTGGTTGTCTGAGTGATGATGAAACGAACTGTAAAGCAATAAATCTCTTAAATAATGAATAAAGACATGATTATTGGAATATAATTTTTTATTGTTTATTTATATATGCTCATGATTGGCAATGGAGTAAAACTATAAGGTTTTGCATTTCCTTCGACTTTACGAGACTATTGTTTAGTTTCGGAGTTTTTTTAGAGAAGGATAGATAATTTGTATTATTTGGATTATTCGAACTACTGTCCTGATCTTGATGTTATTCTCACAACGTTTTCGCCGACGTAACCTCCGATCTTCTTAATGTGCATCTTGTCCAATTCTGGAATCTGTACGAAATTTTAAATGGTGTAACGGATACAAGTGCTAAGTGATAATCAGTTCAAAGTAACGATCTTCTGGAAGTTAAATGTTCGATACCCAGTGCGGTCGATACGAATAATACAATTACGAATTACTTAAGTGTTCTACCCGTAAAGAAAGTAAGCTATCGAGTCCCGTTCGAACTTCCGTACTGATTCTGAGTTCGACATTAAGATTCCCGAGTTCGACAAAATGCACCTGATGAAATTCGGAAGTTACAACGCCCGAAACGCTATGAGAATAACATCTAAGATGAGCACAATAGTCTGAATAATCCAAATAGTACAAACTATTGTTATGTTACGTTATTTTACATGTGTTTATATTTGTTTTTTATTCAACCTTATGACAATTATTGCTGATGTTTTAACGAACTACTCGTGTTTTTTGTGTAACTTCTTTTGTTCTCAACGCCAGGGAGCAGTGAAATGTTAACTTGGCGCTGCATTGTTGTTTTGCGACATAGAATCGTCGTTACGACCGAGGGCAGCCTTTCCGTCTTTCAAGTAATGACGCCCGTTTCTTTGCGTGTTTATACAAGACCGACTTTTAATGTAGGTGCGTTTTCTCTTTGGAAACTTTCAGATTTTCTTTTGTTCTTTTAAGGGGTGTCAGGTTCATTGTATAACAATACATATTTTCTTTTTTAGTTTTAGTTTTCCCGGACACGGCACTAAATATCAACAAACACTCTTGGGCAAGGTGTTCGGCTCAACCTCCCGTTAAAGCTATTTTTCTAAGCCCGTCATTTCTACGTATATGTCTGCTTACCTTATTTCCTAACTCTACAAAAAATTCAAGCTCTCTCTCTATCTATAACCGTCTTTTGTATGACACAAAATTGCATCTAGTGATGAGGTTCAAATTTGGGAGTTTGGGGGATTTGGGTTTTATTCCTGACTGAAACTGGTAACACTTATCAAGACTCCATCTATGAATTAAATAGAAACTATAGTTTATATACTGTTTGTTTACACAATATACGCTTACACAATAAATTGGAGTAATAATTAATTGGAATAAATATATAGTATATACGGCAACGTCTTCTGCAAAGAAGATCGGTTTCCTCTACCGGACTAGTAAACCTCCCACACATATACCTCTATAAAGCTACCATTCGCCCATACATGGAATATGGTTTCCACATCTGGGATAATGTTACTAGTTACTTCTTTTGAACAAAGTTCAATGGAGAATCTATAACTTAATAGGTACCACACTGTCTATAAAGCCCCAGCCCTATTTCTTATCGCCGCAATGTTGCATTTATGTGCTTATTTCACAGGTACTTCCACGGAATGCGCTCCAACAAACTTACTGCACTTGCACCACCTACGTAAGTACCCTAACCAATCCGACGAGCAGCAACATCCCACCTCTTTACGATAGATGCCCCACAATGCGGAAACATTATATTCAACTAGATGTTTCTTCCTCAGACCGCTTGCCTTTGACATTTCTTCACTAGCATCTTGTTTTCCTCCAACTCTACCAAAATGCGGAAATTTAAACGTAATGTAAACAAAGATCTTGCCGCACAAAATGCGTAAAACCCAATAATCAATTGCATTATCTCGTATTTTTGTGAACTACGATAGATGGGGCGTAGGGTGGTCCCTGAAAAAGTGTAAATAAAGGTTTATTTTAGATGAAAAAAAACTCACGTGTTTTTGAAACTCTCAGATGAAATATTGAATTGAAATTCATCTTTATATGTATATTGTTTTTATTATGTCAACATTGCGATGTGTAATTTTGTTTTACCTTCATTTGCTAACGTTGAATTGCGAAGATAGCTAAACAGGGGACTTTCCAAAGAGGCATCACAAAGAAATAGAAAATAGAAAAAGGGGACACCATCTTAGCCATACCTATATGTATCTAATACATTCCATCACCATCTAGGGAATCGGTGATGACGAGTTTAAATCTCATCAGATTTAATGACTTCAATTACGCATTACCAGCGTTTGGAAACCTTTGCATCCATTATT
>OY744527.1:60133597-60141097 GCA_963556195.1 Sepiola atlantica
TTTGTTTTACTATGATAGGTAATTTATGTATATATTTTTTTATAAATATAACTTATGTTATGTACCAGCGTAATTAAATATATCATTTACTATAGTAGTCCGTTCAAATAATATTTCGAGGTTTGGTTAATAAACAGACACACCCTCTTCATTATAGAAAACATACTAGGTTCATCGCTGAAGGGACACCCTAAAATAAAAGCTTTACGGTTGAATCCCGTCCCTATAGTGTGTTCGTCTAACGCACTAGACGTTGTCCGGGCGATAGACAACAAAATATAAGAGGTGAACATATTTCTTTAAAAAGTACTCCCTCTTTATCTCTCTAGTTACCCCTCTCTATCTATGTCTCTATCTATTTCTCTTCCCGTCTCCTCTCTCTTCACATCTCTCTTCACTCTCTCTCATCTCTTTTTCCTCTCTTTATCCCCTCTCTTACTCTATCACCATCTATCTCTCTATCCGCCATCTTACTCTGGCAACTTAAAAAAATCGCTCTAAATGTCGACTACCGTCTTTCTTTGACCCCGAAAAAAAATGACTATTACACAAAAAAATATGTCTATATTCTGTCTGAACCAATGCTGAAAAAGAATATACCAGCTTAATGAGTATGTCTTGTGTAGTTTCTGATTTTAGCTGGACAGACACACTAAAAGACAACTACCCTTTATATAATGAACAAGAAGAGTATATTCTTTAGATGCGCCCATTCAATCCGTATATTTAGCGATGCTACTGCGATTCAAAATGTAAGCGTGACAGACAAGCCTTAAGCGTGACAGACAAACCGTTCGATGCATAGACGTATGTAAAACATACTTTCACACCTACAAATTGACAGCGACTCTCTGTCGTCTTGCGTAAAGTGTTTTATCTGGCGCGATGAGCGAATCGTCAGAGAGATCGAGAACATTATACCATTCCAAAAATGTCACCTCGCCAGCCTCAACCACACTCCTGCCCGCCCTCCATTCGCCTGTGATGAATCCATTATGGACATTTCTCTTGTGATTTCGCTCAACACTGAAAGCATATCACACTTTCTTAACGGCAGGAAATAATGACAAAGAAAAGGCGCGAACAAAAATGGCGTCGTTACTTATTTTGTATACGGAGATTGAGTTTATTGTAATTTTTATAAAAGGTTTATGGAGTGACTATCACTGTAGCATATTGCATACATATTGCATTCTGATTACATGTAGTGTCTAGTACCGGGCTAGGTTGGTAGGTGAAGGTGAATCTCTTTGATAAAGTTGGCACAAAGCTTAAGCGTCAAAATGGTTTTCGTTGATGATGTCATAAGCAGCTGTTCACTTCATACGTTTATACGGAATAATAATGTTGACACACCGGTTCTCGTTAGCTCACTGTAGTTAAGCGACGTTGATTCTGGTTAGTACCAGATGGGTGACCATTCGAGAATACCAAGTGATGTATGTGGAAAGATAGCGACACATACCTGCAAAGAAACTGCAACACCTAACGTCATTTACATCATCTCATCTGAGCGGGATACACAATCGACTGAGGACCGCTTGTAAATTTGATATTATCTAGAAATGTCCTTACTCGGAAGAAGCCGACTGAACCCACCCACAGTACGTGACGCACCAGGAGAGACGGAGGAATCTTAAGGATTAAAAATAAAAGCATCTTAGCTAGTCGTTCAAGATTTGGATATCTGACGATATTTCTAAGATAATGTGTGATACAATGTAGTTATACAATTTTATTAACATAGAGGTTAATAAAATTGTATAAGTACTTATCGTGCGTACGCGTGTGTATTTTCTATGTCAACGTACATTTGATAAATAAACGGATGATTAAACCCCATACTTATTCATTTTACTATTATTCGAACATTCTTTAAAATAAAAAATGCAATGAGCTTAAAATTAAAAAAATTAAACAAATTATCTAAAAAAAAAAAAAAATTGAATAATCCAGCAGTATGTTGTTTCGTAAACTAATCAGTCATTTTAATCTTTTGTTAGTAGTTGGAAAAAGAATGAATTACTTTTTCACCCTTCAAAATTTGAAAGAAATTTGGAAGCCTTTAAACTGTCGAATAAAGTAACTTTTGGCTTTCAAATTCTTAGAAAATCCTCATTCATTTCTTAAATGGAGAGTAAAAGAATATTACTTTGATAATTAGTTATAGTTTTATAACAAATTTGTTCAAGTTATAATTTAATGATCAAACGATACAGTAATAATTAAATTTAACTTTCACAATTGTATTTAAAACAAAATATAAACAAAAATGAAAGTAAACGACTTAGTTTTCGTCAACTTTGCTCGGGTGTCTGTTGTCGTTCTCGGAAATGTTGGCCTTTTTACTTTATATAATTGATGCAAAGAACTCTGCGGTTGTCTGAAATGATTCTGGCGTTGCCAATGAATCGTCTATGCTAAGTTAAAATCGTATCGCATCTATTGTGGTAATTTACACATTGATATTGTAAGAAAAAGCCTTACCCAATCTCCTAATGAGTGTTCTCATTCCGCGTGTAATGCTGTACATTAGTAGAATTGATTTCAACAAGTATTTCATCAACTAAATGTTGTATTTTTCCCTTTTTTTCTCCAAAATTATGCAACTAGCCATAATTTGGTGAAAACAAAAACGACATAAAAAGCAATGCATCATGGATGGTGAAATAAGAGCATTTTACTCCTGTCGATTAAATGAAGGGTGCAGTTCATAATTCCGAGACTGGAGTGTTTAGCAGGTTATATGAATACTCGAGTAAACTCGGGTATTGTCAACAAATGTGTTTCTCAAAAAGTAAATAAACAGGCGGAAAGCTTTTTACAACGAAATCAAATTTTAGTTGTTCTCTTGCTTGAGGAGCCTTTTGTGTACTAACAACGACGATTCGCGAATTGTCAATCAATCAACAAAGCGATTAATGAACACCGCAAACATGCAGGGTAAATTAAACAACCCCCCACTAAAGTCCAACCCTTTCTCCCCATGGTAGAGACGCTAACATCGTAATAGTCTCAAAGCTACTCGGCTAACAGGGCTCTCGTAAAAATCGAAGAAGAGCCGGCATCAGGATTCGTTGTTCTACGGTCGTCTCTGTTTCTGTATGTGACAAGCAAAGATGTGTCATATACGGAACCGCAAATAAATATAATTAAATTGACAATATAACTTCTGCGGCATTCCTTTGCGTGTTCGGAGCTATACCTTCCCCGACTTCGCATGCAACTGCTCAGCCTTTCGGTAACCGGTGTCGGGGATAAAAAAAAGTGAAATCCAGCAGGTAACGAATAGTTGCGACCAACGGGGAGGACTTCATGCAGACTAGACAATCATAAGGCCCAATCTTCGTGAGCTCTATGTAGAAGTTAGACTTGTTTACATACAACAGCAACAGCAAGGAATCAACAGACTACGGGATTTTGTCATCACTGCAGCGTGGCCCCTTAATAATGTAAGTGGTCACGCTTCACAAATCTAAAAGACAAGCAAAAACACATCTTATTCAAATCTTTGTAGAATTTCCTATTCAAGTTATATTCATGAATTAGACAAATTAGAAACAAAAATCGTTAATAAACTTGTTGAAAAATTCGCTCTCATATTTGGTTTTTGGAACATTTAAAAATTCTTAATGATATCATTCAGCATTGAGACACACAGTAATATTAATCATTAATCATAGTATATCGAATACAAGATTCGATTAGTTCAATATAGTGATTGCATGATTCGATTAGAACAGCGTTCATCGCTTAAATAAATAATCATTCTTGTCTCAATTTAAAAATAATTTTGCTTCTTTCACGAGGAAATGATTAAAAATTGTCAGAATATTAACCACCTGATGAATCGGTACTATTGTTGCTGTTATTTTTCTATTTCAGTATTGATTTACTCCTCTCCAGGAGTTAGGCACAAGGCCAGTTTTTATCTTACTCCCACAAGTAAGATGTGACCCAAGGTCGGGTTGGGAAAGTGGGATTTACAACTTGCCTGGGCAGCCCCGTCGGCATTCCCCGGTAGGGGCGCCTCAGGCAGTAAGCAATAAACTTACTCCTCCCCAAAGAGGGGAGGCAAAGCTTGGGAAGGTGGACCTCCCAGAACTGCACAGGACAGACCCATTAACCGGCGTAAATCAAGACCTCGAAGGCACAGACAACACCAGTATGGGGTGTAGTATCCATCGGAACAGATACTACACTTTGATCTTAGCCAAAAGGCTAGTAGACGCAATAGAAAACATATTTTCTGAACGGGCACCTACGTATTCATTGTGGTGATGCAAAGTTGGCGTAATCGCTCCCTGCACTTCTTCTGACTCAGCAAGTTTGGTGAAACGTAGAAATTCAATACGATCGAACATAAGGCAGAGGGGGTGGGGGATATACAACATTTCACATGCAAACAGAGCGCTCTACCACTTAATCACTTCTTATTTAAATATATAAAGTGTGATGCCCCTTATTCCATTGACCGGAACAAAATCTACATTAAACATTTGCCATTTATTTTCGGCCAGAAATTGGCCTGTGTTACTCCCATTAATTGATTTCACTATTTAGTCAGGATCGATGTTTTAGTTTCAATTTTATACGTATAGAGGAAGAAGATAGATTACTTACTCATAAGTCGCATGCACTCTTCTTGCCACCTAACTCATTAGGTTCAAGTATTCAGTGTCAATATTAAACAAACCAATAACTTGTTTAATCAGTTTCAAATAAACATTGACGCAACTGTCGATTTTAAAATGTTCGATCGTCACGCGTTCTTCAGCTAATAGTGCATACCAAAATAGATGAGTCATAAAATAGATAATTGTTGGTGATCAGTAACGAACCAAAACTCGTGTTACTAACAGTGCATAATTAGTACAAACTTATAATGTAAATAATCTAAATGAAATCATCAGAGACGATGGAAATAATACAAGCATGGCTGTAAAGTGTTAATATATCCACGTTGCTTATTTATTTGTTAAATGTTTTTACATCAAGAGAAATAATTAATGCACTCTTGTATGCCTTGACAGAATACAGAATCTAGTCGGGGATATCATCTTCCCGTCACTACAGTTCCCTTTGCACATAAAATACGTTGCTAGTCTCTCTCTACTCTATCGTTATTATCGACGGCTTTCCCCCTGTAATACAGCAAATGTTTGTCTAGCTACAACCACTCTAAATAATTCCCCTTTCTTCCTCTGTGTTGCTTAATCTAACTTGAACTTCCATGAACAAAGTTTCCTTCCAAAATACTACCCGTCTCTGGAAGACAATACCACAGGTTTGTTTGCCATCTGACTACAACATAATCGTTTTCAACTCCAATTTAAAAATATTCTCGTGGAGCCGTCCTCTTAAATATTAACATTCGGCCCAGTTTTAGTCATTGGCTACAATCCTCTGAATTTGTTCTTATCGTCCCCCTAAAATACTTATGAACCCTTATCCTCGAGTGGTCTTTTGGTCTTGATAAGCGATGACTCATTAGGACAACACTATTTTCGCATTTTATAAAATGCGTGAATATCTTTGTTTCGTTACAAATATTTCTTAATCGCTTTGTTCAGTCTTGATTCCTGGGCAGGTTGTAGTAGTTAAGTGGATAACCACATGGTCAGTCTGTTCTCTAGCACCACTTGGATTTAGAGATTTTGGCCATCTTCACGTGGTCCATCCTGTAGGAATGCCAGCAACAGAATAAAGCTTGCCAACAAAATTGTGGCATGCCGATTCAGACGAATGTACTTACTTCACTAGTATTCTATTGAATATGTTTACACAGAACATGATGGCCGAACGCATTCTTCCCACGATATGTCCCAGGAATTTGCATTAATTTCAAAAGCAGAGCCACGACTATCAACTTGAAAAGTTACAGATTGTGAATGCATTTGGGGGAAAATAATTTTAAAGAATTCCAATGGAGAACTAAAGATAAATAAGAGACAGTTTTTGCTATCTGTTTTTTTTTATCTATTTGTTCGTTGTTTAGACATAAACTAGTGTTCCGACTTCAAACAATCTTGGCATGTGTCTATGACACTCAGAAATTGTCAAAGATGAACATTTGAGAATCATTACATATGGAATATTTAAGTAAAAGTACCTATTTATCATGAACGTGGGCATCCGATAAAATCAACGCTCATGAAAATGTAAGGAAATCCTAAAAAATATGGGAGCGAATGGAATCAAATTCAACGTCGGTTTTATAGAAAATAATTTCGGATCTGTGTTGACGCTAGTTAAATACTACATATAACATGCACATCCATTTCTGATCAGGCTCTATAGTATAGTTACTACATATGCTTCGCTTGTACACACCCATTCACGTCATAGAAAATGAAAACCAAACAAATTAATTAGAGACAACTGCAAGACTATCCGTTTGAAATTTATTTAAATAGTTTAAACTCCTATATTTTTAAACAAATGCAATTATTTTTAAATCACGCGTTTCGAATCACCAGAAGAATATCTACAGCTTTTCGTATTTACAATATATATATATATATATATATATATGTATATATATATATATATATATATATATATATATATATATTATAACTTATATACACATAAATATTTGTTGATGTTAAATTTTTGTAGCACATAATATTGATTGTCATAAATTCTGCATTCTACTGAGTAATAATATATGAGCTCTGTGGAACATAAAGTTCTAATCATTGAGTTAAATAACACCTGTATCCTTAGGGATTTGCAATGTTGCATGTTTTATATTAATAGAACTAAGATGGGGTATTTACTGTCTCATAAAGATACAATTAAAGTTAAAACATTCGACTTACTTTAACATTATATATATATATATATATATATATATATATATATATATATATATATATATATATGTATATATACTGTGTGCTAGAACGATAGTGTTTACAGGCTTATATGTGTGAAATCTTTTACAATATCCCTTTTAAAATAAAATAACTAAGCTGCTAATAGTGATTAGTATATTTTCCAATATTTCAAGATAACATTTATTTATCAAGATGTATTACGGATAGAATCCTTTATGTTCCTTTATTTAATTTCTCCGCGTTAATGTTTATTTGAGTTCTGGTCTCATACGGCATGATGCAGACCTCCAATGGAAATCTATAATGAATACTGGAATCATAAGTAGGCTTAGTGCCACTCAAATTCTGGTGAAAGTAAATGGTCTTTATCAGAGAGAAATTAATAATAAACGGCTGTTGTGAGAAGGAAATGCGACGTGTAAAGAGCATCGTAAGAAACAGAGAATTGTTCTCACTATAATTCCAGTGAACATCACCTGTTTTTTTACCAGTGAAAGATCACTCCTAATTACCCGTGTGAGAACTCCTACTGAGTAAACAATAATAATAGGATCTATCTCAAACTAAATTTAATATAGGGCATTCTGTCGGGATAAACATTTTTGTATTTATTTTAAATAACTTGATATTTGATTGACAAGCGTATGGTGGGTCTTCT
>OY744527.1:60146097-60158597 GCA_963556195.1 Sepiola atlantica
ACTTGCATCTAAAACGATATAACAGCAACTTCTTTTAAAAAATACAGCAACGACAAGAATGAAGGACCATCTTTAACTAACCTAATTAAGAATTTAAAATCGAAAATATCCCATATTAACTGCATTGGTTGATCCTGAAAAAGTCAAAATCTTACATCCTAGGATCTAAATTGTGTCAACTATTTACCTCCGAAGACGTAATGATAACCATTGCTGATGAGAATAAAACTAAAATAAAAACTAAAAACAAACTTCTCCTAGCATGCAAACATAAAAGAACATTTAAATATAGCGAACTATTAACTCCAACCAATACCCCACCTCCATCCTAAGGTCGAGTCGACTAATTAAATGGCTGATTTTTAATATCACTCTTTAAGATTCATGCGTTTATGAATTCTTAATATTTTAAAAATCTTTTCAGAAAATCCCTATGTCTATATTCTGACGACTTCCTTGAAATGTTATCTCTTCAAATTTCTGGAATACCTTTAAACTGAGCGAATCAGGTAGATATAGCTTTGGTCATGTATTTCGCTCCTTACCACCATTATATTAACATTTTAATTTTAAATTATCATATATCATTTTTGATTAAACCCTATAATTAATCTTTAAATTCACTAAAATACATTATTTATTAATTGTACACTTTTAATAATTTTAAATCAATCCATCCTTATATTTTATACTAAAATTAATATTATCTTAATTATCATATGCCCTCTTATAATACTAACCTTAATCTAACTATATCCTAGCTATATGCTAATTTAGTAAATATTATCTTATAAATATGTATAAGTTATTCTAATAAACACTTTTAATAATATATTCGCTAATTTATACCATTCAACTAACCCCTTTAATTAAGTATATTTATTTGATGACCTTGCTCAGCTTTCTAGTGAATACCTTTTTTTCTATCTAATCATTTTTATTATGAAGCGTAAAGAGTTCAAATGCTATTAGTTCTCACGTTGAGATTTGCTTAGCGCTGTTACAATCATTGATATTCATTTTTATTCTTTAGTTTAATTTTATCCCAAATACATCTGCTTGATACATACATTATCATTCAGTTGACTTTGCTCTTAACATATTAGCATTATAAAATTAACACTTCTACTTTTTTAAGATCTCTTAACTATTTATTTATAGGACGATTTTGCAAATGTGACTTCATCTCATCTATTGTTACTCACTCACTCTTAATCTTTTACTTTGAAAATATATTTTTCAATTAAGACTCTTTTAATTAGGTTTATTATTGTAAAGCTTACCTCCTAATCGTTTTTGTCTATTTATTTCATGATCTATATTGGCATTAGCTTTCTTCTGGATTATTGAAGAGTTCTTAAGATGTTAACTACTTTCCCTCATTTTAAATCCTATTTCTTTCATTTTCTTCCCACACTTATTAGTATTAACTGTATAAATGTTATTCCCTGAAACCGGCTTATTATTTTTAGTCAGGTTCACTTCACTTTCTCCCCCCTTCGCTTCCATATTCCCCTGCCTTCATTCTCCGCATTCATATACATCCCATTCTTTTCTTCTACTCTGCTTACACCTCTCTTCTCTTTCTCCATACCTATTTTTATTACTCTTCGATTTCCCTTCCCCTCTCTCCATGGCCTTTCTTTTGTATCTGACTTTCTAATTTTATTTTATTACAATTATATTTTAGTTCAATTATCACATTCTTGTTCCCTCTCGTTTGAACACACACTATCATATTTTACTCGATCCAGGAAGTAATGATATGTTTTTGGACACTTTTAATATTTTAATTCTTACCAATCTGTACCAATTCCATCGGGACATATAATTCTGTATTATTTTTGTGATTTATTTCACTGCCAACGAACTTTCACCTTGGATTTGAATACCTCTATCTCCTAAACCGGAACTTTTCACCTTACTTTTGCTTCATACCGCGAATCCTTGCATTTGCTTACATGAGCATTCTATGCTTCTTCAATGCTTACAATGAGAAAAGGAAAGCGAAGAGGTAACGATTTTCTTTACAATAGTTTTAATTTTTTACATTTTATATCTTTAATATTTGCAGGTTTTCAAATGTTTACATTACAGTACACTTTACTAGGTTATCCGTCTGATTTTCTTCTGATGATAAAAGAATATATTTGATAATCTATGAATTAAGGAAAGAAAGAAAGTTTTTTATATAACCCTTGTTTAAAAAAAATTAATGATATGATCAATACTGCATCTCATCCAATTTTTATTTTAATCACTTATCTTTTTATACTACTTTTTATCTCGTGTATAGAGTATTTCCTATTAAAGATAGGAGATAATTTAATGATAATATATTTATCTGTATTATCTTCTCCTTTTACACACCCATTTTATATATATATATATATATATATATATATATATATATATATATACATACATATGTATATACATACATATATATATATATATATATATATATATATATAAATATATAAATAAGATGTTCGAGACAAATTTTGACAATCTTTTATTTCAGAACAATTTGAAATATTTCCTAGCGGTAAAGAACAACAGAGAGCTGGTTCCGCGTACTTAGAATTGAGACTATGCACAACTTAAACGCATCTCAAAATTGGAACAGTGAGAGCTGCATCTTTATTATTAGCGTCGGATCAAAGAATTTGGAAAACTTAAGCTGAATCTGAGTGCTTTTTGTAATATATTGAACACCGTGAACTGTACGCTGAAGCATGTGGCCAATTGGCTAGCAGGCAGTTTAAATCGCAAGAGTTCTTACTCTATTCGCAGATGTAATTTGTCTGAAATCTTCCAGACAAGAACCTTTGCAATCGAGATGAGCATCACATTAACAACAATGAAGAAGTGATAAACGAATAACTTCTTACGGACTGGCCACATTTCACGGCTTTCAGGACTGCTTTACGAAAGTCAAAAAAGTGATCCACAAGGTCAAATACTAAGTCAAATCTTACATTCTCTGTTTTTTTGGAACCAGTAGCACATGTTTGCCACAAAGGTCTTAAAGTTTCATACTGTCCAACATCTTCGAAAAACGACTCAGAATCAATTCAGAGTTCTATGTTGAGTTGCTGTCCACTGTTATCACGCGTTTAAACGTGAATGTGGGAAAGCAATACGTATGTCACTAGCACTTAACTCCGTGCAACATATCTGTGAAAATCCAGACATGACTATTTGAGAAGTTTCACGATTTCACTAGTCCAAAATCTAGCTTCCAATTCGCCTTATTGAACCAGCGTGGACTATTATGTTTAGAGCGCAACAACAAATACGATCCGATTGTCAGGAGCAAGCAGGTGTTTAGACGTCTCTCGAAATACATCGTGAAGGCGGTATCTTCCAACTTCATATGCCGTCTCTACTTCCTGGCTTAGCGCAGCTTCTACGCGTCATCTATATTTAGCAAATGTTCTGCTACAAGATGCATTTTGAATTATGTAAATATATCAATTATTGGTAAAATTATGAAGTTTTAATGTTTCCTGTCTAAAAGTGTTCAATAGGTCTCGAACATCTTTGATTGTTGGTAAAAGTATGACATTGTCATCTCCATAGCTATGGGTAAATATCAACATGTATTATATTTAATTTTAAACCAAGAATCGTTGTTGCAAAGTATTGTATTTCGATATTTAATAAAACGCATCAATATATATCGTTAAACAGACATAACATCACACTATAAATCACCGGTATAGTCTTATCCTCATACTTATAAGAAGCAGCTTTGTGTATACATTTTATGAAGAACGCGTCGGCAAAAAGCAAAGCAAAGCAAACGCAATAATTAGCTGATATACTTTCGAAAATATTAGATATTTACGTTATACCTGTTAGAATAAGTAATGAATGACGTGTTTATCAAAGAGCCAATTGAAACGGTTGAAAATATATTCGTCTGAGGTTGGGATCAATTTCGTCACAGATCTGAGTCAAGAAATTATAGATACTTTCTGTCAAACTCATTCTAATATTTGTCTCTTTTGAACTTTTCATTTTGTATCACGAACCCCGACAGTCTAATAATACTATAATAGTAACCTAGCAGTGAAAATGGGTAATGGGTGTAGAATATAACATATAGTTTTATACTACTAACCCGAAAAAAGCCCCCGGTTACTACGCTGGATACACAAATAGAAACAATGATACGATGAGTTACATGTAAGAAACTAGCAGAGTAAATATCAAAGAGAACGAATTAAAATCCCTAGAATAAACCCTACGAACATACATTCATGTAAATCATACTTATATAATTTTAAATATAATAATAATGAATCGAGAGTTTCAATGGGGGTATGTACGTAGAATATAACAACTATATTTAAATAAGTAACGGTAAGAGACCCGTCCTTATATATGTTAGATTATTAATTAAACGAAAAGAAACAGTGAGTGTGAATTAATAGGAGACAGTGCAAAAGACAATGAGCAAAACCAATACGTATAAGAGATTTATAATATACAACGATTACTGCTGGGTTAGTATTATGAGACTGACATCATGTTTAGGAGAGTTTGATATGCTTATAGCTTATTAGTGCCTTTCATAAGCTCAAATGCCTGATTTTCGCACATACATATTTGTAGGACTTTCTCTTTATTCTTTGTATTTGTATGCAATAGAAAATGTTATATTCATGAGCCAACGATCTTACCTGAACTGAACGCAGCCTGCGCCTCGAGCAGGGGCCTTCCATACGACATATATGCCTTTTTTCGGCAGCAGGAAACGGTGCACTATCACTGTGTGGTTGCACTGCTTGGCTACCTGCAGGACATCCTCGTTGTCATAAAGCTGCAAATAAATAAGTAAAATGACAAAAATTAAATTTATTCAAACCAAAAATGAAATTGAATTATACTGATGCATCACAAACATAATAAAATATCTTTCTTTATCTCCGTCTGCTAGAAAGATATAAACTGCAATTTGGAGTGCCAACACATTTGGTATGCCGACACAAAGCGTATTAAGAAGCCATGTGAAATTGTTGTGGGTCAAATATCAAGACCATCAAGATACAGTAAAAGAAGACATTGCGCATGGAGGCGGGAGGGGGGGGGCTAATAAAAAGCTTTCATAAAAGAAAAAAATATTTCGAGCATTAAAATGAAGCACTGAATGGGAATAGGATCTACCTTAGTTTTATTATCATAAAATAGCTGTTAAAAATGTCGATAATTTAAGATTAAAAATCAAAGTAAAAGACTTTAAAAACATTATTCCATTAGATAAAGATAAACAAAAGTGAATTATAGCGAAACAACCACGTTTGACCAATCATTAGTTCTTTGAACGGGTTAGAATTCAGGAAGTCATGAAAAAGGTATAAAGTGAGTATTGGAATTTGTCAGCCTTGTATCATATGACAGAGTAAAATATTTTTAAAGAAATTGATACCTAGTATCAATAATTAAAGTGCTTCTGCTTTATTCAAATACGATTAACATTAACTCCATAATATATATATATATATATATATATATAATATTTGTTATTGTTTATTATCTATGTACGTATACGTTTCGTCCTTTTTTTAATCGGGACTCATCAGCATAGAGATATGACTATTCACTACCGGTCATGCGATTCGAAACCCGGGATCACAAGTATTTTTCAACTCAAATCCGACCTCTTTAACCACTCGGCCAATTTTAAATAGCGAATAAACGGTGATAATTTTAACACTTTATCGGCGGGATTAACGTCCAGTGCGTTCTACTTCTTTTAAGGGAAGGAACGATGCATTTTAAAGCTAGTGACGTCAAGCTATGTTAATACTACACTTACAGTGCTCTACTTTTTCGAGGAGCGACAAATAATAATAAATTGGCGAACTAACCATACTTACTGAGATAAAGCAAGGCCTTTATTACCAAAGTAAAAAAAAGAAGTAGAGTGCATAAAGAATCTGTCTTTTGAACAATTTCCACTTGAGTAACTTGGTTAGAAGAAAAGACTAACAGAAATCCTCCTTTCCAAAGGTTACCCTTTATACACCATTGACATATCTTTTAAAGAGAAATTCGTCGCATCTAAAGAGGAGAAATATTCTGACCCCCACAAATGATTCGCTAATGTGAAATTGCCAATAATTAGCACCACAAGTCAATAATTATCGCATAAAATCGCTTCAGCCGTGTCTCGCTTTTCTTTTGCAACAAACGTGCGAACTGTGTTTAGGACTCAACGTGCTTTCCCCTGTTTTTCCTTAAGATGTTATCCCCACCATTCAATAGAATCTTGTTCTTTACCATTTTCATGGCCGGTGCAAGGCTGACTATGTGGAGCGTACCAGTCAGCGATTACAGGTCAAAATTTCCCAACAGAGAGAGTAGAAAGTTGACTTTGGGTTTACTTTCGGCTGCCTTGTAACTCTCGCTTCCATTATTTTGTCCTTTAGTCCTTACATTCCATGAGCGATGTTTATGACCAAGGGGGTAGGATTTCTGTTTTCCGGGTCGGGATCTATCCATCTAACACTTATCGTTGGCTTGTTTATGGCCTTGAAGAAGTATTAGTCTTGTTTAGCTCCTTACATTAATGCCTTGTTTGGAGCGATTTCCATGAGAAAAAAAAACACATCCTTAATTCCATACGTAGGCAAGGACAGTGGGCGACATCCAGGCGTTTACAAGCTCATAAGTCGGCCATTGGTGACCATTTATTAGAGTGCCAATTGTGCACTAGAGGGTATTCTGATAAGGCGTTTTCTGTTTGGCACAGGGCACGTTCGCGAAATCATCTCAAGATTCTCGAAACGGTTGTCATTAATTTTCGTCAACCGTCCTTGTGCAAGCAGAAGGGGTACACTCAAAACATAGAACTGATGGATTTATGTTGAAATACCCACCTCATATTTTTATTTCTTTTAACCCTAATTTTTTGGTTCTTTTGATCACTCTTGCAGCAATATTCTCACCTCCATTATATCGTCGACGACTACTTTGACAAAGGGTCGAACGAAAGACGTATAGATAGCAATAATATCTTTCTTCCATCCGATTATTAATTTAATTTTCTTTACAATGTTACTAAAGTAAAAACAATTTTTTTAAAAAGAAAAAAAAACAGATTCATGATCCCATCTACTTGTGTTTTTTTCTTTTAATTTTTCTAATAATTACCTCCCTATTTCACAGTAATTATTTGTCAATTTTACTGTTTATTTTAAAATTTTGTACCTAAAATACATATTTATGGCATAAAAGTTTTATTGACATGAATATATTATAATACTACTACTACTAATTCCTACTCACGCATTGAGCACTTTTAAGTAAACATTAAAAATCTATACACGATATACTATTGTATTATATCAACTATACATAAAAATGATATATATATATATATATAAAAATGTATATATTATTTCATGTATATACACATATAATGTGATAAGGTATATATATATATATATATATATATATATATATATATATATATATATATATATATTACTCTTTCAACTATATTATATAACGCATGTCCACGAATATTTGGGTTGTAAGAAATTATTGTAGGAAAACAACGAAAACAAATTAATCAGAGATTACTGCAACTCACCGTTTTATTTGTTAAACCAGTCCGTAGAATTTTTCAGAAACATGGTTTATATATCGCAAAATATAGTTCTTTTCGTTTCGCCTTAGGGGTTGGACATTTTTGGCAATTCTTATTACCTTTGTCAAACCAATACGAAATGAGAAAAGCAGTGAAGATGAGATTTTTTAAATAAAAAAACGCATGCAAAACTTATCTTGCATTCGTTTAAAAATTAGTCTAATCTGTTTATTCTCTTTGTGTGAACCCTTTCTCTACAATGCCTGTTATAATTCACGTCCCCGGATGCTTCCGCTACAAGGCATCATTGTAAGAAGTAAATAACTAAAGCAAATTAATTACAGACCAATGCAGCTCATTGTAACAGGTATACTTTTCTTATGTCTTTTATTGGCATAGGTAATAGGAATTCCTGAAAATTATAACAATATAGTAACTATATCTCTAAAACTATTTAAAAAATATCAGATGTATTTAACAAAGAAAACAAAGATATTTCGTGTATGTGTTGCAATACCCGTTCCTGCAGGGGACCAGGTAACATCAAACAAAACACGATAGAGACAAGGACGTGCTCGAGTAACCCTGTTTCTTTATTCTTCATCACCAGCTGGTGTAAGTTGGGTATATATATATATATATATATATATATATAATTAAATAGTTCTTTATTAGCCAAAAGCCTATGGCATTATTGTTCTTTCCCTTGTCTTACGAAGAAACTTCTTTCTTTACATTGACGGCGGTTGATTTTCAACTCTACCCAACGTAGGTTATTTTTACGAAGACCAGGCAGAGTGATTTATCTTGCAACCTAGAGGGAAACACGACAATACTTTCTGTAGCAGTCTGCTCCCGGAATCTAGGGGCAGCTTGTGATCACACCAGTTGTTTACGGCAGTTCGGCTGTGGTGGTGGGGGATACCTCTCTTCGGAGCTGAGCCACGCAAGTTTTTCTTTATATCCTCCCAACTCGATCTCTGCTACGTAAGCGCACCTTCTTCCTTCGTTTAAAACCGCCGTTTTAATTTCTGACTTTGCAATCCAGGTGCCTTTTTCTACTGGCCTCTTGCACCTGACTATTTTAAAGGTTACCGAGTCGTTTATTTTAGGTCATACTCCGAAATAAACTCGTCGACATTACACACCTGAGCTCGTCCAAAGGTCCTCGATTCATTTCCGGTTTCTTTTAGCCTAATTGACGATCTGTTTAGTCTTCGGCTTTTCTTTATTATTGCGGGGTCATGCCCTAGCCTCCCCGTGACGTCTTATTCGTTATTACTCAACATGTCTGCATCATTATTTTACATAAGAACTAACACATTCTCGCGGAAATTGTATTTTCATCCTTTTTCATCACCAAAATAACATGCTTTTTTCTTTAATTTATATAATTAGCACTAAAGATAACATCACCAAAAATAAATGCACAAGAGCATTTTACAAATATCGTGGTGCAAGCTGAATAAACACAGGTGTTATGCAATAACGTTAATCCGTCCTTTATAAAATTGATATGGTATTAAATGAAATTTTAAAAAATTGAATATAACATAGCTCTGGCCTTACACTATTGAGCTATTATAATTAATTCATGTTATAAAATTTATATTTGAATATATATTAAAAAATCTAAATCTAAATAAAAATACGCACACACACATATATATATATATATATATATATATATATATATAGTCCAAGCAAAGTAAATATCCACGGAATAGGAATCTAAAGAATTTCAATCGGGCTTAGCTAATAAAAAGTGCTCAATATCAAATAGAGTTTAATGTATATGATTGTTTTTTTTATTCAAACAGACATGTACAACATCTGCGACACTGACATGATCTTTCCCTCAGATTGTATTTGGGATATTCTCAAATACCATGTGAGGGAAGGATCGGCTCCTGATTCTGCATCATGTGATCCCAGCTTTTAACTGCTGTAGATCGATAACATCGACATGACAGTGTCGCAGATTTTTGTACATGTCTGTTTGAATAAAAACAAGTATACATATATATATATATATATATATATATATATATATATATATATATATATATATATATATATATATATATACAACCTGGGTGTGCCAAGTTTGAATCTTGTCGTTTGCATCGCTATCTCTTTAACTTAGGAATGTTTGGAACTATTACGGGAACACCTGTACCAGAATTCTAACAACAAAATGCAACTTGCCAACAAAGTTGTACTACGTTGATTGATGCGAATTTACTTATATATACATATAGTAAGCTATGAAAATATATTAATGGCAATATTTTCATCGCTTACTACCCAGCTCTACTTACGTATCGAGCACTGTTGAAGTAAATACTGGACATCGATACATAAAAAATATATCTGCTTATGAAATTTAATGTGTATACATGAAATAGTAATGAAAGTTATATATATATATATATGTATGTACATATATTTGGTTGTCCAATAAGTACATATTTATTCACATGAATTTACATGTAAAATATTGCACAAGGGTTGGTCAAAAAGTTCCTTCGTCTTTTGAATGTCATCTTTCTAGCTTATGAAAGATCATTTGATATTCTTATTCTTAACATCCTTTGGAATAGCAAGTATGTTTACATCAGTGTGTAATATTGTATAAGAGCAAATGAGTTCTTACATTTTTCCTTGTATTTCATATCTTGAAATAGAAGATTAAGCAGAGCATTACCTGCATCTGATTCTTCTTTACCACAGAAAAGGAAGAAAAAATACAGAAACCAGCATGAAAAAATATGGCATCAGTATGGTGACAAACTTTTAAAGGGCGGGTATCTCAGAAATGGTTTGCTCGATTTCGAAAATGACATTTTTCAGTTAGAGATGCTCCTTGCTCTGACCGGCCAAAGATGATCGATAGGGACGTATATATATATATATATATATATATATATATATATATATATCGAAACCAATCTGAAGGATACACCAGTGTGCATCGACAGTAATCTTGTACAGTGTAGTATCTTACATTTAGGAACAACAACGTGTATCATAGTTACCTCACTTACATTGTATAATTATCTCCCTTTGTATATTTTTCTTGCATATATAAACGAATGCTGACGAAGATCGCTCTCTTTAGAAGAAGGTCTCGGAAGCGTAAACATCAAACCATGTCTCTGTTTCTTATTCATTCTACGTTCTCGCTTCGCATTGTATGTATAAGTGTCTATTATGTCGCGAGCCGAATATTAATAGATTCACATAACAATTGACAAGCGAGAACATTATATACAGTAGATCCTCGATGGTCTCAAGTCGATCACATGACACCGCCTTCTGTTGTGATGCTATCGATATTTATCAGATATCGATATGTGCACGTTTTTACAACAAGGTATGCTACCTATTTCTCTCTCTCTCTCTGTCTCTCTCTTTCCCTCTCTTTCGCTCGCTCGCTCGTGTGCACATGCGTAACAAATGAACGATCTTGGCTGCGAATCGACTTTTTATACAAATCTCTAACTGGAAGCCATCTGCAATCTCTGCGGAAACACATCCAAAAATCACACGTGGATTCCAGTCCCAACAGCTATGACTATCAAAAACAACTTAATTGGAATAAAAAACACTTTTAAACAATGTCGTTCTTACCTACACAGCTCTCCTTATTTTTTTCGCACAAGTTTATGTTTCATGCGTGTTATAGGCAACTCATGAGGATTACTTTAAAAATACACGTTTTAGTTTTTTCTCTTTCTTTTTTAGTATATTTACTAAAACGAATACACGCGGTTGAAATTCTTTTTAATCAGGCGTTTTGAGGTTTCCCTTTAATTCACGTGGTTTCAATTTCCTTTATTAACTACACGAATTAAAAACATTCGATTTAAATTCTATGTAGATAGCATTTACATCCTGTAGGTTTTCCTACGAATTGATATGTTAAAACGAAATCTATATATTAATACGCTCGCGTCAACCTACCTGGGTCACGCTCTGACACCTTTTTTTAAGAAGATGTGATGACCCGATCGCCGGAGATTAATTTATTTATTTAACAGAAAATAACGGTGAGCTTAATATACATCAAATAGGACATACAGAGTTAGTACTTACTTTTGCCCTGGGAAACGGGGAGAGGGGGGCGGAGCTAAGGGGAGAAGAAAGAAGGGATACGGCGAGCGGGAAGACAGTGGGGCGAGTGAGAGGGGGGGCGACCGGGGTAAGATGATAACCGCGCAACACATAGATTTTGCCCCGGGAAACCGGTTAATATAAATAAATATATATATACTTCCATCCCGTCACGCAAAAGTTAGCGAGTAAAATATGTGCATATTTCTAGCCAGAAGAATATTACTAACACCATATTATACAGATTAATGGAGAAAGCTCCGTAGAATTTTCACGCTAGTCTATATTATTGCAAAAATGGTTGTGTCAAATTATTTAAACCTACAAATTTACAACCGGATGACTCAAACGTTCTTGTGGTAACACAACATCTCATATTTGCGACGATATTAGTGCTATTAAATGGGGACAGCCAATTTTAACGACGCAAGCCGCATATTAATAACATAATGAAGAGCAACCCCTCTATAAAATTCCCCACACCTGCATATATTCTCTTATTACAAACACTATAATACATCTGAACATCGCACCCCCCGCGATATATGCCCTAAATCTATATTAGCTCACCAACACTATTAAATGCGAGCATGAATATTTACTATCAAACATTAAAAGATGGAAGCAACCAGATAATTTGTGTATATACAAAATATAAATAATCTAAAATAATATCTATATATAAAAAATAGATTTGGAGATAATTTGTGCAAAATCTTAAAATTTTAAATAAATATAAGACCGACTCAATACAGTTTATTAGTTATTTATCTATAAATAG
>OY744527.1:60166097-60173597 GCA_963556195.1 Sepiola atlantica
TGAGTCGCTGGTCAAAATAAAAGATATGCACATTGTCTAAAAGTTAACGACAGGTGTTCTCTTGTTCTCGTACTCAATGTTTACAAATGGCAAAGGTTGACACCCGTCTGTTGTCTCTGGGCGCCTTCCTCGGTGTATATAATACATACTAAACCGACATAATTAAAAAAAATATTACTATCCAATGAGGAACATTGGTTCATTAATTTATTTGCGTATAATATAACATATTTTTTATGTAGTCATATTCTATTATTTATATATTTATATATTACCTTTTTATATATCCATATGTGTACTGTAATATATTAATTGAAACGTGTCAATGAAATTGGCCATACAATTGTGTGCAGGCAGATTTCGTATTTATTTCTACAACCGATTGAAGTTAAAATAAATTGAACGGTTAATTAAAGCAAGCCATTTTTAATTTCATTAGTTTCATGTACTAACTGTAGTATACACCCCAGAAGATGTCCATAATATGCGGTCACTAGGACATATACACACTTGCAAGTGACATGACCCGAAAATACTCCAAGAAAAGCCCCTTCCTCCCACCGAAAAAAACGTTCTCAGCAAGAACTCGTCTCCTTACCTACAATGCAAAGAACTCTTTGAATACCTAAAATGAAGCGAAACTTCCATGAACAAAGTTTATTTCCAAGAACGTCACACCTATAGAACACGTTACCAGGAGAATGGTTCCCTACATATTACAACATGGTCGTTTTCAAGTCCAATGTCAACAAAGTTTTGCCATTTCGCAGTTCTTATTCTTTTCGTAGTACTGTGCATCATCCAATTGAAAATCTAACTACCCCTTCCCTTCGAGTGGCTTTTGATCGTGGTAACTGGTGGCAACACAGCGAATTTGTGAAGATCAACGAATCACATGAGCTGGAACAAAGGTAGCAGGGAATAGATTAGACAATTCTACAAAACACATATTAAAATTAAGGCACCGCTCGTTTGTCTCTACAAATAAATGTTGTATATGATATTATTAAAGCAAGCCGGACACACGTACGTTCACGTTTATTATAGAGATAATAATATATAAAAAGTTATTATTAAAGCAAAATACGTGTTAACATTGTGTAAATCTTTTATTTAATTTTTTAGTTGGTATGTTAACCACATTTCAGCATCGACTTGTTGGAGATGCAGATACACACGATTAATACAGATACAATAGAACGAATATATTTGAGAAACAAAAGAGGAACAAACACAGATATACTAAGAGAAAAAGATAGCAACGGAGAAAAGAAGAGACAGGCAAAAAGTGCAGATAAGGACACCTTATGGCAGGCTTATTGGATCTATAGAGAATGGTGCTGTTACCGCTATTAATATATAGGTAATATCAATTCGGTGTTTCTACATGGGTAAGTATTGAATATATTAATAAACCCTTGTTGCTAGAAATGTAGAGATGTCACTTCTCAAAGGTTGCGGTTTATCTGTGAACGTTCAGAGGTCGACTGGTGGTTCATCTCCTTATTTGAGAATTTGTAAGTCAAACACAGAAATATTTTAGAGAAGAAAAGAAAAACCAACCTTGAATGTTCCAAGACTTTTATCTTCGACTTTAGTATCATTTGGAATTGCTACCAGCATGACTCCAAGTAAAAGCTGATTCGGTTCTGAGCCATTAATAATCACTGAAACAAACAAAAAGACAATTCTTTATATAAAAAAGAGTACGGTTAAAATTTTGATGGGGTGCAAACCTCAATTTTTCCAACAAAAAATCTAAATTAAAAAAAAGGCCTATTTGCAAAAGCTCTCCGCCCCCTACATGATATGTTCTCCCACCGGAGATCGTAGAAGTACGTAATATTATAAACTAAATAACGATTTTACAAAAAAGTATGTAATTTTCTTCAACTGTCATCATTTTCTCTTTTTTCCTCGAGCTTTCGATTTACTAAAGTTATCTTTTAAAGCAATTTTAAACGTATTAATAAAGGGTTGAAATACCAGAAATACATGATTCAGTTACATGTTAAAGAAGCATTATGATCACATAGGAGTGCGTATATTTGAACTATAACTTATTTTGTTGGGGTGAAGTTGTTTTAATTGAACATATATCCCTTTTAGAATATTTAATCTTTTAATCAATGCGATTAGTTAATAGTTTATGTATTGCTTATACGCAGCTGTCAAACATTATTATAGTTTTTTTGTGGATGTGATTAATGGGTGTGCTTATAGAACATTAGTCTTTCTAATTTATACATGTCTTTTTTACATGTAAATAAAAGGTTAGATAAAATAAACAAACTCTTAATTTTCTTAGTCGTTGATGACATTTTAATCTTCTTCACAAAAAAACAAATATCATCTTGTTCAGATTTTTTCCTGTTGAATTATAAAAAAATACACAATAGAGTCGAAAAAAAATTGCCGCAGAAAGCTAAATTAGTTGCATCGTCAAACACATTTTTATGAAAGGACTTAAAATGTTAAACACAGTTTGTGGGTAACGAGAAAGCAAACACAACAGAAAGTGAAAGAAATAAAACGCTTTCTTTTTTGTTGTTTTATGCACTTTAATGAAGTTCTTTTCTTGACAGAGTACAACATCCACTTCGTGATCTAGTGTGAGAAGAACTCTTATATTTTCTTCTCTGCAGCCTCTTTCTCATAGAGAAAAGACGTTGCTCGTCTTTTTCTATTCTTTCGTTACGTGTATGGTAGCTGTTAGACGAAGCTCCAATCACCTGTCCCCGTTGTAAAACATTCACAGCAAAACTGGTTCAGCTAAAACAACTATACATAACTTTTATTTCCTCTTCTGTGTACCAAAAACCAAACGGTACTTCCATGAACAAAGTTTCTTAGAAGTACACAATATCACGTGGTTTTTTCCCAGGTGATAACAACATGATCTTTTTAAGATAAATGTCAACAAATAACTTTTATTTTCTCTTCTGTGTACCTAAAACCAAACAGTACTTCCATGAACAAAGTTTCTTACGAAGTACAAAATATCACGTGTTTCATTTCCAACTGATGACAGCATGGTATTCTCGAGATAAATGTCAACAAATAACTTGTATTTCTTCTTCTGTGTAGATAAAACCAAACGGTACTTCCATGAACAAAGTTTCTTACGATGTACACCAGATCACGCGGTTGCTTCAGAACTGATGACAACATGGTCTTTTCAATTGAAATGTCAACAAATAACTTTTATTTTCTCTTCGGTTTACCTAAAACCAAACGTACCGTTCCATGAACAAAGTTTCTTACGAAGTACATAATATCACGTGGTTGCTTCCCAGTTGATGACAAGATGGTATTTTCAAGTGAAATGTCAACAAATACTTATCGATCTGTCCTCTTAAATAATCAAATCTTCCAATTTCACCGATCTTTTCCGATCCTCCTATTATGTGTTTCCTTGTCCAACTGACAATTCATTATCACTTATCATCGAGTGTCTTTTTAGCCTTGATAAGTTTTGACTCAATAGCATAAAAAAGTAAACTGATTTTTAATATTTGCAACGATTTCGTACTCAAGGGGTCCTCAATTAAAGACAGGATAAAAAGGGCAAATATAAGCTAATATCATAGGCTGTATATGCGGTATTGTGGCACACACATTTCTTCCCGTCGCTTCACGAAGCCTTGCGTTGTCTAGCTTGTGATACTTCATTCATTATTTTGTGGGGTTCTCCCTTGATATGTAACTCATCTTCACATTTATTGTGGATGTTGCTTCCTTTACTAATCTGATAATCTGTTGTTCGTTACCATAGACTGGTATTGTCTTGGCCTTCGGGGCTTTATTTACGCCGGTCTATGGGTCTATCCTGTGCAGTTCTAGGAGGTCTACCCTCCCAGGCTTCGCCTCCCCTCTTTGGGGAGGAGTAAGTTTATTGCTTACTGCCTGAGGCTCCCTTACCGAGGAATGCCGATGGGGCTGCCCAGGCAATTTTTACTGGCCAGAGTGTTCACCTCTCGGGCGCTGGCTTTTCAAACCCCATTTTCCCGACCCGACCTTGGGTCACATCTTACTTCTGGGAGTAAGATAAAAACTGGCCTTGTGCCTAACTCCTGGAGAGGAGTAAAACAATACGCAACTGACCGGGATAACCGTTTGACTTCCTCTACCAAGATCCAACATTCGGATCAGTCTAGTTTTGCAGAAGGATTCTGAATATTTAAATCAAACTCTCGCTATTAATATGTTCTCTCCTTTCATATAATTTGAAGCCTGTGTTATGTTGTCTGTCATTCTATTCCATCTTGAAAATGGTAACAGATGCGCTTACTTTGTTTCGTTTGTAATTTCCAGTCTTAGTTTAAATGTATAAAATGGTTCGCTTATGTCAATGATCCGTTCACGTCGAGGACGTACACATGAAATACAATATTAAAACATGAAAAATGACCGTCACATTTCCTAGGATAACATGAAACTACCATCATTAATAAAACACTGGCTTGTCATGTGTTCACATATCTCAATGCAAGGCTTCGTCCGTCATTGTGTCTGCTATACTGAAGTGTGCAACAGCAGTTTGATTTAGACATACCCAAATTAAATAGACACACATAACAATGTATGTTATTGTTTAGTTACCTAGGGTCCTAAAAACCTACAATCCAGTACGCTTTTAAATCTCTCCTAAACATTAGCCCAGCTTTATAATAGCAGAAGCAATAGCATGTACATAAGTTCTTAATGTATATATCCTAGGTCTTTTTCAACCGTTCCTTTTCGCATTATTTCTCGTAATTTCTTCTGTTTATTGCTTTTCGATGCTAATTTTTTCTCTTGAACAGTTTACATACGACTGTCTTTTAGTCTTTATTTAAGCTACATCTATATTCTACGTCTATACCCACATTGTCAATACAGGTTTTGAATTATGAGACTTGATACTGATGAAGAAAATAAATGGGTCTAATTTAATTGAGGGCGGATCCAAGACTCCTTATTACTGACTACTACCACGAGATGTAAAGAGGACGCGACTCCTTTTTCTGTATTGTTCCATATATATATATATATGTACATATTATATATATATACATACATAGTATCTATATATATGTACATATTATATATATATATATACATACATAGTATGTATATATATATTATGTATATTATATATATATATATATAATATATATATATTAATAAATATACATATATTTATATATATACATATATTTATATATATGCATATTTTTATATATATATATATGCATATATATACATATATTTATATATATACATATATATATATATGCATATATATACATATATTTATATATATACATATATATATATGCATATTTTGATATATATATGCATATATATACATATATTTATATATATATATGCATATTTTTATATATATATATGCATATACATATATATATATATATATATATATATATATATATATATATATATGTACATTGTATATCAGGTTGGAAAGAAAGTAATGTCGTATTTTTTTCTTCATTTTTTGCAGCCTCTTAAGTTGTACACAGTTCTAGATGTTTTGGTGAATTTGTATCTTACATTATTGCTTTGTCTTACAGATATACTAATTAGTTAAAAAATATTAAGTTAAACGGTCTTAACCGTCATAAATGGATATTAGTGAGGATCATCTGAGACATTGCATGCTCTATGTATTCAAAAAAGGAATCTCAGCTGCAGAAGCAACAAGGAATATTGGAACTGTCTATGGGATAAATGATCTGAATGATCGCAAATGTCAACGGTAGTTTGCACAATTTTCGTTTGGAGACTTTATCCTGTCAGATCTGCGACGTTCGGAAAGGCCAAAATCAATTGATAAAGATGCTATTAAAGACGCTGTAGAGGCCTATCCGAAGTTAACTAGCAGATAATTAACTCAACAATTCAATACAACCCATACCACAATTATTGCATGACTTCACAAGTTAGGAAAAGTTTCAAAACTTAAACTCTGGGTTACCCACGATTTGATCGACGCTCAACGAAATTAAAGATTGACTGTTTGCAAATCTTTGCTTTCCGGGAATCATCGAGAACCATTTTTGCAAAGAATTGTGACTGGGGATGAAAAATGGGTTCTTTACAAGAATACCCAACGCAACAGACAATGGTTAGACCGAAACAAAAGTCCACAGACTGTTCCAAAACAAGGACTACATCTAAAGAAGATTATGCTCTCTTAAGTGGGACATGAGAGGACTGATTCATCATGAGTTACTAGAGCAAACAATCACAGCAGGATAATCTAAGAATTGCTCTATAAAACAATGACCAGCATTACTCAATAGGAAGGGTGTAGTGCTTCAGCATGATAACGCGAAACCTCACACAGACAAACTACTCCAGGAAAAGGTTATGAGTTTCAATTGGGAAGTTTTGCCTTATCCGCAGTATTCACCTGACATTGCTCCATCCGACTACCATCTTTTCCAGTCGTTGCAGCATCACTTAAACAATAACATTTATGAAAATGACGACCAACTAAACAATGCCCTAAATTTGTTTTCTCTTAAGCATCAGAGAAATTCTTTGAAGAAGGCATCAAAAAGCTAGTTGATTGTTGGACATACGTCATAGAAAATGAGGGGAATTATTGTAAAGATAAAAAATGCCCTGATGTGAATGTTTCAGATGAAATAAATGTGTTGGACAAAAACGACATTACTTTCTTTTCAACCTGATATATATATATATATATATATATATATATATATATATATATATATATATATATATATATATATAATCTCATATCAAAACAGGAAGTTGTTTAGTAAGAGGTTGACAACGGACGAAAATATGTAATTGAAACTGCGTGAAAAATGCTCTGTAATGGTTTGTGAAAAATATATTTTTGAATACCAGTTTCCTGTTTACCAACGAAAAAATATAATGTAAAATAATTTCCATTAGTCAGTGATAAAAAAAGAGAAAATAAGACAAAAAGATTAAATTACCTATTTTGAATGTTCTCGCTTGTGATTTTTTCTGCTTTATTGTGATTTTTAAAAACTTCACTGAACAAGCTTATTTTGAAAATTACTTGAATTTAGTTATCAATAGAATGTATGTTTTGAATTGTGCAGAAGCAATTGTTTTAATCAAAATGTTTTTGAAAAAAATTCGGAGCATTTAGTAAATATATATTATATTATATATATATATGCGTATCTATAAATAATTTCTTAATTAATGAATGCTATGAATGTAATTAAAGTAATCAACACAAAATCTCATGGTTAATATGCCCTCAATATTTTAGGTTCTTCTAAATTATTTTTAACAGAAATGGTTAGGAAGTTTACTTGGCTCAACCAATCCATCTGCTTTTCACATTTCCTTAGACTTTTTGCATCGTCTTCAATTTCCTTTTTCACAGTTTCAGAAGTTGAGGATATGCATACACGCATGCGCCGAATCTAATTCTTAGACAAACTCAACTTCTTACGTGAATTAAATTTCAATAATATAAAACGAAAA
>OY744527.1:60178597-60241097 GCA_963556195.1 Sepiola atlantica
TTATCTATATATATACATTTTTTTATCTATATATGAATTTTGAATTCTTATTTACATATGAATTTTTTTATATATTGATTTTTTATTTATAGTTTTATTTATATTTTGATTTTTGAATTTTTATATGATTTTTTTATATGATTTTTATTTATTTATATATTGATTTATTTATATATCGATTTTTGTATTTACATTTATTTTTATTTTTATTTATTTATTTATTATTTATTTATTATTTTTTTATATATATTTATATATATTATATATTTATATTTATATATTTTTTTATTTATATTTTTATATCTTTATATTTTCATATATTTATATTTTTATTTATATTTTTATTTACATTTTGACTTTTGATTCTTTATTTACATATTATGATTGTATTTATATATTGAATTTTTCATTTATATATTGATTTTTTAATTTTTTTATATTTTTTCTATATAGAGATTTTTTATTTATATATTGATTTTTTTATTTTTTTATTTATATATATTTTATTATTTATATATATTTTATTATTTATATAGATTTTTTATTTATATTTGTTATCTATATATTGATTTATTTATATATTGACTTTTCATTTATATATTGATATTTTAATTATATATTGATTGATTTTTTATGTATATATTGATTTTTTATTTATGTATTTATATATTTATCTATATTTATATTTTTTATTTATATATTTATCTATATTTATGTTTTTACTTTGAATTGAGAATTATTAATTGAAATGATCGTAATTCATAAAAACATATATATACATTTTATATAATGATAAATAGTTACCTCCCCTTTTTTTAGATTACTTAATTAATTAGAGTTGCGTACCTTAATTAATTATTTTCTACATATATATATATGAAAATAATATATATAAATATAAAAGTAATATTTTATTATTATAAATTTAATTTTTTTACTTTTCCACTCCTTTCTTTCTTTCTTTCTTTTTTTCTTGCTTTACTTCTAAATATAGAATCTTTTAACGGCTTTTCTGTCCTAAGCGTTTCTCGTCGGCTCTCCATTTCAAAATTCGGTGTATATAGCGTTTCATAACAGTTAGATGTTTTTTGAAGAAATTCCATCATTTACTATTTCAGACTATGCTGAAGAAGACGTGAATCGGGAATTCAACCCGTTTCTTGTCAGAAACCACTGGTCCATGTCTGATTAAAATCTGTATTTAAAAATAAAAATATTACGCTCTTAATTTATTTTAATTGAGCACTCTACTGGTATTTCCCTTTTATTCTTTATTGAGTATATCTTTATTGAGTATTCCTTTATACTTTATATATATATATATATATATATATATATATATATATATATATATATATATATATATATATATATGTACAGCAAATCAGTACTACATCAGCACTATTGGTTTTAAGCTCAGAAGGCGTTTGCCGTCCGGCTCTCGTCAGCTTTGTAGATATCTGGTAAAGAAAAAGGTTAGTCACTTCCCCTTACACACAACCTGCACACACTCTTTAACAGAAACACTATTAAGATAAGCTACTCCACAACCCTATCTCTGCAGAGCATAACACTACAGAAAACACAGACAAAAACAACTGCCCCTCTCGAAGGGAATTGCAAAATTGATTTCATGGTATACGAGGCGACTGTCAAAAACCAGCCCAGCTACAGAGCCGAAAAATATAGGCATGCCACAGAGAAACTTGAAACAAAGATTGTATGCACACAGGCATACATTTAAAACCAACATATTGGCAGGTACAGCACTTGCGATCCGCGTATGGCAACTAAAAGATGAAGGGATACCATTTACCATTAAATGGAAAGTAATGGAGAGAAGACCATCGTACTCCCCAGCCATAAATAGATGCCCTCGATGTGACGCAGAAAAATATCTAATATCAAGAGGCATTATAGACCAAATACAAACTGTTTGAATGTCAGGGACGAAATGTTTAAATGTTGTGTACATAGGTGGAAGGTACTCTTTATAACTTGTATTGAGCAGATCACATATAGGACTACCAACAATAACGCCCTGTCAAATACATTACCTCAAAATAGCCCCCAAAATACCGGCCATATCCCTACTCCCCTTTTTCACGTCTTCTACACCATCGGTAAGCCCTCTTTTAACTATGATCCTCAATTAAAATATCATCTTTAATTTTGAAAATTTTTCATTTTTTTAAATTTGTAATATGGCCCATCTCGATAGCAAAGCTTAAATTATATCACGAAACTCAGATAACATTATTTTCCCGTTTTTAAAAGGGGAAAGCCCCCATTCTATGATACTAAATATAGCAGGGTTAAAATACTATAAACGGAATCAATCTACAACCATTCCATTTCTTTTTCTTTTTCTTTTTCTGATTCTTATTATTGTTCTTATTCACTGAATCTGTTCTAGAGATCAGGCTTAATCAATACTCCATTTATTATATCTCATTATTATTACTATAATAATATGACACCCCTTTATGAATTTACCTTTGAAATTATGCCTTGGATGGAAAGATTCATTTGTTAAATAAAGATTTTTAAAAAGAATTTTATAGAATTACTTCCCTTAGATTTGCTTATAATTTAGCGATAACTAGCGTACGAGCCTTTGAATGGTTTGTAATTGTTAGTAATATTTTATTTATGTTTATTTTGATTTTCATTTTATAAAAAATGTTTTTTAAAAATTTATTTTTATTTTATTTAAAATTTGTTTAGTAATACATTTAAAGTCCTTTAATTCAATTTGTTCTATTAGTTTCGTAAATTTAACCTTTAACCTCATACTCCCTTCGTAACACAATCAAGACGAAGCTACTTTAAAACTTAAAAAAAAAACAGACTAGATAAAAACGCTGCTAATAAGCGTTGAATCACGAGGCTTGTATAAATATATGCAAATATAAATATTTTTTTTAATGAAAATCAAATATTTTTAAACTTTAAATCGTCACTGTCATATTTTACCCCCTTTTTTTCTTCCTTTCTTCTTTTTCAACTTTTAAAACTTTTAAAACTTAACAATAAATAATGGATCCACACGAGAGTGATACGTGACTAACCATTTTCTTCACCAGATGCCAGAAAAGCTGGCGAGAGCTGAAAGGTTAACACCTTCTGAGCTTGAAACCAATGGTACTGATATTGTACTGATTTTCTGTACAACAAATTTAAAAAATAAATATTAAGCTCCTAATTTTGATTTTCAAAATTAATCGTGCACTGTAATGAGATTTTACCTACCATTTTACAAAAGAAATCATATATATATACATATATATACATATAGTCATCCACATACAAACTATTTAGCTGTTTCACAGCTCATCAGTGCGGCTAGACCAGTTAGTGCCTCAAGCCGGGATTGAAACGCGACCGCCGAGCTGACAGTCGGCGCTGCTAACCCCTACGCTATCATACGACACTGACTGAATGTAAGAAATATCTCAATGTAAACATTGCAAATGCCGAATTAGTTTTACCTAATGAGCTATGCCTTAAAGCTAATGGCAGTCGGCGATATCTTTACAAATAAGCTCTACCCAGAGAAGGAGCTTCATATAGTCATCCACATACAGACTGTTTCGCTGTTTCATAGCTCATCAGTGCGGCTAGATCAGTTAGTGCCGCAAGCCGGGATTGAAACACAACCGTCAGGCTAACAGTTGGCGCTGCTAACCCCTATATATATATATATATATATATATATATATATATATATATATATATATATATATATATATATATATATATATATATAGTGAGAGATAGATAAATATATATTGAGAGAGTTAACGTTTAAGTTGCATATAGTGCAATACGTACTATCAAGACACCGTAAAGTCTTCACTTCAGAGGCGCTAATATGTTTTTATAGCTTCATAACTATTCTTTTCGATGTCCAAATGTTGAAGTTGGTATTTCGCATTCTTCTGCTGATCTCAGATGAGAATCTTATAACCACTTAACATCAAAAACATAAAATCCTCTGGGTTTTTAAAAACTTTTCTGTTTTCTATTGACATCCTATTACATTCGACTGGGTTCACTTTTCTCCCCAGTTTCTTGAATTCTTAGCAGTAGTGATCTTCAACTCGTCAAGGACGGCGGCAACGAGCGTGTGTCATGAGAATAATGAATATGAATAGTTCATTCATTCCTAAACAGCAGGCTTGATTGGAAACTTAACCATTCTATTTTTGTTTAATTTTACTTCAGTCGAAGTTCTCAGAAATCAAGGGCTCCTTTCCTGGGGCTAACACCTGATCTTTATAAGAGATACATGGATATTCGAATATCCCATTATAGTTCTCCTTTATCTGTCAAACGTTTAATTAGTTAAGAAGTTAGAACATTAATTTACCTCTCCCGTATTGACCAGTTAACTATGGTGTAGTATATATTTCTTTTGGTCTATTGGTCTGACCGGATTCAAGGACCAGAATTTATTTAGGCTGGTGGAGTGTCCAGCTAAGTGATGTTACATGAGGTAACATCATACGGAAAAAGTGCACCATTCCTCGTATGAGCCAGTGTATAGTCGTGTCGAGGGGATCTTATTTCTGCTTCGAATACTATGTTATTTTGAAGATATGGTTAGGGTTTCCTTGTTGGGTGAAGTATCCTCATGCCATGTTTTCATGACACCCCCTGAGAAAGACCAAATACGCTCGAGGATGGTGTCTAATATGTAATTCAAACTCTCCAGTAGGTAACTTAAATTCCCCTTAAGTCTATATATATATACACGCACGATTGTGTTAACAGGCGTTGTGTGCGCGCAAACGAAGTAACATTTATGACGATCTTTAAATTGTCAAGAAAAAAAGGTGTCTGACGAAAAGAAACTGGAGACAAGGTGTTAAACCGAAACTTATTTTAAGCAACATTTTCAGTACATTTTTTTTAGGATATTTTATTTATACTCATTGTTTTTCACTTTTCCCCTCGGATTTGCATTTTGATGCCTATAACCCTTTAAAAGGAAAACTGTGAAACTTAGTAAATTTAACATACTACTACTACTACTACTACAAGTATTGTTATTAATAATAATGATATTAATATATAATAACATTACACAAATGATGAAAATTTGATAGTATATATATATATATATATATATATATATATATATATATATATATATATATATATAGTTTGGCAGCAAATTGTTATTAAGACAGACTGCACCAGCTACTACCACACGATCGTAAAATCGCTCGAAGAGTCGAACGACTAACCAAGAAAATCTCAAAAAAGCAGAACTCCGTGGATTTTAATGAAGCCTGTCTTAATATATATATATATATATATATATATATATATATATATATATATATATATATATATATATATTACATAAACAATATTATAACCTTAAGTCAATGAACCAACGTTTCAATGCGTATTACCGCATCTTGTCAAAGGCAGAGTTAAAATAAATTAAACATCAAAAGTGAGAAATTCGTATCGCTTTAGAAGATCTCAAACTGAGGTCAGATTTTAAGAGGGAAAGGGAGGGGCAAAATACTTGTTACGGTTGACAGACCGACTAGATTCCACTTTGGTTTACTGTAGGTCATCAGTTTGCACTTGGTAACCGGCTCAAAACGCCTGGTAGACCGGGGAGGCGCAGAATTCTCAGGTAATTTAGCAGCCAGAGCGGGGAATAATTTAAGTATTTCTATTAAAAAAAAACACTAGATAAATTTAATGCCCACCATTTAGGGTTGTCAATTCGGATTTGGATAAGGTTTGATTATATAGATAAATAACCGTATTATCCATTATTCTTGTTATCAAATATTACTATTTCTATGTTACTTGCTATTTTCTCTCAACTCTCACCGCTGTTATAATTCCAATTATTATTATTATTATTATTATTATTATTATTATTATTATTATTATTATTATTATTATTATTATTATTATTATTATTATTATTTATTATTATTGCTATTATCATAATACACATTGCAAATGTTATTCCTATTTTTACCGTTATTATTGATAGAAGTACTATTATTATTGACTATAGCTATTTACGATATTATTATTTTTTTATAATTATTACAGTTATTAGTGTTACTATTGTTATTTTTATCTTCTTCAATTCCGTTGTATTCTTACTACATTTCACTATACTTATTTTAGTTATAAATTTTATAGTTACAATTATTATTATCACTATTGCTATTACCGTTATTATCATCTCTGTTGCTATAATTATTATTCCAACTATTTTTCAACTATTTTTATTATTACTTATATTATTATTATTGCTATTATTAGAATTAATGTCAATGTATTATAATAAGTATTGTTACGATTATTTTTACTATATCCCCAATTGGCATAATTAATACTATTATAATATTTATCATAGTTGTTATTGGATGTAGCCATTTACATTATTTTCATTAATTCTCTTATAGTAGGTTCTAACTATTGTGGGGCGAATTACATTTTTGCGCCATTCAGTTAAGTTATTTATGTTATATTTTCTAGGTTGTTCACGAACTTATCCAGAATTAGTCGTTTAAAGTACCTACAGTTAAAGCCTATTTTGTCACGTCGATTTAGTAATCTACTCTTATCAGGAAACATAACAATAGCTAACTTTTCGCTAAGCCAGATAAATCACGCGGGGTTGTGTAATGTAGGTATTGTGGACTTTTTTTTAAGATACTCAATTTCACTACGGGTATAATATTTTCATCTTTTAGGGATTTAATGTAGTTGGATAGTGAGGTTCATATTTTCTTGTTATTTGGGTTGTTCAATGAGAATTTGTGGTTCGTGTACCTGGCTTTAAAATCCGCGTTTGTACCCCCTATGAAAAATTTATTTAAATTAGGGTTGTTTTCTGGGAATACATTTGCAAAGTAAACTATATATTTAGTTAGACACTTTATTTGCAACTGGCATTTACTTTTATCTCTGCAGCTACATTCTTTGTTGGTATTATTATTTTGTAAGTTGTTATCCTCTTTTTTAATATATGTCTATTATGACTTAATTATTGGTTCCAGCTTATTTGTACAGCTATAGCTAAGTTTGACTGTGTCTTTTGTTGAATATTTTGTGTAGTGAGTTATTTATTGGGAAGTGTCCATTTAACAGGTTAAGGAATAAATTCCCAATTTTAGTTTTAACCAGCAGATTAAACGGGGGTGTATACCAGATTATTTTTCTACTTCTATTTCTTCTGCTTGAGCTCCTATTATTTCTATCTTGCTATTCAATGTAAGTATTAGTATACCCGCTATTTCTTAATGCGTTGTTGTATGTATTCCTATTATTGTAAAATATTTCTTCATTGTATGAGTTGTTACTAATTCTATAGCTGATCGATATTGGGATGTGTTTTTATACGCTAGGTAAATGATTCGATTTAGGGTTAACGCATAGTGAGTCGTGATTATCTATCATATACGGTTTAAAATTCCCCTTACTGAGGTTAAATTTTACATCAAGGAAGTGTGTTATCTTAATCCCCGCCACGGTTTCTACTTTAAATTCTAAGTCTTTAATAACCTCGTATATCATTTTGGGGGGCATATTCGTATTTATAACCATAGCTAGTCCGTCGTCCCTATACAACCCTTATCGTTAATGTTAATCGAACTAGTTTTTGTTAGTTTATGTAAAATCAGCAAACCCACCAAGTCAGACATTTCAGCGGAGTCTAATGATCCCATTGCCACATAAAAAGCGTCTGTAGATTCAGTTTTAATCCATTATTCTTCATCATACATCAGTATAGTTTTCCGGCACTTGCGTATAATGTCCATTTCATCCTCGGTAATATCCGCGTGCATGCTGGCGAAGTTTAGAGCCTTGTGGAATACATCCTTTGTTATGGAAGTGTAGTAATCCATGATGTCGAATTGGATGAATGTACAGTGGTTCTTATCATCTATTTTATTGAACCAATCAATGGTACTTGTGGTGTTGATCCATTGGTTCAAATGTAGCTTGATTTTGATGGTTTTATTTATCTTTTCAAGAATGGTCTTTCTGATTTCCCCGATTTCGGGTCTTGTTGGGTTTATAAATCTGGTAGCCGGTTTATTTTGGTAGTCTGGTGTGTGACCATTCAATAGGATAGAAGTGCCTTTTTTCTCAGTAATAACTCCTGTCGCCGATGTGTAGTTTATCCGTGATTTTATGTTGATTTCGTGTATGATATCTCGGTCTCTTGCCTTTCTGTAATTCTTAGTAAAGTTTTCAGTCACCAATTTATTGTAGTCCGTTTTGCTTATCTTGTGGTAGTTTCTTGTTTTATTCGCCTTCATAAATAGCTTGTCTGATTTCCTGATTTCTTTCACAGTATTGCTAAGTCTTGGGGAGAACTCGATAGTCTTACTGTGGAATTCTAATTCGTCTATGATGCCGAATAGGTCACTCTCAAAGACTTTCATAAGCTCAACACTTGGTGCTGCGTTCAAGCTTTTAATATATATATATATATATACATATATATATATATATGATAGTATATATATATATATATATATATATATATATACGGATGTTACCCAGATTTCGAATATGGATCCCAAATATAGTAAAGTAAATATATAATGGAAATTCGATGACAATTATCCGAAAAGATAAATGTAAAATTGGAAAAAAAAGAAAGGAAAGTTAGTTGGAGAAATATGTATCCTGAATCAAAATATTAGAGAATAAGGAACGATTAAAATACTAACAGTGAAAATTAATAGATGCTATGACTTGTTCCATTAGAAAAAAAGGACTTGTTAATGAATACTGACTGTAATTTATGAACTTTATTTTTCTTTGTTTGTCATTGTTTTATAGAATTAGGGTTAATGATTGCCTCACTAAGAAATAAAGTCATAGGAGCCTTTACACACACACGCACACACACATATATATATATTGGTTTATGCCGAAACAATGGTATGCTAAATAATAAAATAAATTCTGTGAAATATGGGAATCTGTCTCTCAAAACATTGGATACGATATAAAATCGTATAAAAATATTATATATAACATAGCTCTGGCCTTTTCTATTGAATTATAACAATACCTTTATGTTATAAAATTTATATTTGAACATTAAAAAAAGTAAATGTTCAGATATAAATAGAAATACACACACACACATATAAATATATATATATATATATATATATATATATATATATATATATATATATATATATATATATAGTCTAAAGAAGCTTTGAGTTATTTTAAACAAAAAGACAAAAAAAGGAAAATGCAGTTTAAATTCCCAGAGAAACTAACTAAATCCAAAATAGTGTAGACTTAACATTTGTTGGAAAATTCATAAATAAATAATATATAATAGTAAGTAAATAAAATAAAAAGGGGATTAAGTATCTAACAGTGAAACAAAAGCAGGAGACCTTAACGTAAGCATCTAATATTAACACGGGGATCTTCAGCTGTTTACCATGAAACTGTTTCGGAGATTTAAAAACAGGACAGTTATATGCATGGCTCTCCATATATATATATATATATATATATATATATATATATATATATATATATATATATATATATATATATATATATATATGCCCCCCTGGGAGGATGGTGAACGAACATATACGAATCTGACCCTGAAATTAGAATTTAATGCGTGGGAAGACGATATAATAAAAAGGAGAAAATAATCATCGAAGGGAGATTACACCTTGCCGGATCGCGTCATAAAAGTAGCAAGCAACGTCTATTAGTATGATATCATATCAACAGAACAAGTACTACACTTCCTCCTTCTTCAGCCAAAGAGAACGCACTCTCTTGGAAGATAATCCCATGACAACAGAACAGCTACTACATATACCTCAGAAGATTACTTACACAGCCTTAATAAATGGGGAGATAATTTCTCGGAAGATAGTCTTATGACAACAGAACTGATACTACTCTACCAACTCACATTAAAATATAATTTGCATACTAGATTAAATCAGTTTTTTTAAAATTTATTTTAAAATAATTAACGGTTGGAACATTTTTTTAATCATTTTCTTGGCCTTTTGGTTGCCATCAAAGTATAGTATTGCGAGTGTATATATACAGTATTTCAAAATGTTATATCAAATAGGCGAAAGTCCTTTTGATGTTTATATATTTAAGATAGATGAGAAAAATATTTCGTATTTATTAATTTCTCTCTCTCTCAATATATATATATTTATATATATATATATATATATATATATATATATATATATATATATATATATATATATATATATATATTATGTATATATATAATTAAAAAATACCCGTCATGTAACGGTAAAATTAAATCCCCGAATTGAACAGTTTATGCTCCCTGTTGAAGATTACTGTCACCATATAATTCGACTAACCCTTATGACTAGAATTATAATTCCAAATTTGATCAAAATCCATTACATTGTTCTAATTCTAGGTAACATTCAAATTTTAAGGCTTAAGCTTTAGGGGTCTTTAGAAGAAATTTAAATTACGAGAATCTTAATTAATTGATGCATTATGGCTATGGATACAATTTAAGGGAAAACTTTAAATATCTGAATTGTCCATTAAAATCCGTTTAAAATATTGCTTAAAAACTGAAATTTGGGGGAAGTTTTTAAATTAATGTCTGAGAACCATTTTTAAAATTTCAGAAAAATCGTATGCATCATATTTCTGACGTAACGCTTCAACCCCGTATTTTTCCCTTACAAAACTAAATGAAATAAAACATAATCTACTTTACCTACCCTTACGCATAACAGCAATGTTTCTGAATTCATGATGTTAATTAGTTTAGGTGTGACTTATATAATAGAAATATGTAATTATACCCATACCTAACTTATATATATATATATATATATATATATATATATATATATGTGTGTGTGTTTGTGTGTGTATTTATTTTGGTGTAACAGTCTAAATCTTCTAATTTGAGAGTGTTAGACAAACAGAACACACACAGACGAGTTTCCTTTATTTATATATAGATGAAAAGTGGGTATTTTGAGTGATTAAATCGTTTTCTAGTTTTCGCATTTTTTCTCGCCATTTTCTTTTCAGAGATTTAACAATTTTGTTCGTTGTCTTAAGAAAATCACTGAAGCAATAAAGATGATAAAATTCTTCCTGAAGCAAAGATTAACATCGAAAAGACAAATTCAAGTTAGATCGATAACCGATTTTGAGTTGAATTTCAAACACGATGAGAAATAAGAATGGATAAGGATTTTTTTCGTTTTGGTAAGAATAATCCAAGAACTGGTCCAATTCGTTTAATCAGATCAGAAGCGACTGGACGAGGCATATAGAAAGATGAAGGGAAATTCTTTTTAAATATGTGTGGGAAAGAGAGGGGACGAGATAGACGTGGGGCGAGAGATGTACAGATAGAGATATATAGAGGTGGAGATGAAGGACTACAAGGACAACTAGAGAAATCATAGACATCAATAAATAAAGAAAGTAAGCATGAAAAAAAGAAAGGAAATGGAAATTTTAAATAGTAAATTGAGTATTTATTTACCTCCTCTCCAGGAGGTTAGGCACAAGGCCAGTTTTATCTTACTCCCACAAGTAAGATGTGACCCAAGGTCGGGTCGGGAAAGTGGGGTTTGAAAAGCCAGCGCCCGAGAAAGTGAGCACTCTGGCCATTAAAAATTGCCTGGGAAGCCCCGTCGGCATTCCCCGGTAGGGACGCCTCAGGCAGAAAGCAATAAACTTACTCCTCCCCAAAGAGAGGAGGCAAAGCCTGGGAGGGTGGACCTCCTAGAACTGCAGAGGACCGACCCATAGACCGGCGTAAATCAAGCCCCGACGGCCAAGACAATACCAGTTTATGGGGTGTAGTATCCATCGGAACAAATACTACACTTTGATCTTAGGCAAAAGGCCAAGAAAAATAGCAAATTGAGTAGGCTGATAGATAGCCAATTCTCTGATTGGTCTAACAAGATCACGTGCCCTTAGAGACGAGGTTGTTTTATAATAGCAGTCAGTTAAGTCAGTCAGTGTTCATGAGAGAAAGTTCCTTTTTCATGGGTATTCTGGGGATTTTGATTAAAGAAATACGGCCGGTAATGCTTGTTTTTAGAATTACAAAACTAACTCTAAGTATTCAAAATCAACAATTGATCGATGCGGACGAACAACAACGATGAAAAAATAACAAGCTGGCGACCCAGACTGTGACCTTAGTAATAAGAAGGCCTTTCCATTGAGTTTCATTTTTCTACTGACGTCACAGTGGTTGGTGCTAGCCGTCGCCTAACCAGACGTTAAATACGTTAAGTGAACTGCTATTTTTAGGGGATTAATAAAGGTTTTCTAATATTTAAGGATCACATTATGGAAATAAATTAGAACAGGTTTTTTTTGTGGAGCACTTTAAATTCTTTGTTAAATAATTTTTGTGGTAAAAAACAATAATAATATTACTAAGAACAAATATAGGGGTAAAAGAACACTTCAAACATTCAAATAAATTATCCAACAATTTTTGATAAGTTTGTTTTTTATTTTATTTATTTCTGCGCTTGTAACTTTCTTGTTTATTTGTAATTAAATTATTTGTTTGGGTTTCATTTGTTCTATTTTTTACATTTTCTCCTGTTTTCATTTTAAAGTAACTTATTAATCGTTGTTTTTCTCATTTTTAACAAACTTTTTAATCATTTGTTTTCATTTTAAACGATTAGCTCCCAAAATAGCTGCCAAATTGTATCGACTTGTTTTATCTGATTCATTAAACGGTGACAAGGACAAATCAATCAACCGTTTTAATTTGTTTTATTTTTACGGATTTATTTTTTTGCTTTAATTTTTATTTGGCAATATTAATTACCAAATAATAAAGTGAAACTCTTTATTCAAAATGTTACCACTCGGACTTAAAATTATTTGCAGCGTTTAAGGAGAGTACGTTTTTTTCGGAATGAAATAAATAATAAAATCAAACAATATTTATTAAAAATTAAATTGTAATATATTTCAAATTAAATGTTATAATAATGGCATATCTAATATAGAATATTGTCGAAGAAATTTTTTTTGAAATGCAATTTAATCTGCCAGAAAACAGAAAACAAATTAATATTTTTAAAATAAAAAAATGAATCAGACACCAAATTAATAAAGTGGATTGATTTACCCTGTCACCGCTTGATAGATCAGTTGAGAGCTAAACGCTTAAATATAACATTTTAAACAAACTTATCGTTTTTTAGTCTAGTTTCCTTTTGTAATTATTCATCGTTTGTTTTCATTTTAAAATTATTTATCGTCTGTTTTGAACTTATTTATTTAATTATTGTTTGTTTGTTTTTATTTAAAAATTATTCATCGTCTGTTTTCAACTTATTTATTTAATTATTGTTTGTTTGTTTTCATTTTAAAATTATTCATCGTCTGTTTTCAACTTATTTATTTAATTATTGTGTGTTTGTTTTCATTTTAACATTATTCATCGTCTGTTTTCAACTTATTTATTTAATTATTGTTTGTTTGTTTTCATTTTAAAATTATTCATCATCTGTTTTCAACTTATTTATTTAATTATTGTTTGTTTGTTTTCATTTTAAAATTATTCATCATCTGTTTTCAACTTATTTATTTAATTATTGTTTGTTTGTTTTCATTTTAAAATTATTCATCATCTGTTTTCAACTTATTTATTTAATTATTGTTTGTTTGTTTTCATTTTAAAATTATTCATCATCTGTTTTCAACTTATTTATTTAATTATTGTGTGTTTGTTTTCATTTTAAAATTATTCATCATCTGTTTTCAACTTATTTATTTAATTATTGTTTGTTTGTTTTCATTTTAAAATTATTCATCATCTGTTTTCAACTTATTTATTTAATTATTGTTTGTTTGTTTTCATTTTAAAATTATTCATCATCTGTTTTCAACTTATTTATTTAACTATTGTTTGTTTGTTTTCAGTTTAAAATTATTCATCGTCTGTTTTCAACTTATTTATTTAATTATTGTTTGTTTGTTTTTATTTAAAAATTATTCATCGTCTGTTTTCAACTTATTTATTTAATTATTGTTTGTTTGTTTTCATTTTAAAATTATTCATCGTCTGTTTTCAACTTATTTATTTAATTATTGTGTGTTTGTTTTCATTTTAACATTATTCATCGTCTGTTTTCAACTTATTTATTTAATTATTGTTTGTTTGTTTTCATTTTAAAATTATTCATCATCTGTTTTCAACTTATTTATTTAATTATTGTTTGTTTGTTTTCATTTTAAAATTATTCATCATCTGTTTTCAACTTATTTATTTAATTATTGTTTGTTTGTTTTCATTTTAAAATTATTCATCATCTGTTTTCAACTTATTTATTTAATTATTGTTTGTTTGTTTTCATTTTAAAATTATTCATCATCTGTTTTCAACTTATTTATTTAATTATTGTTTGTTTGTTTTCATTTTAAAATTATTCATCATCTGTTTTCAACTTATTTATTTAATTATTGTTTGTTTGTTTTCATTTTAAAATTATTCATCATCTGTTTTCAACTTATTTATTTAATTATTGTTTGTTTGTTTTCATTTTAAAATTATTCATCATCTGTTTTCAACTTATTTATTTAATTATTGTTTGTTTGTTTTCATTTTAAAATTATTCATCATCTGTTTTCAACTTATTTATTTAACTATTGTTTGTTTGTTTTCAGTTTAAAATTATTCATCGTCTGTTTTCAACTTATTTATTTAATTATTGTTTGTTTGTTTTCATTTAAAAAATATTCATCGTCTGTTTTCAACTTATTTATTTAATTATTGTTTGTTTGTTTTCATTTTAAAATTATTCATCGTCTGTTTTCAACTTATTTATTTAATTATTGTTTGTTTGTTTTCATTTTAAAATTATTCATCATCTGTTTTCAACTTATTTATTTAATTATTGTTTGTTTGTTTTCTAAATTAATAATTACAGTATTTGATAGTGATGCTTAAAAACTCAAAAACACATCGTAACCAACACTATTTACAAATAAGTTGATATTCCAACTTCCAAATTATAATCTTTATTGCTTGACTTTGCATGTTTGTATTTTAATAACTTCTATAAATAATTTTTGTTCAGATTGTTCACAATTAAATTAATGAAGATTACTCATTAAAATTTATGAAACAACGTTATGTTTATTTACTTGATGTAACTATTTATTTTGAATTAATTCATTTTTTAAAATCATATTGAATAAAGTTCAGTTTCAGAATATATCGAATCGCGTCCATTTCTTTTCTGATTTTAATGCAATTTTTAAAGTTTTCTAATGCTATTTCATCAAAGCTATAATTCATTATCGACAGTCTGACGTAGATCTCGCTTCCTTGCACCTATTAGCATGACGTCACTTTCCAGCGAACGGACCATAGACCATACTTTTTACAAAGGTCACGCCCAGACCCGGGTTACACGTGGCAATCTAGAATGAAGCAACCCAGTCGACCACGGAAGACTATCGAAGAAAGAAAGAAAATAATCAAGAAAGCAAGAAATAAAGAAAACAACATCAGAAGAAAGCAAGAAAGAATAAAGAAAATATTTTTAAAAATCGGATAAGTAGGAGAGAAAGACAAGATTTTCTCAGTTAAAAAAGATATACGTGTTACAAACGCAACGTTCGGTGAAGCCCGGCACAGCGGCTCTGCTCGCCAAAACAAGGAAGCGCGGAAAATACAGCTAGCTCACCGACCGTTTCGTCTTTCAAACAATTTCAGTGGAAACGTCGCGTGTGCTTGACCCCGAGACTGTTACATTTTTTCAGGACATTGGACGGAGGATTTCAACGTCTAGGCACGAGCCCCGTGAGTCAGCCTGGTTGTTCCAACGCATCTCCCTGGCTATCGTTCGTGGCAACGCTATGTCAGTAACGGCGGCGTCACTTCCGTTCTAATCGCTATCTGTTGACTCTCTCTTTCTTTCTCTCCCCTTCTCTATCTACCTATGTCTGTATCTGTCTCTATACAATTTTTATAAGTGGATTACTCAGGTCTTAACTCCATAGTGGGCGTTTTTAATATGTAGACATTTTTTACAGATTGAAATAATTCGTCTTAACTATGGATTATTGTACTTCACGGTCATAAAACAACATGATGGGCGCGTGTATGTTTAAGACTACATATTAATAATAATAAAACATCTTTTGTTCAATTCGAACAGACACTTCCTCCTGAAACTACTGGGCAAGCGTAATAAAAAAACAGGTAGAATAACCATTGATGAATTGTAAAAAAAATCGCTTTTCAACGTATCATCTCCAATGTTTGATGAAAAATCATATTCATTTTATCAAAACTACATCTTTTTGAAAAAGTAAAGAGGTTCTCCGAAAATAGGACAAATTAATAACTCTTTCCATGTTTTCCATAAGGTCTTTATTTCTATTTCGAACGGAACGAAATTCATCATTTTTAGCCGAAAGAAATAGCATGAAAGCTATAATTCAAGTCAAGTAGTGAATAATTGAAAAATAACGATAGAGACGAAAATCTGTTCTAAATTCTCTCTTTTCAAGTTAAAAAGTGCTAAGAATTTCGTTTTGTATAGAAAATACGGAAATGAAGTCACAAACTAATTATTATTCATTTATTTCTAATGACGAGTTTCGAGAAAGTCGCCTTTCCTCTGTAAAGAATGAGCAGGCGATTTACACAAAATTGGTGCATGAAATTACACATGACAAAGCATGACAACTTGAATAACCTTCCGAGTTTAAAATAGTTCTCTTCTGAAGAATGTAATAAATGACTACAACTACTACTACTACTACTACTACTACTATTGTTATTATTATTATTATTAGTAGTAGTAGTAGTAGTAGTAGTAGTAGTAGTAGTAGTAGTAGAAGAGTATTAGCAGCGTATTTTCCCGTCATGTGTTTTATCAGTGATTCTTAGTGTTGAAAAAAAATTGTGTTCCCTGGAATCTGTCCAGATTCCCATTACTCTCCGTATTTTTCGATCACCGTTGCAAATCACTTGTGCTCTGGTAACAGTCGTTGATCAGTGAGTTATTCCTGCTAACGTCTGTTGGGTTTCTCTGAAATCTGGGTGACAATATACCGCAGTATCCCAATACTCTCCGTTCCCTTCCAGTCAGGTTTTTCCACCCTCCCAGACTTTGACGACAATACTCTATGACACTTATCCTTGCTGGTACCATCGCGTTTTGAGATATTTTTCTGGAGCGTTTTTTTTAATGTGTTTGTCTTACTAAAAATTCACTCTTATCAAGGCCGAAAGGCAACTCGATGATAAGGATTAATGAGTTTGAGTTTGTCAGCTGGACGGTGAGACAACATCGTGATAGTTGGTGACGATGTTTCAAACTGGACAGAATTTGATTATTTAAGAGGACTGGTCAACAAGAATTAGTTTATATCGGACTTGAATACGACTATGTGGTAGTCAGCTGGAAAGCAGCCCTGCCAAATTATGTTCCACAGACGGGTAGTTCTAGGAAAGGAACTCTTCTTATGGAAGCTCCTTTTAGCTTTAGGTACACAGGAAAAAAAGAAGGTTACTGACAGTGGTGGTAGATAAACAAGTTCTTGTGAATGTTTTACAGGAGAGGAACCATTAATTGGAGCTCAGTCAGACACCTACCATGAAAATAACGATAGAGTAGAAAATAACTAGAAACATATCTTCTGTGAAAACACTGATTGTAAGGAAAAGAAGAAGACATCCCCACTAGATTTCGATGTCGCGTTTGTACTCTGTCCGTGCAGAAAAGGGACCTGTGAGCGCCACTTCACTTGATGTGGCAACAGTACTCCATCTTAGGACGTATTTGACTCTTATACAGGTAGAGGATTGCGTCAGGCGTGATATACTTTCTTGAGCGGTGGAATGACTAACCCTTTTTATCAACTACCTTGGCAACTGATTTTATGTAAGTTTTCCATTTCAAGTCTGAATTAAAGGTCAGTCCCAAACGCCTATGAAGACAGGGGCCTTCCTTACGAGATGAGCTATTCATTTAAATTTGAGAAAAGTGAGGGGTGAAACGCTGATGCTGAAAGGAGAGCAGCTTGATTTGAGACGTATTAAACACAACCAGTCACCTTTTTCCCCATTGAACGACGTGCTCCAGGTCAGAAAATAAAAAATCAGAAAGGTCTTGATCATCAAATCACTTGGAAGTGCTGCCATAGATGGTCGTGTTATCTGCATAAATGTCGACGAATGATCTTAGAATGTGTTTAGGGAGATCATTGATGAATACCAGAAATAGGGTTGGGTCAAGAATGAATCTCTGAGGCGCATGTGTGTATATTAGACAATGCGATTTTCTTACATATCCACATTGCAAGTTTCGATTCTCTTTGAATCGTATACAGTTCTTTTTATAGTTGTACATGTGTTTATAAACCGTGGTACTATCCTAATGTACCTGCGGATGGCAGATGTCACTTGTTATGCGGGGTTTCGTAATATTTAAACTGTTTTTTATCAGTATTGTCTTTTCTATTGTGTCAATCTTTCATTTCTATTTCAATTTATATTATTATTATTATTATTATTATTATTATTATTATTATTATTATTATTATTATTATAAGTGCACACATATATGTTTAAGAATATACCTTCTATATTTTATGTATACCCACCTCTCCCAATTTAAGGCTCTATTATTGTCAACTTGCAACAACAGAGCATATATAAGTAAACAAGATTCTGCTACATTCTAAATGCCAAGATTTTATTCATGTTACGAAACATTCTTAAAAAAGTCCATCTTTAGTGCAATTTTTTTACGAATTCGTATTGTTCATAGGTGACCAACCAACATTAGTATGCCAATATTGGACTTGTCCTCCATGAGCAATTCAGAAATTACAAAAAATTATCAGGTTGAAAAATGATACATAGTAGCGTGACACAAAAGACAAACATCCAAAAAAACAAAACACATTCACAGTAGATTTTCCTTTGTGCTCCTGACAACGAAGCCGTCCGCTATCTTGAAAAACTACATGAATGTAAGAAAATCTTGTTTACTTATATATATATATATATATATATATATATATATATATATATATATAATAATCCACGTAAAAGATCCACAGGGTAGTAATCCAAAGAATTTCAACCGGGTTTATCAAAAGTGCTCAATATCAAATAGAGCTTTTATATATGATTAGTTTTATTTACACAGACGTGTACAAAATCTGCGACACTGGCATGTCGATGTTATCGATCAATAGCTATTATAAACTGAGATCTCATCAGGAAGAGTTATAATCCGATCTTAACCTTAGATCATATTTGGAAAGAATAAAAAAAGCTTCTTTTTTCCTGATGAGATCTCAGTTTATAAAGCTGTTGATCGATTACATCGACATGCCAGTGTCGCAGATTTTGTACATGTCTGTGTAAATAAAAAATAATCATATATACATATATATATATATATATATATATATATATATATATATATATATATTTACATATAAGACGTGCCGCTGACATTTTGGGGCACAACCACTTATACTACTTATTCTACTTTGATTTGATTCATAAACTAGTACATATCAGTTAAGACACTCTTTCTGTCTAACTAAAGGAAATTAGTATCTTTACTTCTATATCATCGTTATTATTATTATTAGTAGTAGTAGTAGTAGTAGTAGCATTAAATTATAGTAGTAGTAGTAGTAGTAGTAGTAGTAGTAGTAGTGGTTGAAGTAGCGGCAGTAGTAGTACTATTACTACTGGAGTTGCAACTTTTTCAGCTTAATAGTCCTGTCAGAGGAAAGTGGTATCAAATTTCATTCATTCACTGATAAAATGAAAAGGACATCGTGGGACTGACTCAATGCTTATCAAAATCGCTGATTGTCTAAATGACGCCTACGCCCCACCCCATACGATGGACTTCATTCAACTGATGAGAACGTAATTCAAAATTGGTTGCAGATGAATTAAAGAGACCAATCAAATCGAACAAAAAGTATAATTTATTACTCCAAAACACAATAATTAGCGACGCAAAAGCCACTTTAAAAAGGGTGGCCATTTCATTGACACAAATGGGACACAAAAAAATTCCACGGCGAATAAGAAAGAAGTCCTTATAAATTAATGAATAATAAAACCATTAGAAATTAGGCGTGTGGATTATTTATTCAAATTTAGTTCAGACACATCTTTTGTGTTTAGATGATAAGTTCTTAAATAGTTTTATTCTGAAAAAATCGTTTTGTGGACTTTACACGCACTTTCTGTTGGCATCTAGGAAACTCAGTAGATGATACACAGTGCGATTTCTTTTGGGAACACACATACTGAATGTTTGTTTTGCATCTAAGTTACTCATCAGATGATAAACATACCAATATTATAGCAAAATAAACATATTTGCATCTAAGCAACTCACAATATGATAAACAACGCGATTGTTTCGTTGTTTTATTACAGCATTTTGGGGCCAGCATCTGGGTAACTCAGCAGATTATAAACAATGCAATTCTTTAGTACATTAAACATATTGTTTTTGTTGTTGTTTTACATCCGGGCAACTCACCAGATGATAAACAATGCAATTCTTAAGCAGAATAAACATGAATAAGATTTAGGTTTTTTTTGTTGTTTTGCATCGAAGCAATTCACTGAGTATAAACAAAAGATAATTGTTTTGACCGATGGATTCTCTAACCTTCTTTCAGTGCGTCTTTTCGAACTCGGGAATATTTTTGTCAAACTCAGGAATCTGTACTGGATTTCGAATGGAACATTTTCTTTAAACAACTGGGTAGCTTTCTCAGCCATGGCTAAGTAAAAGTTTTAAGTAATCCGTAATTGCATTCCTAGTATCGTCCGTACAGAGGATTGTACTTTTAAACTCCAAGAGACTGTAGTAACGTGGAACTAAAGTAAATTTAATTTAATAACATGGTACAACTATGTTGATCGGTTTTATTTTTGCCCGAGGGACCACGTAGTGGTTGTGAAAGTGGTATTATGGAATCGACAGGATCCGAACCTGGCACACCGTGGTCGTCAGTTCGTGTCGTTATCCACTTAACCACCGTCACCTTAGAACTTATTACTTAGCAATGGTATTCCTTGCGCCACATCGTTGACCATCGTAAATATACCTTGCTCTATGAGCGCCTCTCCATCGCTACTATTTGAGAAAGTACTTTGAACCTGCTCTCGGCCTTCAAATCTAGCAGGACATCTAATGAAACTTACTGATGTCCTGAATATATATATATATTTTAATTTTGCGATTAAAATTTTTTTTCTTGAACTTTATATTTAAATATAATATTAATATTTTGTCAGATGTTGGATTATGTATTTATTATATAATAAGATTTATTATCTGTTTACGGCCAAATTACGTTAACACACTGTTTTTTCGTAGATAAATGAGGTTAAGCGACGTGGGCCTTTTTTTCGTACGTGGATGAGTGACTACATTTTTAATATAAGGTACAGTAAGTAAACAGATACTCTACTCAAGTGTATACGTTGGGACCATATTTGCTTGTAATACAACTGACGACAAACTAGCGTCCTGTCATAGTAGTTTAGTTATATAAATCGGGGTTTCGCATCGGTGCCATGTGCTTATAGGCGGAGTTTAATGCTTTACCTCTATCATTAGATGTAATAGTTGAATGAAATAAGATCAAAATCTTATTCTAACGTGTTGTATTGAAGAGTGAAATAAGTATTAAGCAAGAAACAGATATATTCGGGCGCAAATCATCACAATAGGAAAACAAACTCAACTATTCTCTCACGCTACAACTATGTCCTTTAGACCAACGACGATATGCTGACCCTAAAATCAGTTTTCTAGAAAATGTTTTTATCCCGAAAAACTTCAGCTCTATGAAAACAAAAGCATTTCTTTTTTTATCCTTTTCTTTGAGATCAAATGGCTTTTGCCTCTTAACAAAAAGATAAAGAATGCTTTGCCTCCAGCCGCCCCTCGCCTTCCTCTCCCTCCAGCACCAATGCGATAGATTCATCTTGTCAGTGGTTTACCAGTGCAACCTCAGAAATAGAACACAATCACAGCCGCAGGGTACCCTCACCGAACGAGTATTTCATCAACAGGGAAGGGGTTTGGAAATGTGGTTTCTGTCGCTCGTTTTTTTTTTCCGAACCCCTGTCGTCTGACACAAATGATTTAAGGGATCCGTTAAGACAAGACTAACAGCTACCAGCAATTTGACTGATACAGAAATTATTAGTAACAGCGCAAGCTTATGTCTTATTCGAAGTGAATGTAGGCAAGAGATGCTTTAGTTATCTTTAGTCATTTTAGAGGTTCACACATAGAAGAGTTCACAAAAGTGCGACGCTGTTTGATTTCATTTTTTCTCCCATAAGCGCCGTAATCCACTGACATGCATATAGATAAAAACACTTTTGCACATATCATTGGACAAATACAAGCATACACACACGCACACACACATATATATATATATATATATATATATATATATATATATATATATATATATATATATATATATATATATATATATATTGGGAAATGAAAAAAGAAAAAACAAAATATGTTTTTTGTTTATATATATATCACGGTTCCGTCTTTATTTGTAAGACTTCTTCAGGATGAGAATTTTAAGAAAAATGTCATCCCGAGGAAGTCTTACAAATGTAGACGAAACGTTGATGAATACATTAAAAAAAACATATTTTGTTTTTCTTTTTCATTTCCCATTACGTCGAATTACCTTCCTTTCTTATATATATATATATATATATATATATATATATATATATATATATATATATATATATATACAAGAGTGCGAAAATATATGTGTTAGGATATAACTTCTATACTATATGTATACCATACCTTTCAAATTTGAGACTGGATGATTGTCAACTTGCAACAACAGAGCTTATATACGTAAACAAGATTTTGTTGCATTCTATAATAGTCGATCATTAGTGCAATTTCTTTACAAACTCGTGTCATTAATAAATGACCAACCAATATTAGTCAATATTAGAGCTATCTTCCTTAATCAATTTAGAAAAGACAAACAGTTCTCGTGTTTAAAAATTATACATTTTGGCGGGACACAAAAGACAAAGGTCCAAATAAAACCAAAAAATGCACTGTAGATTTTCTTAACAACGAAGCAGTTCGCAATCTTGAAAAACTCAATGCCATAGAATGTAGCAACATCTTGTTTACTTATATATATATATATATATATATATACATATATATGTATATATATACATATATATGTATATATATTTATATATATATAAATATATATATATTAATTATATGTATATACATATATTTATTTATTTATAATATATATATACATATATTTATATATATATATACCTTTATCTATTTATATATATATATATTCATATATATATAAACATTCATTTATATATATATATGAACATTCATTATATATATATATATACATATTGATTAGATATATATATATATATTCATTATATATATACATATTCATTATATATAAATATATAATCATTATATATATATATGTATATTCATTTTATATATGTATATATATGCCCATTATATATATATATATATATATTCATTATATATATATAATATATATATAATCATTATATATACATATATATATAACCATTATATATATATACATATATATTATATATATATTAATTATATATGTATATATATATTTATATATGCATTATATATATATTTATTATAAATATATATTCATTATAAATATTCATTATATATATATATATATATCGTACATGTATTGTATTAGTTTCTGTAAATGTAAATCCGTAGAAACTCAAGTGTTTATAAAAAGTGCTCAATACCAAGTAGAGCTGTTTATAAGTATAAATTTTTATTTATACAAACATTATTGGTTACATATGTGCATACATGTTTCGGTTGCACTTTTCCAAGAAAGTCAACCTCATCAGACCAAGAATTTTTCAGGAATGGCTGAAAAATTCTTTTTGATTTTTCTCCTGTGGATGTTTACTTTACTTAGATTGCTAAATATATATAAATATACATATATATATATATATATATATATATATATATATATATATATATATATAAATATATATATATATATATAAATATATATATATATATATATATAAATATATATATATATATATATATATAAATATATATATATATAAATATATATATATATATATATAAATATATATATATATATATATAAATATATATATATATATATATAAATATATATATATATATAAATATATATATATATATATATATATATATATATATATATATATATATATATATATACGCACTTATACAGGCGGTAATATGCATACATATATATAAAGTACTTTTTATACAAGAGATTATTCAGCAGAAAGAGTACATCATTAAATATATATATACACACCTACTCATAAATACACCATACCGCTATGCAAATATACATATCAACAAAATATGTATAAAATACATATACATATATATATATATATATATATATATATACATATATATATATATATGTATAAATATATGATTACTACCTCATATATAAACACTTACATATGCATACATATATAAGATCATGTATACAAACTCATATATAAACACATGTGTACATAATCATATGCATATATGTATGCACACACGCACATATATACGCATATACACTTATATATATATATATGTATATATATATTTACATATTTATATGTATATATATTTACATATATATATATATATATATATATATATATATATATATTATTAAAGTTGTATTGTGACGTTGAAGCACAAACGCATGCCAATAGTTCAAAGTAAGAATATAATTTTAAACATCTGGTCGAATACAAAACAAAATCATATCTATACACAATAAGCATTTCTTCTCTCTCTCTGTTCCTCTCTCTCTCTCTCTCTCTTGTGTGTGTCTCTCTCAACCATCATGTATATATATATATATATATATATATATATATATATATATATATATATATGTATATGCGTGTGTGTGTGTCTGTGCACGCGTGTTTATGTGAAGGAGCATTAAGTACTAAATGGTTAAAATAGAAAAGGAAGCCGATGTGTTATATTAGCTTATTTTTGCTCGAGGAGGCAGATACATCCGGTCTGTGAATTTTGTTACTTCGTAAAGATGAAATAACATTGAAGTCGAAAATTTGTTATGGGATGCACCAGGGTGAGCCAAGAGTGAATCTAAAAAGAGTATGTCCTTACATTTGACCGGGGATCGCAGATAAACATTTTTGTGAGGCTCATATCTTAAATCTTCCACACTTTGTTTCTCTCTAGCGTTGTACGCATTTATCCAAAACAAAAGGAAATTTAAAAAGAAAAGTACTTGATATTTCAATCAAAGTCCGGAGATTTCTGCTCTATCACTTTCGAAGCATTGATTTGGTGGTAAGGATCTTAAAAATTGTGCCAATTAATTGGATAAATTCCGGCAAATTTCTCGCGGTCAGATCAGCCATTCTTGGAAATTAATAAAGATCATTATGTACCTATGCACAAGGTCTTACTCCTATACTACCTTCCCCCCTATGGATACCCGGCGTTGAAATCAGATAAAACGATATTATCCCGTTTATTACCAAAATGCAATATAATTATACAAGTATTTCGGTTAATGGACTTTAAGAATACATATTGGAATAGAACGTCGTATTCCGAAGTATTGATGCTGTGCGCCAACGCAAACCTCACACTATTATTTTTCATTTTTTATCAAAATGAAATATAATTAACTATATACCCTGAGTAATGTATTGTATATATATATATATATATATATATATATATATATATATATATATATATAAAATCATGTGTTGCAAAATCCGACACTTTACAAAAAGTAAACGATCTACCAGGAGATTCTGAGGAGCATTGTAAAGCCCTGGTTAGACGAGATCACTGCCGGACGCCTCTACAACTTCAAGCAGGACTCCGCTTCCGTACACAAGGCCAAAACGACCCATGCGTAGCTGCTAAACAATGTTCTATACAACTGGTCGGCTGACCAGATGAAACCGGCTATGTCTCCTGGGACGTGATCAAGGCCAATATCAAGAAGCACGCGCAGGCCACGGCCCACTTACATAAAGCTACAATAGTGAAGGCGTTCGACGCTACATACAAGGACATGGTCACCAAAGCGTGTGACTTATTGTGCACCCGTCATGAGATCACATTGAAAAATAATATAATATGTAATTCTAACTGTTGCTAAATAAACTGCGGGTCTCTGCATATACAACAACATATATATATATATATATATATATATATATATATATATATATATATATATATATATATAGAGAGAGAGAGAGAGAGAGAGAGAGATGTCTATATGTCGTTTTAGGTGTGTGTTTTTATTGTTGAAAAAGCGTCATTTGTTCATAATAGGTGATGCGATTCAAATAAATTATAAAGAAATGTCATTTCAGTGTCTCTAATCGCATATAATGTATTTCTCTACGTATATATATATATATATATATATATATATATATATATATATATATATATATATATATTAAAAAAAAAATTTTTTTAAGATAGTTTACCCTAAACGAGGGCGGCCGTAACTGTAGACGTATGGGGCTACTGAGAATTAAGGTGAAAGTCCTGGGTTTCATCTTAAGTGTAGAGCTTGCACAGCTCTCAACTTAGGATGAAACATTTACATCTGTTTACATTAGTTTTAAATTTCTGCATGTCAGTACGGTCGGGAAAACATGGAACAGGGAGGGAGTTCCAGAGGCCGGCAGCTCGAAGAAAAGAAGACATTGGAGTAGAAGGCTCTCCGACATCCAGAGACCTCCACAGTTAATGGATGTGACTTAGCTGATTGTCGGATTGGTCTAGTGTAATTAGTTCGAGGTGGCCACTAGAGCAGCAAATTCATGCGATCACAATCCATTGAAGTACTTGTAAAACAGGTAAAAGGATGCAAAATTGCGGCGATAGGACAGGGGCTGAAGCTGGGTAGGTTGTAAAACACTTATTATACACATTTTGTATGTATATACATAGATGTACATACTTGTACACACACATATATATATATACACACACACATATATATATATATATATATATATATATATATATATATATATATATATATATATATAGAGAGAGAGAGAGAGAGAGAGAGAGAGAGAGAGAGAAGAAAAAAGAGTGATAAATATGCGACGATTGTCCAAATTCATTTCAAATTTCAATTGTTCAATGCAAGGTGTATTCAGTAATAAACTAGTGTTTATTATTCTTTCCTAAAGCCAAGGCTTTTCAAAGATCGAGATCTTATCATCAGAGGAGAAATACAGATGGATAAGTTGGCTTTCGAAAAAACCAAAGTTCAAATATTTGAAAAATATGAAAATTATTATTAAAAGAATTTTTGTTAAAAAAACGCAGTGAATGAAAAGAAAAGTTCCGTGAAAAATATATGCAGATTGTCCGAGTGGTAAATTTCCGTTGAAAATAAATCAGATGAATTGTAGAATGTGAAGAAAACTCTTTGCGTGGGAGCAGTGTGGAGAAAGTGCTCAAAATATAGGTAAATCCAGACGCACTTAAAGGGGATTGAAAAGAGAGAAACTGGCCATTGTTTGATATACTTCCAGGACCAAATAAGGCAGATGATATCTCGTTCAAGGTTTAAATCCAAATGAAACAAAAAAGGCAAAACGGTTAAAGATTTGGGGTTAGGGGGAGGGTTTATGAGGTACGGGATTGTTTAAATAGACGCTTTGTGAGTTGGGAGGAAATAAAAAAAGAAGGAAAAGGAACAGGAGGAAGGGTTGGTATGGGGATGAAGTTAAAGTGACAGGGTGGTTGAGGGTGTGGGCGGACGGTAGGATATATGTTTTGGAGGGTAGGATTAATCTGAAGCGGGATGGGAGTGTAGAGATTGCTGATTCTAAAAATAGAATTCAAATGGGTGAGCTTCTAACATTTCAGAGGTGAAAAGTGAGGCAGTTAAAACGAATTAAATTGTAGTTACCAGTTAGGGTTTCTGTGGGTTTAAAAAGGGTTAAAATAGAATTAGTTAAAAGCATGGTAAAATAAATAGAGGTATGAGAGAGAGTGAATGATTAAAATTACAAATTAAAAATTAAAATTTAAAAGGAGCTAGGGAGTAGTTAATTTTTAAAAAATTAAAAAAAAATTATTTTAAAAACCAAAATTAAGGGTTATATGAATAATTAGAAGGGACATTAAATGACCAAGGAGAAAGGGGGGAAATAAATTAATGGGAAAAGAGTTAGTTAAATTAAAGATCAGAGAGAGAGAAAGATAGATAGATAGATAGATAGATATATAGATAGATAGATAGATAGATAGATATACAGATAGATAGATAGATAGATAGATAGATAGATAGATAGATACTTACTTTATGGAATAGTAGATAAGCAAATAAACGGACAAGAACTTAGACACATACTTTGTCTATATTCATTTGTATACCTAAAACCAAACGAAACTTCCATGAACAGAGTTTATTTCCAAGAACTTCCAATCTGTTGAACAAAATATTAAGCGACTGCTTTCTTGATGACTACAACATGGTCGTCTTCAAGTCTAATCTCAAAAATACTTTTCAATCGTCATCTTAAATAAGCAAGTTTTGCCATTTCCACCCATCGTTTTAAAATCTTCTCATTCTATTGCTCAACGTTAATGTAACTAATATTTATCGCCTAGTGGTGTTTGGCCTTGGTAAGTGTTGGCTTATAAATATAAAAACATAATTATATCTTGGCAGCCATCTAGACCTGACACAGTAGAATTAAGGAAATTAGACAATATCCCATCTATAGAATCCATTAACATGTTCAGTCACTTCGGATAGTCGAGATATTTGATCCACTATGGATTTGAAGTCAGCATAACTGATAACAGATCGGTGGGAATACCCATAAAACTAATAATAGAAGACCTTAATCAACCACCAATATGTCTATATATTATAAAATGATATATTACGTTTATCTTTTTTTTGTTTTGATATTTACGTCAAGAGCTCAACACATGAGTAGAGCTGAGTAGTAATATTATAAAATACTTATGTACGGCATGAAAAGAAACTGGAATCTTAGGAAAATCTCCATCATACCAGTAATTATAGGAGCAACAGGACTAATGAAAAAAAAAGCCAGAAGCTATCTGGCGAGTATACCCGGTGAACGGAGTGCAAGAGAAATACAAACAATTGCACTTAAAGGGACGGTTAGAATATTAAAAAGATATACAGGCTGGAGTGTCTGAAATAGCCGGTGAATTTCTGGCATTCGGTAGGATGCCCCATCTCCAGCAAAAACGGAAAAATAAGAAAAAAAAGAGAAATATATATATATATATATATATATATATATATATTTATATATATGTGTGTGTGTGTGTGTGTATTGCGTGAGTTTGAGTATCAGTGCGTGTGTGTATATAAATAAAAACGTATATAACGGTATTTTCTATAATTGTAGGAATATCTCAAAAGTGTTTTTGAAGTTTTAATATGCCTTTATCCCTTGTGTCATCAAACGAAATGGGGTACGTTCTTTCCATGCTTTATGACTTTTCTTAGATACAATCAGTTTTACACCCAGAAATGAAAAATGGATTTCTTCTTCGGAAAAATTCACATAAAAGAAATCTCCAAAAAGCCGATCTAAAGCAGATTTCAAGATTTCAACGTTTGTCGGATTTCAAAGGGTTTTTTTCTTTTTCGCATTTCTTACAGAATACTCGACAAAAGAACACAACGAGAGATTGGTTCGTTTAGACGAACATCTGTGACTCCTTTGGAAGTTTCGTTTATATTTAACAAAATAGACTTGCAAATATTAAGTTTAACATAATTGACATTGTTAGAATTTAAGAACAGAAGTATGAAATTTTACATAGCATTCTGATTGCATTCTAATTGAGAATTGTCTATTACTCTCTCCTTGTTTCATATATATATATATATATATATATATATATATATATATATATATATATATATATATATTATTATAACGGATAGGAAGGGGAGGGAAGAATTCATGACTATCGCAGTCAAAATTCATTTATGTGTCTTAAGTATTATTTATGAAAAAATTAACAATTTTCTAAAACTTATAAACAAACCTTTATGATTTTACAAGAAAACTCAAATTTAGCTAAAGTTGCACGGAGAATATGCTAGAACGATGAAAAAAACATAATTATTAATAATTAAAATTAATCTCTGTATTGATAAAATGATAATACAACTTCACATGTGTCTGTGTGTAGATGTTTCCTCGCGACTACGTTACTTTTATTATTGAATTATTATTTTATTTACTATTAATAGGATAATACATATCAGATTAATAGTAAATAAAATAATAATTCATATAAAAAATTCATATAAAATTAATGAAAAAAATATTGTTTTAATAAGATTTTTTAAAATTACCTTTCACATTTTCTTTTTAATACATAAAAAGAAAATGTGAAAGGTTATTTACAGAAATCTTATTTACACACTTTTTTTCATTAATTTTATACGTACGTAAAAGTAATCTATGGGCACGTGTTTCTGGCTCAGATCCGTCATCAGCATGAGTAACTTAGACGATTATTAAAATAATCCACCACAATGCACTTCTATTTCTTTGTAAACTTAGCCATTTAAATATAGATGAAAAAGTGTGTTGCTATGACATAGTTTGCAAAAAGGGAAAGTTGAGCCGATTTCTCGCACAAACTTTAAAGTAAAAACACCCTATTTCACGTTAATTGAACTTCACACCATAGACACACCATCTGTTTTTATATACTGCTTATGTATATGCGATATACAATAATTAGCATATTTGTTTCAAAGGAGAACATTTTGTTAATTAACTATTATTTGTTATCTGCTGTTAATTCAACAGTAGTTTTGATGTTAATTATAACAACTGTTTCTGTTTCGCAATTTTGTTTTATTTTCTTTAACCAATATTTAACATTTGCGTCAAATGTTCCTTTCTTTAAAGGGATTAACTCAATTTTTAACAAGCTACAATCTATTTCTAAATTGCAAGTTAAATGGCAAATTGATTTCTTCTTTCTCTTTCTTTTATTTACTGTCACATCTCAAATATAAATGAATTTGTACCGAAATTACCAAAATTATAATGTATATCTATCAATATGGAAAAATAGAAAGATTTTGTACTATGTTTACAACAATATATAAATACAATGTTTATTATTTTGATTTAATGTATTTCGAGTAGCGACTTTTGCGAAGCAATAGCAAGTCAGCACAGCAATCAGTATATACATATATACATAATTACATATATATATATATATATATATATATATATATATATATATATATATATATATTAAATAATCAATATTAAAACACATTTTTTTAATGATATTTCACCCCCAAACAAGGCAGGACTCCACTGTAGACGTAAGTGGCTACTGAGAATTAGGGAGTAGGTTTAGTGTGTTATTCTAAGTTGGGAGCTGTGCAGCGAGGGGGCAGGGAGGGAGTTCCAGAGGCTAGCAGCACAAGGAAAGAAGCTATTGGAGTAGAAGGCTATCTGGCATCTTTGGACTTCCACAGTGAATGGATGGGATTTAACTGATTGTCGAGTTGGTCTAGTGAATTTACGTCGAGATTGCATGTTTACGATATTACAATAAACATACAATATACAATGGTGTTACCTTTAAACAATTATGCACATGCCCTTTCCTTCAACTATCGACTGTCAAACTTCTGATAAACACTTGCGTTTTGTATCGTTCATTATTAGCTCGAACTAAATATTTTAAACCCCTTGAAATACATCCATGTTCGCAGAATTCAATTTCAGATGTTTGATATTAGCTTCATGTTGCATGTGTATAAAGTATAATACTTATTTTGTAATGCTATATATAGGTGAAATTGATGTTCTACTTTTTGTCTAAATATTTTCAAAGCGCATATCTGAAAATCTTATTTGTTTATTAAAACAGTTATATCATGTGATAGTCCATATTTTTGAAATCGTGATATTCGCCCACGTACGTAAACAAGGGAAACATTTTTTATGAGTTGCTTTCTTTGCATGCCCTTTAAAAACACAGATATCTGTCTAAAGAATAATAGAAACGGGAAAAAAGATGCCACATAATGAGAAAGAGAGAGAGAGAGAAAGAGAGAGAGGGGGATAGAGAGAGAGAGAGAGAGAGAGGGAGGGGGGAATAGACGGATGAGAATAGAGGTAGTGAAACAAAAAGAGGGGGGAAATATATAAAAGATTAAATAAGAAGAAAGTATAAGAAACACGAAAATACATGAAAAGAAAACATTTTTTACGGTATCAAAAAGACGTTTTGCTTAGCTCGAACCGATATTTTTAGCGAGTAAAAAAAAACTTAAAGTACTTTTTGCAGAAGAATTTATACTTTTATTTCATTTAAATCGCTCCAGACAAAGGATGCATCCACTTGATGTAAGTGGCTAAAAATACAAACAAAAAAATAATCCTTCACAGCAAAAAAAACTAGCCAACGATAAGTGCATGATGGATAGATCCCGACCAAGAAAACAGCAATTATTCCCCCTTTGTCAGAAACATCGCTCGTTGTATGTGAGGAATAAAAGACAAAATAAGAGAAGCAAAAGTTACGAGGCTACTAAAATCTCGTACTAGATGTTTTTTATGCGGTTGTAATCTTGATTGCTTGTCCCTTTGCGTATTTGTCATCCGTACATGAATGCTTTAGATGGAGAGGGAAAGGCGAATTACGTAAACATACGGCGAATGATAAGAACAGTCCTCAACTATTGCAACGCCACATTGTGTATTGTCGGCAGTTGAAACCAGTATTCCAGGCATTTAATTTCCCTGATGATCTGCCAAGCAAGTAACTGCTTGGTAGTGAAACACGTGTAGGAAAAAACATTAAATTTGAATAAATAATATTTGTAAGAAAAAATATCTTTAATGGTGATCATTGGTGTCCTGAAAGGAATGCTTTGGTAAGCCTTCATAAAATCACATATAAATGCTCTGTACTCTGTAATCGAGTATCATCGAGCTTGTTCTTATTGGAACAACCCGGTCTTCACTGAATGATCTATTTTATAAGTGAAAAATCTAAATCTATCTATCTATCTATCTATCTATATATATATATATATATATATATATATATATATATATATATATTTGTACGAATAAGATAGACTTATAAATTAATGAACAGATAATTATAAGATTTATAGAATATATATTCTAAGCAACATGGTGAGTTATGTAGACACATTATATTGTTTGTAAACCTTACCATTCAGGGCGGGGTCAAACTCACACCCTCTAAATAGTTTAAAATTTATCAAACTAAAAATACTTTAAAGCGATAAAAAATATCTACATCAAATTTTGAGTTATTTAATGCAATGTAATGTTTATGATTGCGCGTGTACGAGCGTTAGTAACAGGACCGGCGGGACAGTTATAAAAGTGGGGGGGGGGCTCTCCTAAAAATGTGGGGGCCCGGTTAAACACATGCATATATAACCTCATTATTGATGACTGTAAAGTGGGGGGGCAAGTACATGAGTAATATGTATATTCGAGATAATCATCTAAATTAATGAATTTATAATTACGAATAATGGGATAAATATTCTAGGCAACACGGTGAGTACCATGGTCATAGTATTATTTTGTAAACTTTATCATTTAGAGAGTGCCCCCTCCCGAAAAAGCACACTACGCCACCTCAAAAGAAAGAACAAAAAATAAAATTATAAATTCATGCTATGCATATTGCTTATGATGGTCCTGGAACAGGTATTCTGCTAGTATATAGACTTCTTTTTTTAGAAGACAGTTGTTTTCAATGATGCTTAATAGACAATAGCGCATTCTAATGATTCTCATAAAACATGTTGAACGACTACGCAAGTGCAAACGAGTTTCAATCGCCAATAGTCTCAGACCATGGATTGAATACTTTATTATTAACAATTGTGTAATCTTAAGCTAGACGCCGTCTTTTTATCCATCAATTTATCAATTCTTCTCGTAAATGTTTGCCAGGAGAACAATACAATCAAATACGTGTATCGTTTTTAATTGCCCTCTGTCTTCTTGTTCCTTTTGTGCTGGAGTAAACCTCTTGTCGTGTATTGTTCTTCTGGCAAGCATTTACGAGAAAAAAGAATCCATTAGTGGAAGGAAACATGAATATTTTTAATAAAAACGAATAATTAAAGGCAGGAATGGGTCTCAAGTGTGTAAACTTATCAACAACAAGCATTGGATCAATGGTCTATAAAGATTGAAACTCGATATTATTTGTATAGCCATTCAACATATTTCTGTATTAGTGCTATATGTATGCATATCCACATACATAATTGTATATATATATATATATATATATATATATATATATATATATATATATATATATATATATAGTCATCCACATACAGGTGTTTCATTATATCACAGCTTCTAAGCGTGGATGGACATGTTTAGTCTTTCAAGCTGAGATTTTAATCCCGTCTTCTAGTACAATAGTAAATAATCTTACCTCGGAGCCATTTCGTACACCACCAAAATTAGAAAAATGATAATCTAGTGAAGGGAATAATGATTTCCACTTAGCATTAAGGTAATGTTCTTTCCGTGAAAATAATTGAATATTTTTAGTTATCAATATCGGAAAAATATATATAAATAAATAAACAGCAGGAAAGTAGGAGAAATTATAATTTTGTGTTGACATTAAAGGTTCCGGTGCACTGCATTATTATTTGGAATAATGTTTTACTTCTAAATTAATTCCGTTATTAAAACACATTTCGTATACTTATATATACTTAAATATACTTATATATACTAATTCCACAGTTGTATCCTTCATCTGTTGTATATTACTACTGCTGTGCTTAAAAAGATGGCCATGCCATGCAAGTTCGGCGCGACGCAGACCCCACGGTATTATTGTACCACCTAGTTTCAAACTGAAACGTACTTAAATAAGTTAAATGGTTAATGCAGTTTCAAGATACACCTGCTTATGAGGTTCTATCTTCAAAACTCTTGCAGAAGTTTGTGACGTATTTTTTTTAATGAGCTCTTGGCGAAAATACCGACCCCATCATATTATTGTACAGTCTCTGTTAAAACTGAAACATACATATGAACTTACTCTCGTTTATGTAGTTCTAGAATATATCCGGTTATGTGGGTTTGTGACATATACCCATTCTATGGAAGGTCGTCTGGCGCGAACGTAGACCGCACGATTCTACATTTTGAAATATTTAAGTTGTTAGAGATGATAGTTTAAAGTGAATTATTGGCTCCAAGAACTTCATGTATTTGTCTGACTCTACGCTCGATCCGACCCCATGGGGTTAACACCAACGAAATGAAGAAGAAAAAAGTCTTGCTTTAAATCTCAGAATAGTTCTTAAGTGTAGTGTTTGAATTGTATTATTATTATTATTATTGGTACAGTTAGTATTATTATTTGATATGCCAATTACCATATGACATTGTAGTCTAAAGGGTAATGTTTTATTATATATATATATATATATATATATATATATATATATATATATATATAAAGGGAGGCGCGATAGCGCTCTATCCCTTAATAGACTTCAAAAACGACCTATGCTAGAAATCTCATTTCTTTGATCAGTCATAACTCAAAAACCAATAAACAAATTAGTTAAAACTTTGCACAACATTTTCATTTGCTAGGTTCTATAAGTGTGTAGAATTTCAGCATCATTAGTCAAGGCAACCCAGAGATCCAGAAAGGTCAGGAGTGATTTTGTGTTATCCGTGTGTACGTACGTACGTGTGTGCCACCCTGTATCGCACAACTATTTGATGGATTCAGCTGATTTGGGACAGAGATAGAGGTTCTAGGGTCTAGTTGATGGCATTTTAGTTTCAGTTTACATATACCTTACTTTTCCAGAAAATTAAAAAAAAATTAAAAATTACCATTGTCTTCCGGCATAGCCTTTACAAAAGTAGTGACATTCCATGATAAATGCCAGTATACTGAAATCATATGCCCTTAATAGGGTTAAGATGAAAATTCATATACACTAAATGTACAAAAGCAAGGAAATTCACAAATTTGTACACTTTTATTGTCATTAAGGGTATGACTACATATCAACCTAACAATTTAATTATAACATCACTACAGTATAAATATCTATGCATGAGTGGATGAAGTGTGTGAGGTGCGCTGAAGAAAAATTCCTACAAGTAAAATACATAGCCCTGTTGTCCTCGCATACCCTTAATGACAATAAAAGTGTAAAAATTTGGGAATTTCCTTGCTTTTGTACGTTTAGTGTATATGAATTTTCATCTTAACCCTATTAAGGGCATATGATTTCAGTATACTGGCATTTTTCATGGAATATATATATATATATATATATATATATATATATATATATATATCAGTGAAATAATAACTGAGTTGTTTCTACATTTGATTTTTGGGGAAGTGATACTTTAGTCAGTACCACTAGAGAGCCATGAAGTTTATAGCTGTTCTGTTTTTAAATCTCCGAAAAAGTTACTAATGATCCCGTTTAATATTTCATGATTAAAGTTAAGTTTATGTTTCACTGTTATATACTTTAACCCCCTCTTGTATTTGTAAATCTTCCAGCTGTAAGTCGGCTTATGCGAGTGCTAGGTCTGCGATATTTTGGATTTAGGTTGTATCCCTGGGAATTTAAACTTCATTTTCATTGTTTAAAATTACTCAAATCTTATTTGAAATATATATATATATATATATATATATATATATATATATATATATATATATATATATATATATATATATATATATAGATAGATAGATAGATAGATAGATAGATAGATAGATACAGTATTTTCTTTCGTATGATCATTTTGCATGTTTTTAGAAGCTGTTAAAAGAAAACAAACAAACAAACCAGAAACACCAACATTAAAATATTTTCAACTAAATAACAGACGGAATGGCAAGAGACTGTGACATTTGTACGCTTCATGTACAACATAAGGTCAGCGAGGACCATTTAGCCTAAATATAGATTAAAAAATGAACACTATTGTAAATAGCTACGAAACATATAATATGTGAGCGTACAAATGTTTTCAATAGACGCATCTGGTAAGAGAGAAGAGACGAGCGGAACGAGTCATAATTGAAATGTGAAACATTCTGAAGAAGAAGTCTAGAATAAAATGGAAACAACTTTTGAATACAAAGGTGGATTAGGTACAGAGGGAAGAGGTAGAGGGTGGGGAGGGAGCATAAGAGGATATTGTTGAGACTCCGCCCCTCTCTTCTTACTTTTTAAATATGTTTTGCGCCACTTAAACAATATTATATATATGTATATATATATATATATATATATATATATATATATATATATATATATATATATATATATATATATATAAGTAAATTTCGCGTACAACAAAATCGTAGGATAAATTTCAGATGAAACATTGTTTTAAATCAATGAAACGGACGGGTGGAAAAAAAGAAAATTGCTAAAATGTTCCTTAAGGCCTTATCGTCTGGCCCTCTAAGAGAAAACGTCAGAATGATGAATCAAAAACTAAGAAAATTGAATGAGATATGAAGGGAAACATATACAGGACCGGCGGGACAGTTATAAAAGTGAGGGGGGGCTCTCCTAAAAAGTGGGGAGGCCCGGTTAAACACATGCATATATAACTTCATTATTGATGATCGTAAAGTGGGGGGGGGCAAGTAAAAAAGTGTGTGTGTGTGTGTGGGGGGGGGCTTGAGCCCTCTGCCCCCCTCGGTGTCGCCGTCCATGATATATATTGGTGTGTGTACTTGTAAGCGTATATATATATATTATATATATATATATACGCTTACAAGTACACACACCAATATATTTCGAAACGTGAGTTTGCAGATCCAATTTCATTTTTGCAAAGATAAAAAAAATTGAAACTAAGTTTTTTTCTTGCACGCTATATCCCCTATATCCCTCCTTAGCTATCTGTTCCTCTATATTTTCTGACGATATTTTGTCTCGCAAATTTAATATATAGATTTACTCCTAGAATTATTTGACATATTTAGAATGGATATAAAAAGGCGCATGCACATAACATCATTTAGTTTTAATCGGTTTAAAATATTAAAAAAAAAAACAATGGCGGTTTTTGATGAAGTTTTGTTCGCACCGAGACTAAGGCACACTTCGAGCACTAGTCAACTTATTTTATAATCTATGGTTCTCGGTTTAATCCTGAGCTATAGCAGAAAGACAGTCACGAGTTAACTTAAAGAATATAACAACGCCTCGAGTCTGGAATGTAAACAGTGCATTTCAAGGGGTCCAATAACGGTGAAGTTCAAAATTCCATGCCGATTTCTGAGTTCGACACAAGAAACCCTTCTACTTTCCATGATAAATTGATTCCGCTTTCATGAAATATAAATGACAGATAACGTAAATACCATTGTGTAGATTCAACATAATTAGCAGGTGTCCATTATTTTTTTATAATTGAATCGGAGATTAACTCAACACAATATCGTTTTTTTTACTCTTATACCATTTTCATGAAAATAGTGTATTTTTAGATTACTTTGACTATTTTAAAATATGGATCTTTTACACTTATTAAAGGAGCGTACAGTGTTTCAGTGTTATCAACATCAGGCGAGGACTTCGACTATTAATAATATACTTTTTTTATTATGCTTTTTCTATAGGAACATTTTGTCCGAATCAATAATCTCATGGTTAACTAAAAATAAACAACAAAACATATTTCTTGTTATTCATTTATTGCTTTCAAAACAGTCAATCTATCACATCTGGCGTGCAGAATTGGACTAATCAAAACCATTCAAAAGTGTTATAGTTTATAATGTGGTAATTTACGCACTTTTAATGCGAGGACACTTTCGGACGTTCAATTAGCAGCGAGCTATGTGTAAGGTACCAACTTATGTTCAATTAGCCGCATACGATACATTTATCATAATAGGCATCGTTGTTATCTTTTATTTTATTCTCACAATGTCTCGGCCGATGTAAACCACGACATTCTTTAGGTGCGTCTCGTCGAACTCGGGAATCTTTATGTCGAACTCGTAAATCTGTACATAATTTCGAACGGTACCCTTTATTTAATCTATTGGAGGAGCTTTCTCTCATTCCGTCAGCCATTACCGGGAAGAAGTCTATAATAATTCGTAATTGTATTCATTGTATTGGCCGTACTGAGGATCGAACCTTCACCTTCCAGAAAACTGTCACTTCTGTCCGTTGCACCACGGATTTCTGTAGACAATTCTATTATGAATTTCAGGAACCTTAAACGTATTCTTTTTTTTAGATGTGTAGTCTTATTACTTATCGTATTTCTTACTACTTATTACTATTTTAGACTACATATAAACGCTGTGAGAATACACTCCAAAATGAGAACAGTAGTCCGAATAATCCAAATAATTCAAATTATCAATATTACACAATGCAATTCCTCATCGTGTCACAATAAGAACGTAATTCATCTAAAAATTCCGAAACATTAATTGATTAATTAATGTTAATTAGAGGCAATCAATTATCTGAGTTCCAAACAAAGTTGCATCAGCAGTCAAAGTCTTTTAAATGTAGGATGATTGAGCAGCTAATAAGAACACATACGGTTCTCGTTGAATCGATGCACGTAATAATTTTGGTAAAAATATGAACTTACCATTTCTTGCCGACTATGGATAAAATAGTTACTTTTATTCAATTAGATGTATACACTTAACTGTTAATAGAAATGTTCATGTCCCGGCGGTAAATTACCCCAAAAGGGTTGATATTTTAGAAAACAGACAAGCGAAACGAAACAAGACCAAATTATAGGCAATCAATCGCAAATCGTTACATTTTAATAGAAATATTGCGACAATAAATAATGTAATGTATGGCTATAAGATAAAGAGGTTCAGAGCTATCTATCCTAAACTGTCAGTGAACTTGAATGACCTTATTCCATAACAACTTTACGTTTTGACATGAGCAAGCGAACCTCTGATATAGTTTTGGCTTCAACTAGATATAAAAAGAAGGCGATCAAAACTAATAATATAGTTTCGGCTACGGACGGATAGACATACTGACAGACAGATACAACATCTCCATTATAATTAAATATATATATGTATATATATTTAATTTTAATTAATTATAAAGGAAATTAGAATTGTAATTTACCATTGTATACTTATTAAATGAATGAAAACTTTAACTTTAAGTTATATTTTTTTAATTCCTTTCATGCTCTTTATTGTTTACTTCAAACTTTTTTATTTTTCATTTATATATTTATTTAAATATTTTCTGATTTTCATTCTGCGATTTTCTTTATTTAAAAATTCTGTTTATTCCCATAGTCTCGTTTTACGACTTGATTTTTACAAAAGTATTGTTTTATCTTCTGGGAACCCACATGGGGGTACATCAATGAATACTACAAAATCTGTACCCCAAAATTAAATTCACCATTGAACACAGTCAAACAGAACTACCCTTCCTAGATGTACTAATTAAAATTTAGAACAATCACATAATCACAGACATCTACCACAAACCCACAGACACCAAACAATATCTCCATTTTAGAAGCCATCACCCAAAAAGCTGCCTAAAATCTATACCCTACTCTTAGCACGCCGGATCTGTACTATAATCAGTGACAAAGAGCTCCGGATTGTCCGACTCGAGGAACTATGGAAAACTTTTATAAGAAGAGGATACCCGCTACAAATAATACACACAAGTATAGAACTAGCAGAAAACATATCATTAAAACAATGACGACTCACCAAAAAACGAAACAAAGAACAGATATTAACATCTCTACGCACAACAAAAGCACTCCGGAATTATTCACAGAAATAACAAGAAACATAACCCTACTCAACCAAAACAACAAACTAAACAACATATTAAAACAACGAAAATAATAAAAAGCAAACGCGAACCAAGAAACGTCAAACAAATTGTAACCTCATCCAAACTCAACCTACACACAACACACGGGGTCACAAAATGCAACAAGGAAAGATGTGGGTACATGACATGATAATAGAGGAGAACTCATACACAAAAAACAGACCTTAACTGCACCTCCAAAAACGTTGTCTATGTACTAGAATGTAAAACATGCCACACATCTTACATAGGCGCCACCAAAACATTTAATAATAGAGCATGTTTGCATAAAAGCAACATTAAAATCAAAGAACACCGTAAATTAAACGTCTCCCAACATGTGCACTTATGCAGCTGAGGAAGATTTTAAATAATTCTAAGTTTCCAAAGCCAAAATAACACATACTTACAAACACAAGAGAAACACTTTATATTTAAATTTAATCCAGCATTGAACAGATCGTAACTCAAACTACACACCATACGAATCGCACACATCTACATTGTATATGGGGGCGGGGATACAGTCATATATGAACGGATACCATGTACATTCGCCCGCATGTACATATGTACACGTGTATATGTGTATGTGTGCGCATGCATGCATACAAAAATTGATGTAAATACACATGTACTCCTATATATCCGCCTATCTTTCTATCAACCTTTCTCTACCTTTCCCTATCTGTCTAACGATGCGCCTATGTATGTGTGTATACCCATATATGTATGTGTGTGTACGTGTGTGTATGTGGGTGTGTGTATGTCGCTCACTTATGTACAAGATTCAGAATTAACCGCATACACACACACACACTAGCACAACATCCAATGCGGCGTCAGGACCATAAAAATAATAAAATTCAAAAGAAAACCCAAGACACTTCAAGAAACGGAGATGACCGATAAGATAAATGTCAAAATCACGCGTACTTAATAAACACACACGACTTTGACCATGAAAAAGCAAAAAATAATAAAAAATATAAAACTATCAAAACACATACACACACACCCGCAAACTCACACATGCACAGAAAGCCGAACAATAACACATTTCCTCAAATTAAACAAAACTCTTTCAAATCGAAATACAGTTCTTCTAATGGACTTCCATATATGATGAGAGCGGACCACCGCTTGAAACGCGTTATATAAAATTATAAAATGATAAGATAACAAAATAATAAATAAATGCTGAAAAATACTTTTTACTAATGTTGGTAGCCTTACCCCTTTACATATACACTTTTCTATCGTTGGAAATGCACTAATACTGCAGTACCCTCATATATATATATATATATATATATATATATATATATATATATATATATATATATATATATATATATATATATATATATGGTTTTCAGGTTCGATTATTTTCGATAGGAATTCGAATCAGAGAGCTCTATGTCCGTTCAAACAGAGCACGAGTAAGTTATATATATATATATATATATATATATTTAATGGTATTGTACACGTTTAGAAATCGTTTATAGTCATTATAGAATATTCAGCGACTCAAAATGAAAAAAAAACAATAGGGAGAAATGACGTATGAATTCACGTTTAATAAAATGCAAAACTATAAATATATAAATAACTTTTTAAAAAAAGTTAAAATAAAATAAAAACCAGAACTTAATCCATTTACCCACCAACAAACTACGCCTCAAAGTTATCCCTAAAAATGAACACACTTTTAAGCGGTAAAACAAACAACACCCATCATCAATAATCAAATTATTTTAGATAAAACTTTATTACTATTAAGACCCATCTATTAATATATAACCATGACCCCTTAACCCGGTGCTTCCTTCAAAAGGGACGCTTCAGCAATGCACTGGTTTTCCGTGAATTCAAACGCTATTTCTTGATGTTGTTTTTCATTTCGAGTCGCTGAAGATGCTATATGGGCTATAGACGATTTTTAAATATTTAAAAAGCCAGTCTATCTGAACAAAACTACGACACGTTTATGAAATATGTAAAGTATAGTTTTTAAAATAAATTATTTGTATTTAGCTCTCACTTTTTTGCGATCGAGCACTTTATTGATTTCTTTTCAACATAACCTGACGCAGTATATATAATATACATATATATATTAAATGCGTATTACATACTTATGGCCGTGTAAATATCTATTCATATGCTATTACTCAAAATATCTAAATACATTATTTACGCTTGGAAAATCGATTGTTTGATCGGAATTCTCGGTTATTTGTTTGATAGGATTACTAGGCTTTTCGGCTTTCTTGTATCGATGAAGGATAACAATTTTTTATTCTCTCTTTTTCAATCCTCTTAGCATCTCCGAAAACAATCGACCCGCTCCTACACATTCTTGTTCTGTCTCTCTCTCTCTTCCTATATATATATATATATATATATATATATATATATATATATATATATATATATATATATATATATATAATTTTAATATATATATATAAACATCCAGCATTTATGTCCGTTCATTTATTTTTCGTTTTATTCCATCCAATGCCGATGTACAAGGCATACCTATTTTTAAATCATCGTACCCTCAGGATTGTTTATAGCAAGGAAAATAGGAATCACGTGATATTGACCAATTTACACTCTAAACGATGTTATCTGACTTTATAACCAATCAGGTTTTTTGCCTATGTTGGTTATCAAATATAGCGTTCACAGAAATAAACGAAAACTTATATTCCTAATTGAACTTACATATACAAATGCTCTGGTGATGTTAGTTTTATTATTTTTATTTTTTTTATTTCCTTACACGATTAGTTGGCGTTCATTCTGATGAGTTACACTTTGGTTAAAAAAAAACGGGATATATAACTCTGTATGTTTTCCGTGTAAGCGATAATGAAACAGTCTATCAAAAAAGGATATTTTTTAGGAACCTGCTATTATTTATATATATATATATATATATATATATATATATATATATATATATATATATATATGTGTGTGTGTGTGCGAGTGTGTTTATTGGCTATTTCCCTTCCCGTAGGTCTCAAACAACGAACAGGATTATGAACACATCTGTAAGGATCAATTATATATTGTAATACCCTATGAAAGACACATTTTTACTTGATAAACATTTTCAAATGTTTCGTTCCGGTTGAACCATAAACAAAATAGACGCACATTTAAGTTGCCTTCGGATATTGTTATTACAAAAATAAATCGGATATTTACAAAATGTTATACTTTAAAGCATAATAAAATAAATATTTGTTTACAAGTATAATAAAATAAAACAAACATTTTGACAAGTATAATAAAATACAATAAAATTTTACAAGCATAATAAAATAGAATATGTTCGTGCAAGCATAATAATATAAAACAGAGCATAGTTATATTTACAAAATTGTTTATCTAAGCAACACGTATAAACACACGAAACCAACGAATATAAAATTGCTGAGATGGTGTCACACAATTTAAAAAACGTATTTTTTATGTGCCTTTTTAATACTACCCAATATTTATTTAAATATTTTTGTAAAAAATTAAATTTAGCGACCATAAATTATTATATTTTACATGAAAAGCACACAGAAAATAGTTTTTTTTTCAAATTGTCTGACACTATCTGTACACAATATCCATTTATTTTCAAAAAAATTCATATTTATGTCGTTTGTGTATATAATTTGTTTTTAAAACAGGGTAACGTTTTTATTAAAAAAATATAATTATTATTTATCTGTAATGTAAGGGTTTACAAATAATACTTTTTAAAGTAAAAAATATGCGTCACGCAAAACTTATTCATAAATGAAACTATTTTTCGACTATTAGTATATATATATATATATATATATATATATATATATATATATATATATATATATATATATATATATATATATATATATAATGGAATCATCTAACTCTATAAAATAGATGTTCCGTAAAATAGTAAACTCAATTTGAAAGGAACAACACAGGTAAGGAGAAACTATATTTAATAACTTAAAAAAAAAACAAATCTGGAGGCAAAACTAAATCAAATATTTGTAAACTTTTTAACTAAAAAATAATCATTAAATAGGGAGGTGGTGTCTGATCAACACTGCTGGGATGCCATGATAAAGAAATACTGTTTTTTTTTTAAAATCCCGAAACAGTTTTCATGGTAAACAACTGACGATCCCTTATATAAAAAAACATATATAAAAATATATTTATATTAGAGTAAATTCTTGGAAGTTTACTGATATATTGATTGCAGTAGATTGATTGACTTACTAGACAAAAATCTTTTAACAAATTTTTTTTCTTCCAGTTTTGAAGGTTAGAAAAACTTCCGAGACTATATATATATATATATATATATATATATATATATATATATATATATATATATATATTATAAATATAACCCATTAGAACATTGTGAAAGGCAAGTATTGTGTTGTTTATGAATCAACCGGACGCAAAAAAATAATGGTCAAGGCAAAAATGTGTTCTTTTCGTCATTACCATCTTGGGGTGCCTCAAGTATAATTCATCACTCCGTTGTTTTTAATCAAAAATACTTGAGTAATATATCAGTTGTGAATGTGACATCAATCAAACGTGTTGAGGCATATATTCGTGGTTTTTAATCAAAACTTCTTACATATATACTTATATATATATATATATATATATATGCAACATTCCTTAGAACAACTTATTGTTTTTGTCAGTTTTATTACGTTCTAATCTTTCTGGGTTGTTGAAAGTAATATTTATATATTTATATATATATATATATATATATATATATATATATATATATATACCTTTTCTATGAAAGATCTCTCCAATATTTACGAAGATTGATAACATGTTAAGTTATAGTACTTACTGTGATAAATGTTCTTAGTTAATTGCACCGGATATGATTAATGTTATGTTATTTTTGATTGACCGTTTGGTTTTATATGTCAATATTGGTTGGATGATTTTATATCGAAACCGTACAAATGTTTGGAATACGATCTGATTTTAGATCAGTTCCTGTTTTATCTTGTAATATAAAAAGTATCTACCCGATAATGTTTATGCTACACGTAGCTAGGACCCTCACAATAAACAACGCGATTAACGAGGGCGGCTAAGTATGAACCGTGCGTCGATATATATAAGAGGTGTGTTCTGCGTAATAGCTTAGCAGAATAACACACGTTATCTCTCTGTGTTATATCATCTATCTATAAATGATGTATACCATTGTTAGAGTAGCTTTTTATATAAAATATGGTGATTGTTTATGGGTGCTTGCTGTAAAATAGAGATAACCCTATTTTTTTATTCATATAACATGTGTATCATAGGGGTCTCACAATACTAAAACTACTAGAGCACCCGGTCCCTATAAATGATGAAAATGTTACTTTTTCAGTAACATTTCTCTTCGTCATTTTTTAGGGAACAGGTGCTCTAGTAGTATTAGCATTGTGAGACTGCTATGATACACACGTTATATGGAAAGTTAATAAACGCACTAACCTATACATGCTTACTATTACTAGTAGTAGTAGTTTTCGTGGTAGTAGCACTAGTAGTAAATGTAACGAGAATACCCTTGGGTGGTCGGGATAAGTGGGGGTGATACTAATTGGTTTATGAAATTTAGTAAAAAGTACGTTGATGGAATTCGAATACAATATTATTAGATTTGAAAAATAAACAAACGTGATTTTGGAGTTAGTTCAGGTATGCACAAAAATGAAAAAGAAAAGCTTAGATATCAAATATAAAAAAAGTGCAAATCTAAAGAGTGAGAAAACGACTGAGTGAATTTTGTGATTGCATCTTTGGAACTGACTTTCACGAGAGTAGGTGGAGTTCGGAGCCTCCCACAATAAATAAAATAGAAAGGCGTGAGAAAACACTGTACATATAATGAAGTTAGTGGCGAAAATTCTTTTTATGTATTTCGAATCTTCAATTTTTAACCAGCCTGCGAGGGAAACATACTTCCAGAAATGCAAGATGAATCCTCTCAAATAAGTGTTCCTCTTTTAATTTCATCTAACATTGCGCCAAGCTAAGATCAGAGCAACATATGTTAGAGTAGTAGAAGAAGTAGTGTGCCCAGTAAAATCAAAAGTGTTAACTCTTCTGACCCACTAGGTATGTCAAGGGTCCTACATCACAAAATTGGCGCAATTATGACAAATAACTTGGGAACATACACGTGTATATTGGTTTTAATATTAGCAGTATTATTATTTTACCAAAACTAACACATTATTCTTTAGCCTATACGTTACCAACAGTCCAAAAGAATGGAAAGCATATACAATACCTTATTTAAATATCGACTAAGCCACCTGTGACTCATTGTGTCAGTGTATGTTATATATTATTGAATACTTTGAAATACCAAAATAGTAACATGAATATTTCGAGATTCCAAGTTACAGCTGCTGCTCGTTTTAAACCAATATATATATATATATATATATATATATATATTAATATAAATGTAGAGGCAAAAATGCCTTCAAAAAACATGTATTAGATGCGAGTAATTAAATAAATAAAAAAATATTTCAAAACATTTATCAAAATATTTCAAAATACTTTCCGTTTTTTTTTTCTTCATCTTTATTTTTTTTAGCTAATATTTCGCTTGATAAAAACAAGCTTCGACAGAGCCAAGACAAATAAAGGTATAACCTTTTTTTCCATAATATCCTTCATGGTGTTGTAGAAGTGTCTCGTCCGATGTTGTGGACTATTGGTGAAAATGTCTGTTTTAAATAGAATAGAACTTGATTGCGCATGGTCGCTGCTTGTTATAAATTAGGAAAGTTCATTTTATAAAGCATCTTTTGAATGACAATATAAATGTAGAGGCAAAAATGCTTTCAATATATATATATGCGTGTGTGTGTGTGTAAATATGATAAATATCAGTAGTACTCAGCAGTTACAACATACCATACACAATATTTATGAAAATTACTTTGTGCTGTCATAATTGACCTCCTCTTAACCCCCTCTGTATTTCTCTTTCTTTTCTAGCTACCTCTTTACATCTTTCTTCTTACTCTCTTTCATTTCTCTCCCCGATGTTTCTCCTCTTATCTCTCCTTTTTTCGATCTCATTCAATTCTTTTCCTCATCCTTCCCTGTTTATTATTTCTTTCATCATTGGTCTTTTGTTCAATTTATTCCACTGTGTGAAACATTCATGTAAAGATGAACAGTGTGCACTGCGACAAGATAACCGCAGCATTACAATAATAGTCGTATATAGATTTATGTCTGAGTATCGTTTGAAAGAGCCATCCTAATGTTACACAAACAGACCGAACACATTGTTACCACTCTTATTTCCTAATTCACTTTTTCTCATAAGCCTGTCATTATTGTCTTTCTTCCAAGGAGAGAAGATCACGGTTAAACTCATATTTGTCATGGATAAAGTTTAAGCAACCTGAAAAGGTGGACCATAACAGAAAGCCCGGTTTCTTCATGCAGAATTGTGTAGATTTTGACTATAGTACAAAAGGCCAGTGTGTGAATGTGTCCTTTAAATGACTCGATAACAATAATCGCTCTCTATGAGGCATTCTCAGGGGAGATATTTAAAACTGATACGTCTCGATTTATTCTTCCCTGTTCTTATAAACTCATACATAAATAACTGTATTATAAATGAGTAAACCAATAATCGTTTAGTTATATCTGTTCAAACAGACCAATATTTTGCGAGCGTTAATATACAATCGTGTGTGAAATTATTGCAAAAATACGTATCAGACTTTTTATGTATCATAGTTCACTCCAAACAAGGCAAGCCGCCACTGTAGATGTAAGGGGCTACTGAGAATTAGGGTAAAAGTTTTGGAGGTCATCCTAAATTAAGAGCTGTGCAACGAGCTGTATGTTTACATTAGTTTTAAATTTCTGCATGTCAGTACAGTAGGGGAAACAGGGAGCAGAGAGGGAGTGCCAGAGGCCGGCAGCACGAGGAAAATAGCTATTAGAGTAGAAGGTTGTCCGGCCCCTGGGGACCGCCATAGTGAATAGATGGGACTTAGCCGATTGTCGGTTTGGTCAGGTCTATTTACGTCGCGGTGGCACTACATCAACATGTTCAACGGAGCACAAGCCATTGAAGTTCTTGAAAATAGGCACAAGGATGCAACATTGCGGCGATGTTTTGTTTTAATATATTTTGGGTGTCTTTCGTTTTCTTTCTCTCTCTCTATGTCTTTCTCTCTCCTTCTATCACAGCGAGGAATATTTACAAGTCAGAATTTAGACTACGAGCGGGTAAGTAATACGCAACCAACACCAGCCGACTTCGAGATTTAATTGTTTTTTTTCGGAAGCTGAATTTAATAAAAGATTATATTTTTTTATAAAATGGTCTGTCGACCCCTTTATACAAGCGTTCAATTGCAGTCGCTCGCTCCATCAGTCCAAATAGTTAATTCTCAGGAGATAATTAATTATGCCTAATAACACCTAAAACCCGACCAAAGATCCGTGAAGTCCATGGGCGGGATTAACTCATTTAATTAAGAAGGGTGCGCCTATCGTTTGCCACTCGGGGATCTGGGATACCGTGGTAGGACGTTAACAGCCCTTCCAAAGACGTTCTCACGCCGCGGACTACCAAATTACACTTCCCCGGTAAGCGATAGTTAAACACTGCTACAACTACTACAACTATGTACTCAGTATAACTTTTAATACAAGTCATTATTTTGTCATAACAAGTCGTATTCTCTTGGAGTCTGAGTGACAACACGTCTCTTCAGATTCCCAGCCTTCTTTACCTCGTTCGATAACATTTAATTAATAATTATACGTTATCGCAACAGTCGCCCACTATTGATGTATCGCTAGCAACGACCGTTGGTATTCCCTGGAATTTGAGTGACAACAACCCTCTCCAAGATTCCAGTACTCTCACATCATTTCCAGTTGAGATAATGGTCGGTGCTTTCCACCCTCGGTCTTTTCGTTCTCTTAGACATTTTACAACAACGTTGTATGGTATCAGCCGATGCTGGTGGCACTTTTATGCAGGGGCTGTCATGATATGAGCCTGTGTATTATTATTATTATTATTATTATTATTATTATTATTATTATTATTATTATTATTATTATTATTATAATTTTTATTATTGTATTACTATTAATATTATTACTATTTATTATTATTATCATTTATTATTATTATTTATTTATTTATTTATTACAATAATATTTTTTCACGATATCCAATTATTCGAAGATTTATTCATTTTATTTTAATTAATTATTTATTTTATTTTATTTTATTTTAAAGAAAACTTATATATTTTTTTAAATCATTAATATTTTTAATGTATATCAAGGTGAGAGAGTATAAACATATAACCGTTTTGTCACAAGAGTTCCTTACCCTCTACACACCTTACAATCTCGGCCCCCAAGAGTCCCTCACTTTTAAGAGTTGGAAACGCCACTGGGTTTCATCACAGAACTTATCAGCAATCAGAACTAATTAAATGGCGCGTCCCGGAAAAAAGCAAGTGCAATCCTAAATTTAAAACTACAGTAATTAGCATAACGATATTTAAATGTCTATTTATACGTTTTTAAATACTCGTATGTTTATCTTTTTCCCCTCCAACAGCCTGAAGCACACACACTCACACGCAGATAATATAGATTGAAACACGCCTGATAACGTCAAGGGCCAATCAGTAATACCTTGGGGTATATGAAAGCTCTGCACGCTGGTTTCACAAAAGGTTACTTGGTCGGCTGTCGAAGGCGGCACTCTGGCGCGAATGAGTGGAACTTGTAGCGGATGGAAGGGGGTCTTTAAGCCCGAGGGGGTCAGGAGGTGACGCGGTAGGTATACCTTATTTGGATTTTATATTTTGTTTGTTTTTCTCACCTGACATATATATAGAGTAAAGAATGTTGTGTTATATGTGAGGCAGTGGTGGATGGTGGCTTTTTTTCTGAGTGGTGAGTGAAGGCTGAAAGCGTGGGTAAATGGGGTGGTTGGGTTGGCTGCAGAAATACTGTAGAAAGGGAGAGGGCAAAGTACTTTAATTTCATGTAACAGAAAAGATAGCGAACAGATAAAGTACGTTCTTTAAATATTTAAATGTACATTTGTGTTGATACTATTACAATTATCTCTCCCTACTCCCCTCTGTCTGTCTCTCCCTCTCTCTCTCTCTCTCTCTCTCTCTCTCTCTCTCTCTCTCTCTATATATATATATATATATATATATATTAGTATTACTTGCGTAAGTACTTAAGTTAGTTATAAATGTATGATAAGAAGGTATAAACAGAAACACTTATATCCACCCATACGCGCATATATATATATATATATATATATATATATATATATATATATATGATCATCTACATAGAGTTAGTTCGTTGTATCACAGCTCTTCAATGTAGCTAGATGTGGCGAGTATTCTGAACACGCGAGCGCTAAATAACTTTATAGAGCAAGATATATTATAGGCCTTATGTTTTTTTATTTACATCGGCGCTACTAGTTACTTAAATAACTATATTGTATATGAAAGTTAAAGTTTCATGCTAAGTGACAATTTTTAGGTTTTCTACGAGAGATCTCAACTGATAACTGAGGATAGATATGTATGTTAAATTCAAAGTAATTACTATGTAATATATTTGCCACATATATCCAATCTCATAGTTCCCGATTCTAAAAAAGTTATTGCTTAATCCGATAAAACGGACGTTAGATTTAAAGAAGGAATATATATCGAAACTTCGACATGTCGATGTCTACCAAACCACTTGTAAAAAGCAGTTGCTTACTAAGCATTATTACTAATGCTTTCTACATCATCATCATCATAGTCATCATCTTGGTCTGGATGACTGTTGTGCCGACAAAGATCACCTGGCAGCCAGTTTTTCTTAATCCATCTTAATTTTGCCCTTCTTTGAGCGTGTTACTCTGCGCCAACCCAGTCTACTTTCAGATGTTGTCCTTTCACCTCTGTTTTCTTATCTTGCACAATTGTTTTTGCGAGAATAATGATCGTGTCACATAGCAGTACGACTTAATTTTTCCTCGTCTTCACAATGAGCAGTAGATCTAATATGGCCCGACTTATTATTACATTGTAAGTGCTTTCAAAGCAAAAACATTCATCTACTGGACAATTGATCTATTTTAATTTAACACATCTACAAGAAACAACAACTGATGTTCGTAATGTACGCCCATTTAATTGCTTCGTTTAGTGCTGAACAGTCTGCTTTTACCCGAAGTGTGACAGACACACGATTTGAACCACGGCTTCGAGATATCCATGGACGCATATAAATGCTATTTCGAACTTAAGAAAGGGAGATCGACTGAACGATGGACGGCGCCCTTTGTAGAGGTGCTTAGTCGCATATAAACTGTTCACTTTGATATTATAAAAAAAGAATATACGTTAAAATATCCCGTTATCCAAATAACTCGGTAACAAGCAGAGTCAGAGAGTTCACATTCTTATCTATTTATACTTATATATCAATCAATCTGTCAAGCTAACCCTTTTCAGGTGTCGGTGGTGAAATTCATACCAGTGCTGAATTAAGATTCTACGTGTCGTGCTCGACTCCTGTGGGGTTCATAGCTTCTCTTTCATTAGGGATGCTGGAAACCATTGCGTGCTCCCTCGCTTGAATATCTTATGATATCGAGGAAAGCAATGTCAGCCAATCAGATTTACACAAGTCAACATATCGTGACTTGCTGATCTGTGTGCCTTGCCAGCTCATCATATACATATAATGGTTCTTTTTGATATTGCATCAATGATTATAACGGTACTTTCTGGTGTCTGCAGGACCACATAAAATCGAATGATAACGAAATCCGTCTTATTTTCTTACTCACCAGCATTACACACATTGGCAAGGTACGAAGCGATTCTCGACTGATATTACATATCCTAGTTTAGATGTAGCCGTTTTAACTTGTTTATGTGTTTATCTGTAAACATTTTTGTGCTTTCATATTCTTTACTAATTATATAATTTTGATGTTAAATGTACAGATATTTGTCCTAGTACAATCTTCTATCCGATATGGTTGAAAGGAGATGATTTTAAGATCAGTTAGGAGCCTATATAGACATTTAATTAGTTTATTACTTACGTGATCTAAATTTAAATCGGTTGCTATCGAAATATTAGCAAAGCTCCAGGTCATGTAAGGTCCTGAGAAATAGTGGTCGCTACCCTCACTCGTTCGTCATATAATGAGTATCCGAAATAAACTCATAGTTAAAAAGTTAAAGATCCATTTTCTTACGCAAATACAATATAGTTTAAAGTAAAAGTCGTCTTGATCGCCATCATCCAAGGACATAAAAAAACATAAGAGCCGTTACGGGCGGACACCAAATCTCTATTATAATAACTAAAACCTGTGATTAATAATAAAATAGCACCACTGTATGGATAAGTAACCAGAGGTTTCATGTAGGTATTTATTATTTATAACTATGTTTAATGACAGCACTTTTCTTTTGTATTGTCTAACACATATGTGCAGTTTGAGTTTTCATCACAAAATGTTGTTGGCAACAGGTATTGCCTCGCATGAAATACGAGAAGGTAAGTTATTTATGATACATGTATCAATGAAAGTTTGTAGTTATTGATAAGTAGACAAATATACAGCGTTTTCAGTTTTAATATTTCCAATACAAATTATTCAGAGTCAGCGATAACGATCTTCCACATTTTAATGGATATCAAAAATACAACCATCTAATAGAAAATAGATATTTTTAAAAAGGACAACAAAATAGTGTTGTTATAATCTGTTGTCAAAATGATATCTGAAAAATAGCTGCCGGTGTTGGTAATATGTTTATGGAGTGGTTTACGGAAGGGTCACATGACTCTCTTGTAATCTTATGTAGAAATGCGTCGATTTTCTCTGAGATATTTTCCTTCAAATCCTCAAGTATTCGATAACTATGTCGGAACGGATTTTTCTTTTATATATCCCCAGGGAAGAAAGATACAATGGTTTAAATCTATTGACCTTGCCGGTCATTCCAAATTCATATACGGCATAATCACGTTGACACACCGGTTCACGTTAAGCGTCGATTTCCTCCCAGATAATGTTCCTTCAAATCTTCAAGTGTTAGATAACGATGTCGGAGAAGCGTTTCATAAATGTATCACCAAGGAACAAAATGTCACGATGGCTTTAATCTAATGCCCTAGTTGTCCATTCGCCGTCTCCAATAGATCACACTCTCATGACACTTTTCTATTACCAGTCCATGAAGATTGAGAAAAGAAAGAAAAATGATAGAACCTAGCCTATCGAGTGAGACAAGTGGGCAATCTGAATATTATAGTAAATAATACAATACAGAGCAAAATATCGAGTATTTGTTTATTTAAAGAATTGTGTTTTATTTTGAAACTCATGCATATATAATGTTATAGTTGCGCATCAACTAGATCAGTAACGACACTCATGACTATTTCGGATAAAAAAATATCAATAAAAACAAATGTAGATGTCAAAAAATACAAAACAATTGAAAACTGTGTGTATATTTCATATGTTTTAATTGCTTCCTATTGTATTACTTTCTATGTCAAATGTTCTTGAATTTCCGTGCATTTAATTTCGAATACATTTTTATATTTTTCCACCTCTCGCGACTGAACTCCCATCCTCAGTCAGTTATTTCTCAAATGTGTGGTTTGTATATCTTGCGCTGGATTCAGCGCCCTCTATTTATATTTATATTTATTTTATTGTGAATAGAATCCTTTAATCTATTTAAAACATCTTTCAGGATCGTTCCATTTTGTCGTGTAAGTTTTCTAGCTATTTCCCAATAATGGAGCCAGCCTTGTTAGGACATTGTTGACGGTGTTTCGAAACCTGCGTGAAACATACAAAACACACACACACACGCACACACACACACACACACATATATATATATATATATATATATGACAATAAAAGGATAACATTATATATATATATATATATATATATATATATATATATATATATATATATATATATATATATATATAGATAGATATATACAGTTGTGCCTGTTCCGCCATTAGTACGACAGTAACAGTATTGATGTCAATGCACCTTTGTCGAAATAAAGGGATGTACTTCATTCAAATTAGATGCAGTACTAAGACGCCCGCACTGCTCGTTATATACTACTCTAATTCATTGAAATAGAATATTCAGTGAAATGCGAACTTTTCGTTATTTGAAGATTTTATATCCAGTAAAAAAAGTATTTATTAATAAACACACTTGAATAATTTATTAGTAGAATTAAATTTACTATTATGTTTGTTCTTTCTGTTTGTACATTGATTAAAAAAACGGCAAGTCTCAGGTAACACAAAAAATCACACTTCACGAATTACTCACTTGTAAAATATACAATATTTAATGGATTTAAAAAATATTTTTTGTGAAGATTCCACATGTATTTTCTATTATATTTACTCTAGGACATGAGACGGGCAAATCAAAAAGGGGAAACCTTTTTTTCCTGAACTATTTTTCTGTAGAATTGGTTGAGTAAGTAGCAATGTCATGTTGAGGGATTACTTCGCAATTTACAAACTTGTTCTCGATTTATGGACTATCCAAATAATATTGGTCACCATGAGAGACAGCAAAATCAATCGATATTTTCAAAAAGCAGATATTACCGGCACAAATAGCAGGTATCCAACCCCAAACCATTACAAATTGAAAGGGATTGTTTTCATGTATTTTATTATTTTATTTTTTATATGATTTTCTGCAGATGTGGGGACCAAGATCACCAAAGGAAATATATAAACTTGTTTCACCACTGACGATAGCGTGTTCCCATTGATCAACATACACATTCTGATGATTTAAAATCCATGTTGAACACTTTTCTTTTGTGTTTTAATGTTAATAGTGGCTTCAAAATCGGTATACTGCTGTCATATCAATGTGTTTGGAAACTTCTGTGTTTTGTGGATTTGGAAATTCCACCACAATTTGCAAATCCATCCCAAATACGTTAACACTTATTTAGACGCAGAAAGCTAACCATGATATTTTGTTCCCTCTATCTTAATTAGTAAAACGTAGACTATGAATTTGGTAGAAACAATATATTAAGCAACGTATGTAAATGAATAAAATATTTCACCAACCTCTTTTTAGTTGAAATCAGTCATTAAAATGATTCTTACCTGTAAATAAAAAGAAAACAATAATGTTACTATTGTTACTCATTGTGATTAGGTTGAATAGAACAATGTAAATAGCAATGTAGTTTCACTTACGAACTGAAACATATCATTGATGATAAATTTTACATCTGGCTTATTATTTGACTTTGCTTATTTGATATCCTTATTTGACCTTGCTGGTGGCGTGTGCAGAAATGAGTTGAAGCAGTTGGCTGTTCGCAAACCGGTGGCTATGTGGAACCCTCTTTTCTCATGACCACTTAATAAAGGAATGGGCAGTGTAAAGTCCTTGAAACTTATCACAGGGTCAATCAGTCAATGCGTTTTTTAAAAATAGAATTAATAAATATTATATATACTTTACGTCGTCCGTGGTCATCGATCCGAACCAACGTCATACTCCAGCCATAGAAAAGAAGCCAACCTTGTATCAACTGAGATAGTGTTAGCAAATGCAGTCTAGATAAAACAACTAAAACGATGACGAAAGAAATCGCCAACATTTTTTACTCGTTCTCATGTTTATTTTCATATTTTATTCTTCTTTTTTTTTTTTTTTTTTACTAATTCACGCCTTTTTTATCAATCACTGTTTTTTTTTAATCACGTACACACCAGTTCTCGATAGCTCACCAAAATTAATCAGCGTGGAGCCTTGCCAGTACCAGATAGGTGATCATTTAGTAATTCCAAATTCTGTATTTAGGAGAACGGCGAAAGCTCCTTGTAATAAAAAGCAAAAACTAACGCCATTAAAACCTTCTGATCTATATATGCGACTGGAGGCCAGTTGTGAAATTGATATTCACTAGAAACGTTCTTCTTCGAACACAGTCGGCTTAACGCGCTCAAGGTACGTGACGGACAAGGCATGATGACTGTTGGCCCGTAACGTTACCTTTAAATTGATATCTCATAATGTAATTTATATGGCTTTATTATCATAAAATTATTTAATTGCTTGCATATATCGCACGGTAAAATAATGAAATTATATCCGATAATTATCCGGCATAATTATTGTAATCTACAGGATATCGTGAAATCAATGAAAATAGATAATGTGAAAAACAAAAACGTAATTTCGTTTTGTTATTTATTGTTATTTCTGTCCTTGCATTCCGTTTTCTAATTATCTTAAGTATTAAATAAATTCGGGGTTGATGAACACCTGAAATATTATGTCTAATTGCTTTTAATTAAACATTGCTCAAGTCTTTTTTAACGTAGGAAAATCTAATTCTGTCAGCTTAATGAAATATACTTCAAGAGAAAATATGGATCTTTTTTATTTGTTACTTCTGTCAAAGATCTGTTCAATTGTTTAAATTACTTGTGTTTCTCTTTCTGTTTTTGTTTCTATTTGCATATGCTATTTGTAACTGAACTTTCTAGTGACCCCCTTCGGATAAACATTCCTAAAAAAAAAACGAACAATCCAAAGTTTAAATGATAGATTAAAATCAATTAAAACTATCAAATATGACGTACTTAAAAACGCATACAGAACGAATCATTAAAATATACACACATTTATTAAAATACTGTAAAACTTACACTAAAGCCAAATAAAATAATCAATGGAGTAAAACTATACATGAATAAAATTGAGGATATTTTAAATATCAAGAACAGAATTTATTTTTATATATGTTTATATTTAAATTTAAATCCAAATCAATTTATATTAATAATTTGTAATGCATCTGTATATAATATCTATTAATAATGGAGATTATGTATCTGTCTGTCTGTCTGAAGCCGAAACTCCATCAGAGTAATATTACTATTTGATTAGTCCGCCAACTTCCTTATATACTACTACAAAAACCGCCGTAAACACTATGCGCATTTCTCAATTTACATAATTAATTGCTTTTCAACTTCTAATAAATCAGTATTCGCAAATATACACTCATGATTGTTTTCTTCAGATTTCCACATGAATTTACGCTATTTTGTTCGCTAATAATCTTACTTATAAATTATAATTATTTCTTTTATTATTTATATATATATATATATATATGAAATAAGTTACGTAGTTAATCTATATACTGCGAAACTGATTGAAATATCAGCGTTACTCCATTGAATCGGTTACCTTCCTCTGATAATTCAGTATGGACACAAGACGGCCGCGTTATTTAAAATGTAAACAACACGCTGGCATTTACCGTGTAACTTTTACTCTGATTTGTTTTATTAAAACGTTCTGACACTGGTTATTTTCTTAATCTTCTCTCCCTCTCTTAACCACATCTTAATTGTGTCACCGTGCCTATCTCTTTACCCACTCTGTCTCACACCTATGTTATGACCTTCTCGTTATCCCTGCCTTCTAATCATTTACATCATTCCATCGCACGCACGATTTATCTCATCATGTACGCTATTCGCACTTCCTTCCTTTATCTAAAATATTCATGTACGTGTGAAGTGTGCACGGTGAAAAGCAAGAAAGATAGCAACATCTTTAGAGTTCCAATCGCATATGCTATGGGCGTGTAGTTACCCAGCTTTCTAACTAGAATGACTCATAATAGGGCGGATGCTTCAACGGAATTTTTTTCTTATGTCTTTTTGAAAGATGACAGACTTAGAATGGCAACATAATCTGAGCAATGTCAGACGGCAGATTATAAACTCGCGACATCACACGTGAAACGATTGAGTCGAAGAATACTTTGAAGATAACATTTTGAAAATTACAACATTCTGTGTTGCTCATATGTTACCATTTCTTGGGGGAACGGAATGCTGTATACGTACTCATGGGTACACTTACATACACACAATAGACACATACACACACATACCCATACACACACATATATATATATATAACGTATATGACTAATCTGAAGATTTTACTACAGTTTCACGGATTATCGCTTGTTCAGAAGTACTTTATCATATTTTGAAAAGATGATATACGTAGGAATAAATTGTTATACATCTCTATATAATATATATCGTGGCGTTTATATGTACACCCACATTCTGCTGCTGTTGACTTTCAGAATTAAAAGCTGAACACCCGTTTATTAGAAGCTGATATTCGTACCACACACACAACTATCTACACAGCCAACTGATGTTAACAAAAATGTCGATTTTATTTTAATAATTAAATATTATTACAAATATTATAAAAACTGTTAAAGATATTGTGTATTTTAGTACAACTAATATGATGTTCATAAAACTTTATAAGAACTTTTATAAAATATTAAGTATATACTAAACGTACAAAAATAATAATGATTTTTTTTATTGAAAACGAAACAACTTTTTTTTCAATATTCTGTAAATTATTGTAGCATTACTGTCGAGAATTCGACGAATACAAATGAATATACCAATGTCTTCTTGAAGCAGCCAGCTGTGTTGTAAACCCTAGTTTTAGAAGTCTTGTATAAATAATAGCGGTGTGTAGAGTTCTTCTACCCCTCCTTGTCTTTCGTTTTGTTTATCTTTATTTGCGACCGTAGTAATCCGCATCTCTCGTTCTTGCTCGTAGCAGCACTGTAATAGTTGTAAAATGTTGACAAAATAATAACATATACGTTTTAATTTGTTTCTCATTTTTATTTGTTTTTCGTTAAAATAACTTTCAGCATTTTCTAATAATACTACTGAGGCCCGCGGATATGTGTTGCTTGGGAGAATTGAAGAACTCAAGAAGCTCATGCTTCTGAACACCGTATAAGTACTTGAATTGATTTATAAATTAGCTATACATATTAATTGTGCTGATGTGTAAGTATTACATTTATAAATAATAATGAACATTCAAACGTTCGTATTATTTCACAACTCCGAAAGAGCATCATTGCAGCAGTGTATTTACGTAAAGAGGCATAATTTTTTAAGGGGTAAATACGCAAACACTGGGCGGAAGGTAGTATTTGATTGGAATAAAATGATTTGTAAATGAGGTAATATTTGTAAGAACTTTGTCGGTCGGTCGCGCTTACATCTGAAATATCATTTTCATAAGACTATCACAGTGAAGTTCAATTACTGAACTCGCAGAATTAATGGACACGTATTATTTGACAAGCGCTTACAAACCTATAGTGACATTATATATGTTGGTCCGTCACGCTTGTATTTGGACTAGAAGTGTTGATGCTTCTACGAATCAATATAAAAAGTTCTGTACATCATTTTTATGCATTTCGTCTCGTAGAATTTTCGCCTGTCTGTCACGCGTATATTTGAAGCTAACAGGCTTCATTCGCTCCCTATCGCTTCGCAATTTAACTCCACTTCATTATTTCACATCATTGAAACGCAACTAATCAATAACAAAGAAAAGGAAACTCCCTCTCTGTCTCTTTCTCTCTCTATCAATAAGAAAAAATACAAGATAAATCGATAACAAGAAAAAACTAATCGATAAGAAAAGAACACAAAAGCTCTCTTTCTTTCGTTCTGTGTTAGTTATAATAATAATAATAATAATAATAATAATAATAATAATAATAATAATAATGATAATAATAATAATAATAATAATAATGATAATAATAATAAAGGAATATTTGTATATTTATATTCAAAGTGAATGAAATTCTTTTCTCCCTTTTTATTATTATCAGATATTATTATGATTAAGCCTCTTCTTCTTTGCTCATACTTCAATTTGCATACGTTATTATTGTAGCGGGCCGAACACACGTACGTTCACTTTTATTATATAAATAACAGTTTAAAAATACCTCCAACCATCTCTAATAAGAAGTAGCTTGTTTTTGGTTGGTCACGTTTTTTATTGAAACGCGCAGACTGAATGGATCTAATTTTTATCATTTCTCATGGCTCTTTGATATGGTTACAAACATTCCTGACAAATTCTTTAATTTTATATACGAAAATATATTTTTTACTCAACAGGTAACTTTCTTGTCATTTCTATATTTCAATAATCGTCGTATTTTGTTCTGAAAAATATATTGTTTTTATTTTAATTTTTACAACGGCGCTTTTAGAAATGCAAGACGAACAAAAAGCCGAGTGTCTAGACTGTATTTTCATTAAAATCATAATAACATGGAACAAGCTTGTGTGAAAAGGCTATGTTCCTTGCCATTCGCTTGTCCACGACATCGTCTCTTTCCGTTATAAAGACTGAGACGGAAGAGAAGGTCCACAGGTTACTTGTAATTAAGAATGCAAGGACACGACAGAGAATGAAAAGAGAGAGGGGTGGAAGTCATTTTGACAAAATAGTTTTCCTGTTCTTTAACCGGGGTTTCAGTTGGCCGGGTCGAAGCGGAGAGCGGGTGGGGAGGGATTTCCTACTGATTTGAATTTACAAGAGGTTTTAATTCATCGGAAGTGGATTCAGCGCAGACAAGTAAACACTGAAACAGGTGAGGGACTGATCAAGGACAGGAATCAGGACTTATGCGACACAAGCAACAAAAGGTCGGCTAATCTCCTGTGTGGTCAAATATGAATATATTTCTTTCTTTATTCTTCGTTGCCTCTTTTCTTTTGTTGCTTACTTTTCTTATTTTGTTTCAGCATTTGTATCTAAATTTTAGTGTCTCATTTTCTCCCCTTCCCCCCTCTCTATCTCTCTCTCTCTCTCGATATATATATATATATATATATATATATATATATATATATATATATATATATATAAAGTGGAGAATTAACAGCGAACTCTTAGGAAAAGTTTCCCATCAATTTCCTTTGATGATAAAATTTTAAACTTTGAAAAGCCTGGCTTAAGGAAAAAATAATTGAATAAACTGCTTTTTTGCGGAATATACCTTCATTGAGCAACTGAATTGAAAAAGTTCTGCCTCCGTCGCTTTTCTAATTCGTTTTAATCCTTCTACCTACCTATATATATTTCTTTTCACCAATTTAATATTTTTGGTGGTGTTTGCTATTCTTCTCCTGTTTCTAGAATGTATTAGTTCCTGCTTTTGTCCTTCTCTTCATCCAATCTTTTTCGCATTTCTCCTTATATTTTAATTCTATTTTCTTTCTTCGTTCTATTCAAAGTTTATTTCTTCTGTCTTTGTTCATCTTCTCGTTCTTTCAAACGTTTTATGTGTTTTTTATA
>OY744527.1:60246097-60251097 GCA_963556195.1 Sepiola atlantica
GTCGCAAATGTATGCTTGGGTATGTGTGTAAATGTGTCTCTGCGTATGTGTCTACACGTATGGTTGCGTACGTATGTCAAATCAGAATTAAATGTACTTTCAGAATTGTGTACATTTGTTCTACTATAAAATGTTTTTATGAAAAGCTTTCAAGATGTTTGTCATTTGGGTAAGAACTATATTTCGAGACAGATAGAGGCGAATACAATATAACATATGTATATATGTATACATGCCTAAGTGTGTACTATGGCATTGGTGTGTACCCATATATATACATGACCAATTCTGTATATGTTCTCGTGTATGTGTGCTCGTATGACGTGTATGTGCGTACTAGAATTAAGAAACAGCTGGTCAGGATAAATCTAGGCAATGTTTGCGCAACTGTGACTTACGTAAACACTTCTTCTCTTGCGGGACTTCTTTCATAGGGTATCCATTGTCTCTCAAGACTGAAGAAAGCCAATACTTCATAAAATGTATGTTTGTGTATGTATTTACAAGTATGCTTGTTTATATGGGTACGCACGTATGTTTGCGTATGTGTGTACTGGACGTAAGGTGTGCTGAATCGCAATAACTTCGGTGATTGGCAATTGTGTGACCATACATTGCTTCACCATAGCCTCCTTACCTAACAAGATGATTTTCAAAAGGTACCAATAGCTTTACCTCTGAAAGAGAGTAAACCAAAACTATAATATATGTGTGAATCTATGTATGTTAGTGTTAATATTTATCCTGTGTATTTGTGCAACATTTCTTATGTTTTAAGGCTCTTAAAATGTTCAAATATGTCTATATTAGTTATTCTGCCTTAGTCTGCAAACAATGGATTCTATTAAACCCATAAGTAGAGTCTCACAAGTATGAGTACTCCGGCCAGAGTAGATAGTTATTTCGAGCTCGCTCTAATATCATTTACTACAATTTTCTGTATTCCATTGCGTTCTTTAGTTCTTACGTCGGAAAACCGGTGTCATTTTAACTGGTCAACATATATAATTCTTCACTCTCCTCTAATTATGTTGGCCTTGTTTTGCTTCCAAAAGTTGGTAAACCATCTGTGAAAAAAACATACCACAGTGTTGCTTCACAATTGACTAAACATGGCCGTCTACAAAGCTACCATCCACCCATGCAAAGAGTACTGTTGACACATCTTAGCGGGTGCACCATACATTAGTATATCTCTCTTAGACAAGGTCAAAAAAGAGTCGCTCACTATCCACCAAATTCCAGCCCCTGTCCCATCGCCGCTATGTTGCATATTTGTGATTGCTTTACAAGTACTTCAATGGATTGTGATCCGATGAACTTACTGCTCTTGTGCCCCCTCGACATAAATACACTCGACAAGCCCGACAATCAGCTAAATCCCATCCATTGACTGTGAATACCCTCAGATGCCGGAGAGCCTTCTACTGTAATAGCTTTTTCCTCGAGCTGTCAGCATTTGCAACACCCTCCCTGCTTTCTGTTTCCCCGACTGTACCGACATGCAGAAATTTAAAACTAATGTGAACAATCAACTTGCTGCACAGCTCCCAATTTACGATGCCCTCCACAACTTTCACCCTAATTCTCAGTAGCCCATTACATGTACAGTGGCAAATTGCCTTGTTTGGCGTGAACTATTTTAAAACAAACAAAACAAAAACAGTCCAATGTTAACAAATACTTCATACGTTATCTTGTATAATCAAATTATGCACTTTCTACTGACAATCTATTTAACCCTAATCCTTGAGTTGCCCCTGGGCCGTAATAAACATTGACCCAGTAGTTAAAAAAAAAACTCGTCATCTTGCAGAAACTCTTTCAGAGAATTGCCAATGTACCCGAAGCAAAGGAACCCACCGTAGAATCGTGCTTCAGCTCTAATAGAATACGAGATTCAAGGATACGCTTGAAGTATACTCTGGACAAGAGAAACAGAAGGAGATACAAGAAAAGTCATAAAAAAACTCGTTCCTGAAGAGCGTAAATAATTCTAAGCAAATGTGTTTTCTGCTTGGTCTCTCGCCGAGATGAAGAGACTAAAAAGTGAATCAGCTTTAAATGCGCCCAATTATCTCTATAAGGCTCTGTCTGTCGATCAATCAATCCTACTGCTGGTTTAAATATAATTGTCATCTGTAAATTCGATAATTGAATAGGCGCATCAAATGTTATAAGCGACCTAACATCTCTACAAGAGACTCGGTCGGTGTGTCACGCCTTAGCTTAGAATATCAATCTCCACAGTCACGTTTTAGTTTTAAATCTCACATTGGATAGACACATCTTATTCTAGTTGCAAGTCATTATCTCTATAAGAGGTCAGTCTGTCATGATCGACTTTCGTCTAACATGGTTGTCAGTCTGTCACGCGTCAATTTGAAATAGCATTTTCGCCATTAAACTCTCACATTGTTCATACGTTTATTTGTGCCCATCTCTATAACTGGTTAGTCTGTCAGACTTGAATTTGAAATCATATGTGTGTCAGTCTGTCACCCTTTAAGTTTAAAATAACATTTCCGAAATATGTGCACGCATCTTTATTAATGACTAGCGGGCGGGACCCGTGGAAATTCTACGGTTGTATTCTTCATCTGTTGTATATTGCTACCAAGTATTCTATGGACGTCCGGCTCGAACACAGACCCCACGATATTATTGTGCCACCTTTGTTAAACTTAAACATACTTATCTAAATAATTCGGTTAATGTAGTTTCAGAATATATCTAATTATTGGTGTATATATCAAAAAGCGTTGTAGGAGTTTGTGAAATATTTCCATTCTATGAATGTCCGGTACGAACGAAGACCTCAGGATATTATTGTAACATATTAAAAGAGGACAGATTCAAAAGTTGATTCTAGATGGAAGGTCGATAAAATATATTTTAGTTCGACACAACAGTGTTATCAGATTAAATTGTAAAAAAAATCCGTGTTCGTATTGCATTTTCGACGACCAAGCAATCTCATCTTAACAAAATGTGATGGGTGATAACGTACGTACAAACATGAAATTACCTAAGCGTATTATTATATAGATCCGTAGATTGATCGGGCCTGAATTTGTCATAGAATTTTCAGCAATAATCGCGCAAGTTAAATGGACGCATCTTAAGACACGTCTCGTTCTTTTTAATGCTTAGAACAGCCTCTTTGCAAATAATCTTTTCGTTTATTCTTCGTATTTCCGAAAAGCATTCATTTTTTGTACTCTTTTGAACTGTTTTGCGTCTATTTCAACTTATTTCTTTCAGTCGTTTTCAGGTCGTTCGCTCCAAATAAGATTAAGTGATAATAATTTTCCTAAAACTCCCACACTACTTTTGCGTACTTTACCAATGAAAACGTGATGATCACTCTTTCAATATTAAGTGGCAACAAGACTTTTAACTATAATTAAACTGTGATGAACATGATCTTGTTTGGGATTACGATGTCGACTATGACCGTTTGCTTAACAGCATGTATGTAAGTGTTGTACACTGGCGTCTATCACCTCGACCAGTGCCGTCAGACGTAATATCATTTCCGAATATGTTAAACGATATAAAATATGAAGTTTAGGGCCAATAGTTTACTTCATTATTGCAGCTACGAATTTTTCAGCGATATGAATAATATCTAATTACAATAAAGAACAGTGATACGGCGATACAGCTGTCCATGGATGACTGCATTTATTCCGCAAACATGGGTTGAGCTCCCTAGTAAGATTGCAACTTAGCGTAAAAATGTTGAGCATTCTTGGCGGTCGATAATTCGAATGTAAAATTATATAAACAATATAATTTCCATTACTTTCGGATGGAGCGTCTAGCCACATTGATATATATATATAGTCTAAAGAAGCTTTGAGTCATTAAAAAAAAAAATGTAAAATGCAGTTTAAATTCCCAGACAAACTAACTAAATCCAAAATATTGCAGACTTAACATTCGTTGGAAAATTAATAAATGAAAAAATATAAGTAAAAAAAAAAAAAAGAAAAAAAAGGGGTGTTAATTATCTAAGAGTGAAACAAAAACAGGAGACCTTAAGCGTCTAATATTAACACGGGGATATCTTCATCTTTCCTTCTCTAATATATATATATATATATATATATATATATATATATATATATATATATATATATATATATATATATATACACACATCGTGTGTGCGTTGGATCCGTGAATAAGTAATTTCGGTAGGGCATCATGAGTAAGAAATCTTAATACAATGCAGAGAAAGACTGAAGTTAATAAGAAAAAACTAAAATTGACATCTCAGCCATTTACGTTATAATTTATTTCATCTCGCATAAACAAGTTGCCAGCTATTAGGTCGCATCTCGTACGAGATTACATTAATTATAATGTGAATGCCTTAGATGTTTGTTTGAGTTTTTACTTCCTCACATATATATATATATATATATATATATATATATATATATATATATATATATATATATATTAAAGAAGGAAAGATGAAGATAAAAAATTCCATAAATTACATAAAATTACATAAAATTGATACACATTTTATTAAATGAAAGCTCAGATGCAAGGAGTTACATTAATCCTTAACCCATGATTTTTCAAAGATAAAACTCTTCTCGTTAGAGGATAACATTTGGTAATGTGGTATTTATAATAAATAAATAAATATTACCTTGTTCCATTTCACTTTGAAAAATTGAAGAATAAAAATAGAAAGGTTGGGGATAAATAAATAAATGGCCGGGAGGGAAAAAAAGTATTTACTTTATCGCGATAGATCACTTTACGATACTTCACTTATCGTTAATTCTATTATCATTAGTATATATATATATATATATATATATATATATATATATATATATATATATATATATATATATATATTAATGCAACCCTTGTAAAATACCACATTAATTTGTCCTTTAATTAAGGATTTATTATCTTTCCCTTGTTGCTGTACAAGTTTTCGTATTTTGGGTTTAGCTGGTGTAAAAAAGGAC
>OY744527.1:60256097-60298597 GCA_963556195.1 Sepiola atlantica
AGTCGGAAATATTGGAGCCCGTTTGTCTCCCCCTTTCATTTCGATGGCCCCCCAAAAAGAGCCGAACAGTCTAACAAATAATCGTCAGTAGTCGACTTCGTGTCTCGGGATTATGTTTCCCTGTAATAATACGAATGATGACCTCACGAACTGAATAAGAACAAAGGTCATAACAAAAGTCATAACACTAATAAAGATAGGCCTTATTAGGAAGTTGAATGAACAATCTTGTAAAAAATATTAAATTAAGCCCTATATTTAGTAAGCGTAGCGGTTATTTCCATTGAGAAAATGGATGTCATTCATGCAAAGAACGATAATTATAGTCTGTCGGCCTTAATATTTCAACAAACGTTCAATCTTTAAAATAATAAAGTAAAGAATAGTAAAAAAAACACCCCCTCTTACATTAAGAATGGCTTTCTAAATGATGAGGTTTTTTCATGAATACCGCCCCAGACAACGTAGGACGCCACTTGATGTAATGAGCTAAAAAAGAACGATAGTTGAATAATAAGAAAACAATATAGTGTTTTAATCGACATTTAATCGAATCTAAAACCGAAATATTAGGGTTGCAGTGACTGATCCAGTGACTCACACCGGAAATACCTCAAGGGATACACATACATACGCTGCATGCCAGTTGACAATACAGCGACATTTAACGAGTGCTGATGAAGAAGTCTCTCAAAGAGCTATCTCTGAGTTCGGTATCTAGTAGTATCACCCGAAATGTACAATGCTCTCACCCTCTGCAAAGAATACAGAAATTGATCTGAGTTCGCCGGCGAGTGTCTGGTCAGTGCAGATCACAAGAAACAACTCAATACTCTTGGTATGCGGCATTCAGGTCACTTAGGCCGGGTTTTACATAGACTACCTGGTATTTAAAAATGCTCGCCCATATAAGTATTGATCAGATTAAATGTGGCTTAACTTCGGTGATCTTACCAGAATCGGTGTGATAACGTAATTACTGTTGTATAATTAATTAATTAATATTTTAAGCACGGAATTATTTATCTATTCTTTTACACATGTTGATAAAAGTTTCAATTTTCAAGTGTTATAGGAATTATAAAATATCGATGAAAACAAAACAATTCTTCTTGAAAACGCTAAACAGTATAGCTATCTTTTAAAAATGCAATCGTATTCTTTCGTTAAAAAAACAAAACCACAGCAGTTCAACCGATCTACGCGACTTTCAAAGTCAGATAATACGATCTCTTGAGAGGCCAACCATACCAATAAAAGATACGTCCTCGACAATTACTCCGGTAGAAGCAGGCCATTGCGGTAGCCTTTGTTTCTGTCAGGATATCGTATTTGTTCTGTACAGCTGTTGGAGGTCAACCCTTTCAGGTCTGCCTTCTCACTTTCGAAGAGAGTTAGTTTATAGCTAATTGCCTCAGTCGGCCTGTAGAATGCAGATGGAGCTGCTCACGCAATTTTGAAGGAGACGCAGTTCCCTACATTTTGTGCGATCGCCCATTGCCCCCAATTGTCGTGCCTTGTGCCACATATTCCTGTCGTGGGTGGGTAAATACCAAGTGTGGATCATTTTGATGCAGTTGGACTTGCTCTGTCTACCTGAGGTATTGTTTTCTGCAGTTCTAGGAGGTCCACCTTTTCACACCTTAGGTTTTCTCTTTGAGAAAGGGTTATTTTTATTGCTAATCGCCTGAGGGTCTTCGGGCGAGAAATGCCGATGGGGCCAGAGTAAACTTTCTTGTATAGCATCTCCCTGCGGTGAGGGAAATACATACAAGATATTGGGTTGACCGTTTGGACAGTTATAACTATTTAATATAAATAAAGCTTTTTTTTCTCTCAATATATAATAAAGAGCAATGTGTATTTATTCATATATATATATATATAGTATATAATATTAACTTATATTTTCAATGTTTTACCATACGTACGCCGTCGTTTCAAGCTTATGGCTCTCATCAGTGCAGAGAAATAACACTGTTGGACGGTAACAGGACGCTAACCCTGTTCCCAGTGAGACGTTGAATCTGTAAGCGTTTGCTTTGGTTCCATAGGCCACTGAGATTGTCACGTGATAACAGAGAAATTAAGTTATATTTATACTGAAAGCGGCGAGTATAAATATCAAGACATTCAATCGGATTACACGAAGACTCGGAGTTTTGCACTGAGGCTTTAGGCAATGCTTATTTTTTAATCTTTTGAACAGTGCTCTTACTTGAATTTTACTTTAAGGAGCTTCTTATATATATATATATATATATATATATATATATATATATATATATATATATATATATATATATATATATATAGCACGATTCGCCACTTAAGATTCAGCTATAAATCAGGTCACCTTCGTTAGAGAGTAAACTAAATGTCCGACGAATCTATTTGAAGTATTTAAGGGAATTGAGAAAGCAAATATGTCTATATCAGACATTTTCTTTCTTTCTTTTTCTTTCTGCTTTCTATACTGATTTATACGTGTTTTCTTTCCCTGTTAAAAACATTTTTTTCTTTATTTCTTTTTAGATTCAGCGATTTAGACATTGTTTTATATGAATATGAATACTAATGCGAGCTGTTTTCCGTAGTCTGAGTACACACGTCGATCGTAAAGAAGAATTCTGCCTTCATATGTCCACCTTCTCCAACTAGAAGAGAAACTGAGGAATATTTATACTTATTTTAATCATGACTCAATGTCATCATTTACACCGGCATAGACTGAAACAATAAAATAAAATATTGCTTCCTCAACGTAAATACCCCTGACAAACAGTAAAATGCTGTCACTTCAGTGTAAAAGATCCCAGAATCCGGAAAGCTTTCTACCTTAATAGCTTCTTTTCTTCGGGCAGTTTGTCTTTGAAATTCCGTCCCTGCTACCTGTTTCTCTGACTATTCGAACATGCCGAAATTTAAATGTCATGCGAACCAACATCTCGCTGCACAACTCGCTACTTATGATTCCGCTATAAATGGGGCCTCTGATTACCATTAGCCACTTTCGTATCATTTGGTAGTAATGTGTGTTGTTTGAGTGAATAAACGTTTTAAAAAATAACGGGCTTACATTTTTAAATGTTTCACATATGTGGATTAATTCCGTACATATTCTAGAGTTCGGCCAAAACGTTTTGAAAATAAGATCCAAGATGAGAACAGTAGTTAAAATGATCCAAACAATAAAATGTATCAACCCTAATCTAAAAAAACCCTCCCAACCCCGTAACATTATTGACAGACATGGCGTGTGGTTCAGCAACATTAGTTCATTCAACAGAATTCCATGAAATAGACAGTCTGTGTCTATAAGATGTCTTGCTCTTTTTTTCCAAATCTTTCAAAAAATTACTTAAGGCAAACTAGAAGGGAAATTTCTACCGGGTTAGAAAACTTGTCACACCTGTCAGTATTCAATATCTTTATAAAGTCACAATTCGCCCATGCATCAAGTATTGCGACCGCATCTGGACTTGTGCACCAACCAATAGTCTCTTCCTTTTGGACAATTTACCAAAACGAGTCTCTAACCTCATTGGTTCCGCACTATCGGCCAAGCTGAAACTCCTGTCCCATTGCCGCACTGTTGCATCCCTGTTTCGTGTTTAACAAATACATTCACGAAATGTGCTCCGATGAACTTACTCCACCTTCTGCCCCCTCCCCCTCAACGTAAATACTCCTGATAAATCCAACTCCCATTCAATGTAGAAGTCCCCAGAACCAGAAAACGTTCTACTTTCATAGCTTCTTTCCTCAGGTCGCTTGTCTTTGGAATTCCGTTCCTGCTCCCTGTTTCCTCGATTGTACCAGCATGCACACATTTTAATGTAATTTAAACATCTCCCTACGTAATGTAGCCTTTTTTCAAATCTGACCTTTAATTACAGTAGCTCCTTGCGTCGCAGAGCTGCCGTCAACTCTCTTTGAAGGTAACAAGTGTTTCAATTATTTTCTCAACCGCCTATATATATATATATATATATATATATATATATATATATATATATGACAGATCAAATAGAGAAAGCATTTTTTTAACATTGAACGGAAACGGAATATTTTAATTTGAAGGAGATCGCGTGACGTAATTCAATTCAAAACACACATGATTCTCAAACCAACCTATCCATGCCCTTACGTTAAATTCCCCTCCTCCCTCTTAACTCTGTCATAAATTGAAAACATCTGTTGGCAGAGCTGTTAATACTATATGCGAAATGACTTTACTTTGTATGGCCACAAATGCAGCTAATAAAGAAAAGCTTTTTTTCTAAATAAAGTTGTTCTTGCGTTTGGATATTTAACACTTGACCAGGAATAAATGAGAAGGACTACCCTTCCCCCTCCATTGCCCCAGCCGCACACACCTCTCCATTTTTAGAATTGCTTGTAGCGTCATGCTGAGTGTCGCTTAACAATTACCCTGCCATAGAAAAACGCGCCTTATTATTTTTTTTAAATACTTTAGATTGGTGGGCAGGGCCTCCAATAGTAATAAACTATTCGAACCCGGGTGCGTTTTTTATAATCACCCCGCTATTGAAAAAGAGTTTCTTCCCAAGAATTTCGTATCTGCAGAACACAAACCATGGGATTACTTCACTGATGGCTGCAACGTAGTCGTCCTCAAGACCATGTAAACAAATACTTGTCGAATTTGTAGAAATTAAAACCTGACCTTTCCACTCATCGTTTCCAATTGTCTCATAGTAGCGTTCATAAACCGAATTCACAACCACATTAACCCTAACTCTCCAGTGGCCTTTAGTGACTCATTATTAGACAAAAGTGGTTTATTATGGTTTTAATAACACTATTTTGAGAATGCATAATCAAGCAGCCACACACTCTTCAACTTCCGATATTTCTATTACTAATGGAGATTTAATATCTGTCTACTCGATACCGAAACAATACTATTGCTTCTATATCTGAAGCTGATATAGTACAGTCTTTCTATGCTCAATTCTGGCGGAATGGTGTAGTATATGTCCTGTAGTGAGGAGCCCATCCCCCCAGGCATTACATCATCGTTTGCGGGTAGTGTGATATCTATTATGTTGTCAAGAGACTACCCTTCCAGTCATTTTCTGCATTAGGGGGAATAGTGTAGTTTCTGTGGTTCTGATACCATCGTTCTAGGCAGTAACTTCTCCGTATTTTTGGAAAGAGCATGTTTGTGTAGTATCTGTTCTAGGTAATGATACCATCTTCCCATACATTAACCCAATTTTTTTGGAAGAATAGGTAAGTATTTGTTCTGCTGTTATGACACTATCCTTCAAGGCCTTAACAACTTTTTTGGGAGAGATATCGTACATCACCAATAAATTATAACAATTCAAGGAATTAATAATCGAACCGTCATATACTCCTCGGATTCTGATATATGTATATATATATATATATATATTAATACATATATATATATATATATATATATATATAATATATATATATATATATTAACATATATATATATATTAATATATATATATATTAATATATATATATATTAATATATATATATTAATATATATATATATATATTAATATATATACATATATTAATATATATATATACATATATTAATATATATATATTAATATATATATACATATTAATATATATATACATATTAATATATATATACATATATTAATATATATATATTAATATATATATACATATTAATATATATATATATTTATATATATATATACATATTAATATATATATACATATTAATATATATATATATATATATATATATATATATATATATATATATATATATATATGTATAAAGAAAGAGAGAGAGACATTTAGATTTTTCACTGAGCAGAAAGTTTATTCAGTAAAGACCGGGATTAGTCCAATAAAAATAAGCTCGATGATATTCGATTACCAGGTACAGAGCATTTATATGTGTGTTTTTTTAAGATTTACCAAAACATTTTGTTCAAGAAATGATTCATAACAACAAAAGACTGTTTCCTTTCATAGTTCATTTATTTTTCAGATTTTTCAAAGTTAAATAATTTTTTCCCTACACGTGTTTCTCTACTCAAGCAGGTTCTTGCTTGGCAGTTCATCCGGGAAGTTATATACCTTGAATAAGAACCCCAAAAACTGACAATCCCCAATGTGGTGTTGCCTTAATTGAGGCCATTTAAGAAGAAAAAAGAAAAAACCTCTTAAGAATGTAGTTCAATCATTTTTCACAGTAGTGTTGCTACTATGCATACCCACAAGAGATTAGTCCCAATGCAGTCCCAAAAAATCGGGAACAATGTGCGAGAAAACACCTCCTCATCGGACGGAACAACGATGAAAGTATCCCCCCAAACAAAAACAAAACAGTCAACAAACAATCCACAAGTTAGCGTTCTAAGCCACTGATAGTGTAGGCATTCCGCATTTATTCCATCAAAAAAGACAATATTAATGTGCGTTAGAAATGTATGTGGTCGTACGAACCTTTTTCCAGGGCTGATCTGCTCTCACTCGGGATAAACATATAACGAGGCAAACGATTATAATCCCGCAGAAACACCCTTTAAGAAAACTCCATAAATACTAGATAGAAAATATTCATCCATAATACTGTCTCTAAAAATGTTGTTTCTATTTTAAAATTAATCTTTATGAAATTAAGTTTCTAACGGCTGGGACGTCTTTTTACATTCTGGGAAAATATATTTTATTAATTTAATGGCGAGAGCTAGTGTATTTAGGTAGCATTTTCTCATATATGCAAACATTGTTAACAATAACAGAATTCGTCTGTTTAATTATATACTTTTTTATTTTTTTCAATTTTTCTAATTATCTTTTTATGTATTAATAAATATATATATATATATATATATATATATATATATATATATATATATATATATATATATATATATATACAGGGTGTCCCAAAATAATGTATACATCGTTTGAATCGTTATAACTCGTTCAATTTACCGAGTTTGATTTGCAAACAAAATTGATAAAAGAGTAGAACAGTAAGATACATATTTAAAAATACTGAAAGTAAAATTAACAAAAACATAGAAAATTAACTTTTAATAAACGTAAAGGCTACAATGTTTAAAGCAAGAAACCTGAAGTAATTGCAAACAAATGGGAGTAGTAATTGTAGTAGAATGTGCTCAAATACCGGTATAAATGTCGCAGGACGTTTGTAGGTACAATTATTCACGTCTTCATTATATGGAAAGTGTATTGAGCAGAACGGGTGGGGGTTAGGATTAGGGTTCATTTTATGAACATTCGGAAATTACCCTAAGTAGCCTTTATCTTTGTTAAAAGTTAATTTTCTATGTTTTTGTTAATTTTACTGTCAGTATTTTTAAATGAATATTCTTACTCAATCTTGTTTATCAATCTTGCAAATAAAAATCAGTAAATTGAACGACTTATAACAATTCAAAGGGTGTATACATTATTTTGGGACACCCTGTATATATATATATATATATATATATATATATATATATATATATATATATATATATATATATATATATATATATATGTTTTATAGGTATCAAGAACGTTTTTGATTCTTCGTCAAATCACCCTCAGGTGTCAAAAGCAAATGAACAAAAAAGCTGGAGATAAAAGAGAATTACGCACGTAAAAGAACCTTTTCGCATTTTCTCCAGAAAAGACGTTGACAATAAAAATTCAGCGACGCAGATGTGTCATCACAGGCGAACTCGCATTATGTTTAACATTTTATGAACCCAGTAGCAACATTTTAAAATGCTTAACGTTATGCGATGTGAAGTTAAGTATTTGTTTTATAGACATACAACCATCTTCTCAGGCATTACATTCTCATTAGTGTTGTAGCGTACGTCAACAAGAAATTGGCAAAATTTTGGGAATTGATAATCAAATAGACACGCACTCTGCGAATCGCGAGATAACTATTATTAATGGAGATTTGTGTATATGTTTGTCTGAAGCCGAAACTATACTATTACTTCTATATCTGAAGCCGATACTGTACTATCTTTCAATGTTCAATTCAGGGTAGCATTTGTTCTGTTCTAAGGAGATCACCCTCTCGGGCATTACCTACTGCTTGAAGTGGGGATGGGAGGTTTACGTATGTCAACGAAAAAACCTAACAATTGGCTTTTGAAAAACAAATTCGACACTTGCATTATTATTTAGATAACAATGTAACTTTTATGTTTCTTTTCGTATTTCAAAATATATACATTATTTTTGCTTAAAAAACTCAAAACAGTGTAAAAAACAATACTTTAGTTTTTGTAAGTTTTAAGAAGTGTTTTTCGGCTAAAATTTGTTTTGTTTATTTCAAAGAATCTCGGAAGGGTCAGTCTACACACACATAAAGTTTGGTGAGTTTAACTTTTATTTTGTGGAAGTTATTCAAATTTAAAGATAGGACCCTTATTTTGGCCCAGCCTGTATATTACAATATCAACTGGTGCCGCCATTTTGGTTGGCATTGCAATAGACAACAAAAGGGCAAGATGTTTACTAGATTGACGTCTGTGTGCACAATTTATAGAAAATAAAATTGACGAATCACCTACTAATCAAAATAATAACTTATTTAGATTAGAGCAATAATCATAAATAAAACACGAAAAGTATTTGCTTGTTATCCAAATGTACTGATATTTTTGAGAGTCAGCCTATTGGAGTATCCACCCGACACATCTGACCGATTATAAAATAATTAGTTGTTATTTAGTCATGTCGGTGAAATTATAAAGTGCACAACTAAATGGTCATATCTTAACTTGCCTGCAGCGGCGATCTCTTCATTTTAGTGAATTAAACACCGACCGAGCGAAAAGATTAGTTTAGATGATAATTACTTAGCCCGTGGGTCGCAAAGATTTGTTTTGAAAAGGCCAGATTAGAGATATACCAATGCTTATTGTCAAGAAAACATACACTTAAAGTTATCATAGAGCTAGCTTTTACAAACTTCATACAATTTGATTGGTTAAATTCATAAACAAATACGTCCATTTAGATTTAATACTTGTATTTTAATAAAATGAATAAAATTATTTTTTCAAATGATACTTAATTTTTAAAATAGAAACATTTCATTTATTCTTAGGATCATAATCCTGGGTATAACTTTAAATGTAATACAATGGTGAGGCCCCAATTTTTGCACTTGTAATGAAAGGGTATGATAAGGATTTCAGTATTTAGACGGATAATCCAGAGCCAGTCCCAGAAATAACTGAAACAGTTTACGATTTAAAAGTCGTGAAAAATCTAAAAAAGCAGACGACATAAAGCATGCGAGAGGTTCGATAATATTAGGGTTAAAAATATTTAGCTACAAAAAAATAAAATAGAAAAAAATCCCCCGAAAACCACAAACCAAATGAAAGTGGCTTTCAAATCGTACACTGCTTCGACTATTTCCTGAACTGAATCGGGGGTTTCCGTCAAATTAAGCTGTATGCTAATTTGTTACAGGTACTCAGATTTATGAGTGTTCAGTCACCACTTAACTGCATTTACTCCAAATTTTAGATATTGAGGAGTAGACACACTAGTTTATAACATAGTTGAGAATACAAACAAAATACAAGATTAGTCAGGTTCAACTTGATAAACCACAGTTAGGATTGTTAGATCTTGTGAATTAATAGAAACCGATATAACGTCACAGTGTTCAAAAGGTAAAGAAAAGGGTAGTCCGTTTCAGAGGACGCATCGTGTAGACGTGTAAAATTACAGGGGCTAAGAAGATATAATTAATTAGTGATTTTGATCGCGCTCTTTCTCTCTCTCTCCCATACTGATCTATAATTTAGAACAAAGATCAATTTTAATACATTCCCGTTGTATTCCTTCAGTCCTTGTCTTGAGTTAGTCCTTTTCGAGGTATGAAAACACTAATTTGCAGGTGGCTTTTCCTTCGATCGGGAAAAATCCCAATACACGGAAACACGCAGCAACTACGGTAGGAATTTAATGTGAATCTTTATGTTTTTGTAATGATGACGGCAGCTTGGTCGCTGCGTGTGAGAAACAGGATTGAAACGCAACACTACGTCCACCTTGACTCTGGGTGGTTGTACCGATAACTTCTTATATATGGGTTAAATCGAATATCTCCTTGGTATGATATGAAACTATTTGCCGGTGAAGATCAAATTTGTGAGTATTAGAAAATGTGAAGACACTCCTTTGTTTTCATTACTCAGGACTATTCTGACTTTGGCAGAAGCGGCGTTCAGGGCACCATCTATGTGTTTATTTCTAAAGCGTGATTAATGTTGTCTTATTTCAGTGAAAACTGATGAGCACGAAGTTTTGTGTATAAAGGCAAACTATATATTTTCATCGCTTAGCTCGGTCCTTCATTCCCGGCAAAACATTCCCAGCAAGAACTCGCCCTCTACCAACACTACAAAGAAATCTTTTTTCTTCCACCGTTTACCTAAGCCAAAGATGACTTCTGTGAACAGTTTCTTTCTAAGAACTTCTAACCTGTAGAACACGTTATAACGGGATTTTTTTCCTACAGACTAAAAAATATTTGTTTACATTGGACATGAAAACGACTATCTGTCCTGTGAATAAAGTATGCTGCTCAATCCTTTCATATGCTGTTTCATTATTTAACTTAACATCTCGCTAAACCTTATATTCGAGTTGCTTTTGGCAGTAGTAAGTGGCGAACTATTAGTATAAGAACATTGAAATGAGACGACGGAATGGTTTATTTTTATTGATAAAAAATAGAAAACGTCGATTCGAAAATTAATAAAATGGTTATATGAAAATTAAAAATAGCATAAAAATAAAATGTTCATTCAAAGACATATTTTCTTTAGTTTACACAGTATTTGACTTTACTTTGTTAAACATATCGTCAACAATCTGCTTAACACATTAAAGTGAACGCTTTTTGTTAGTTGTTTGACAAAAATAGCAGATAAATGTAAGGAAAAAGGTAAATATTGATATATGTACATCATTTCAACGTTACATGTGTTTACTAAAGAATGTTATTTTGAGTCCATAGATACAACAGATATAAATATGTACATTCTAAGGTTGCCTGTAGACTTTTATTTTCTTAAGATGTAGTATAAGTAAACACCGACCCCAAGATGTTATTTGTTGTATTCGTCCCACAACATTTTATAGGTTTTAAAAAGTCTGCTAAAAATTAACTAGTGCTTCATCTCCCCCCCCAAAAAAAATATTTTTAGATTTGTTTTTGGAAGTGTTTCCTTATTCTTTTCAAGTTCTAAATGTAATTATGTGTTCATTTTCCTCTAGAACCATGCTGTTCCGTCTAGTAACGTTCTCATTATAAATGCAACTAATATGATCCCTTCGATCTCCTGTAGTTTAAAAAGAATACCGAAACAAAAGCCGTTCTTTAAAATTATTTCGATTAATGAAGCTCATATATATGTCTCTGCTTTTTGGCAGAATACGTTTTAAATTAATGTTTATTTTAAATACTAAAGATTTTGACACAGATCGAACGAGAAAGGATTTAACAAAAAAATTACAGATGAAATAAAATGTTTTGCAATGTGTTGTTATGTAAACGTCGCGGTCTGTGTTTTAAAAGGAGCGACCAGAATCCGTCGGTTTCAGGTCGAGGTATTTGTCGATATGATGCGAGAAAACCTGACATTGGGGATGATAGAAATCCATAGCTTACTATGTATTTTTTGATTAAAAAACATACTAACAGTTGATAAGAATATGATAAAATCTATAAAAAAATTAAACATGTCGAAGATTTTCTTGAAACATATATGTTTAATTTTGATGTGTAAATTACGCTGCAATACACAACAAGTAAAATGTCTCAGAGTTATGTGATAGTTCACTTATTTTTCATTATTAGGTATTACTACTCTGTTTTGTGCAATATCAGCAATGCCAAATTATTTAATGCTGAAATACATCACCTATTATAAATGACTTATTGTATAGAGGTAGGTTACTTATTAGAGAGAGAGTGAGAGAGAGAGAGAGCGCGAGAGAGACGGATGTATAGACATCTTGACCGCTATGCTATTTAGTTCGCATCGTGCTTCCGTCTCCAGCCCCACTGGGGGTGCTCTGGCTGAGCCGCTTTTTGCTTGTCTGCCCCGTTTGAGGGTTCACTGGAAAATAACACGAATTGAACTTCTCCGAAACTCACGCGATACCTTCAACTTCCGTTTACCCACTCGGGTCATTCTGTTGACCCCTGATCCGTCAATCATTCTCCTCATCCAATCAGCGGATTTCGCTCTATAACTATATGTGCGCGCCCTGGGGGGTATTTTTCTAGTCTATTATTTAATTTACTTATGTTTAAAATTGTTTAAATTTCACAACTTTCCGCTCCTCTGTACAAAAGTCAATTATACAATAAAGTAAAAAGGAGGAAGGTTACATTTATTTGAAACATTTTTTTATTTGAATAAATTTTAAAATGAGGACGTTTGTTTATATATCCTGTTTCACACAAGTGCCGGCATTTTCATTCAAATTAAACAATTATGTTGTTTAAGGTAAAATTCTGAAATAAAGAAATTTTCTTTCACAAAAACATGATCTTGAATACTTCGTGGTATCGTATAATAAACGCTGACCACAAAATGTAATGATTGCAATGAACGATCCTAGAATAAATAAACAAGTGCGACCAGTCGTATGTCGACAGCAATTATTTAAAATAGTAACTCAATTAAAAATGAGCAGAGAAGAGCGAGATATGAAGCGATAAAGAATACAAAGAGATGAGGAGAGAGAGAGAGAGAGAGAGAGAGTATGTACGTACGTAATGACTGACACGAAACATAACCAACTCAAAGTGTTATTGACTCCAAAATTATTACAAGGTTGAGCATGGAGATTTTTCACCTTTTTAATATATATGATAAAGTATATAATATCAGTTTTCTTTTAAGTGTGTTAAAAATGATATCAGACATCGAAATTATAAAGCTTAGCGGTGCCTTCTGCCTCGATATGTATAATTTACTGTTTATAAATAACATTCCTTTTGAAATAATAATTATCTGTCAGGGTCAGTACTATTACGAAAGAAATTACTCTATCTTATTCCGTAAAAATAATTGTCATTGTCATATATATATTCTTTAAATAAATAACACGGTTGTGTATTTATTTATCTATTTATTTAAAATTTAAGCAATTTAAGTCTTTTTTAAACAATAACTATTCTCTGTATTCTTACCATAAAATAATTGTGAGCTAAATATATTTTAAAATAAATAATCGAATGACAGTTTAGAAATGTGTATATTGAAAATTGTATTGTTTTAGTCGACGGGACGACATAATTTGATTTAAGAAGAATTCGTTTTAAATTAGGTAAAGTCGGAATTGTTTACCTTAGCGACATAAAAATAATCACTATCTTTGCTGATCGGACGATCTTATCTGTTAAATAAGTGGTGGAAGGTGATAACGTACGTGCTAACATAAAATTACATGTGTGTATTATACAGATTAAAGAAGACAATTAATAAATAACAATACACACGTTAATAAAAGTTTTAAGGATTCGAGAAAAAGTGCCCAATCGTTTGCATGGCTTCCCGAGAAATGCCGGGTGTGCCCTGAGATAATATTTACCGAGTATTTCTACTAATAATAAATTATCAATTTCAGCCCCCTCCACATTAAAACCGTTAATTACTTACACAGTACATAGTGGCTATAAAGACGTTATGGATTTGTTCACTTTTCGATATCACATTGAAAATTTAAATACATCTGAAAAAAGTTCACTGAAGAATCAAGTAGATATTAAATGAGCTCACCATATCATTAAAATTAGCTCCTTTAGTTTACAATAGTCATTATCCAATTGAAAATTGATCAATGTTACGATGTAAGCATCCCAATATAATTTTTCCTAAACATAAATTTTAGAGTTTGGTGATTTATAAATGGTATCGGTCAGGATTTGATAAGTAAAGCGTTAACTCGAAATAGCCAGCAACACAAGCAGGTCTACCAACAGGTTTTTTTTTGTTTTTATTATAAATATAGATAATGTTTATAGAATAAACAATAAAAATATAAGTGAAGAAAAGGGAACGTTTGTAATTAGATCGTCCCTAATGTTTCGCTCTATTTCAAGTTTATAAAATGATACTTCAAATAGATATCGTAAATAGCGTTACAATGACGATAATAACATCGCTAATAATGTAGATTTATAAGAATAAGCTTACATTTTTATCGGCATTCTGACACATTTTTCATTTATTTATTTGATTTTAATTCAAAAGCTGGTACATATGCGAGCCCACCGATACATCCACTACTGGAAACACCTCTAGAAGTCTTCCTTTGGAATGGTGTTCATCTCAGCCGTTGCGTTGGATTAAGCAGGTGTTTAGAGAAGATGCGATGTGTAACACAAATTAAGTAGTAGTTCTACCGATTAAAAAATGGCCGCACATCAGCGGAAAGTGACCAGCGTTCTGGCAGGCCCCAAAACTGCTCGGAGTGCAGCTGTTGTTGAAAGGGTGCGAGATAATGCGGAACGCGACGTCGAAGATAAACACCATTTCCAAAGAAGATTTCCAAAAGTGTTTCCGGCAGTAGATACATCGGTGGGATAAGTGTGTGCAAGCGCAAGGGGCATATTTTGAAGGGGATTAGGGTCCAAACCCCATAACGTATTTGAAATATTTTTTCTGGCCTAAGGTCGGATACGTTTTAGACAGGCCGCATAGCCAAACATAGTCAGACATTTCAGGTCAACACCTTATATATATATATATATATATATATATATATATATATATATATATATATATATATATATATATATATATATATATATATAGGGTTGAAAAGCAAGAAATTACAATAAACGTTAATTTGTTTTTCTCTCAGCAGGCACTAAGTCTATTGTTTTGAAAGCATACATATATTGATGCCATAAACACACTTAACACTATTAATATTGACCGTTTTAGAAACTTCGCCCCATATGAGTAATCAGGAAAGCAAACGTCAAAAAGTGTCTGATTTGCTAGATGCACTCGCTACACCAAAATAGATTTCAAAAATGTTTACACTGTCCATAAATACTGTTTATAATGTCAAGAATAGAATGACTATGAAACCATCTATTACGAAGAAGTCTGGAAGTGGAGGAATAAACGAAAGACGTATCAAAGCTGTTATTAAAGCTCTCAAATCTCAAATCTCAAAGACACCACCCAAATCTATGAGAAAAATGGCAAGTGAACTTGAGGTGAACAACTAGACTATTAGAAATGCAGTAAAATATGATTTGAAGTTAAACTCGCACACAAGAACACGAAAACACAAGTTGGCAACAATTATAAAGAAAAATAAGTTGGAAAAGCGCAAAAAAATATTACAGTGTTCACGAAAAAGTATTTAATTGTCATCATCTTTTCAGATGAAAATATATTTACTGTAAATGTTATGGACCGCAGAAATTACAGATTAATCACAAAATCATTAGATGAGGTTAAGGGTACATTAAAAACAAAATATCCTGCTCAAGTTCTGGCTTTTGATGTTGATTCCGATGAAAAGGAAATAGCTTTAAAATTACTATAACATTCTACAGAGCTAGTGAATTAATCCAGGTTTATACTTCTACTTTAGACTATTATATAACAGGTATTGTCATGGCTTAAAGTAAACAACCTTGATGAGAATTATGTATTGACACATGGTGGTGCTTCAGCCCACACATCTAGAAAAATACAGGATTTCTGCAAATCAAACTTTAACAATTTTGGGAATCATTGTTATGCCCGTCTTATATATCAGATGTACACCCTCTGGATTATGTCATTTAAGGTGTTATAGAACATCTTACCAATAGAACATCAGGCAGTAATGTCGACTGTCTTAATAATACTATTCTGTGTATATATATATATATATATATATATATATATATATATATATATATATATATATATATATATATGGGTTAAATTTGTGTTTGTTTGATTATTCCTTGTTTGAAAACTTGAGGAATATATAGTTTTGTAAAATATACAAAGTTTATCCAGTTCATCACTTCATTATATATATACATATATATATATATATATATATATATATATATATATATATATATATATATATATATATATATATATATATATATATATTATACTAAAGTTGGGTTCATACACATTTTTTTCTCTATGGCCTTTTCCTATATATTTTAATCACACAGATACATATATAATTGACCTTCATTTTGGAACTGAGTTAACTTAGACATTAATACTATGTGTATCTTTATATATTACGTTAATTATTAATCTCTCGTTTGATTTTTTTTATTTCTTCCGGTATTTAATCGCCTTTTCTTTTCTGTTTTTCACACATATGTATGTATGTGTATATATATATATATATATATATATATACATTTTTCAATTTATTTATATCTTTTTGTGTGTTTTTCTTGATGAACGACAAATGAAAGACATTATGAAAGAAGATAACATCACTTTTTAGTGTCTTTTGATACTAGCCTTTGGTTATTTACTTATATAAAGATAAAACTGGAAATCTTTTTTATTTGAAAAAAGGGATGAATAAAGGAAATGTAGAGAACCCATTTGGTGTTAACGCTTGTATTTCTTATTTTAATTAGATTGGAGATAAACTTTAAGCGAGGAAGCTTTTCAAAAACATATTGAATGTATTAAAAGAATATGTGTTTTGATATTGGCAGAAGCACTTGTATGAATAGCGATTCTTTTTAAACAAATTCGGAACATTTATTAAATTATATATATATATATATATATATATATTATATGTATATATATATAAATGTATATATATAAATATGTATATATGTATATATAAATATGTATATATATGTATATATATATATTATATATATATAAATTTATATATATATATATGTATATATATGTATATATATATAAATGTACATATATTTATATATATATAAATGTATATATATGTATATATATATATAAATGTACATATATTTATATATATATATGTATATATATACGTATATATATATAAATGTACATATATTTATATATATATATAAATGTACATATATTTATATATATATGTATATATATATGTATATATATATATAATGTACATATATTTATATATATATATATATATGTATATATATATGTATATATATATATGTACATATATTTATATATATATGTATATATATATATGTATATATATATATTTATATATATATATATGTGTATATATATATATTTATATATATATATATATATGTATATATATATATATATATGTATATATATATAAATATGTATATATATATATATATTTATATATATATATATATATATATATCTACTGGGCTGAGCAAAAAGTCAGAGCCACCGCGATTAAAGGAAAGAAAGAACATATATAATGAAGAAAGGTAGGTAAAGAAAGGCAAGGTTGAATGTCAAGATGATTATTTTTGTATCTTCTATGAACTCACTATTGACTGTCTTCGCCCACCCCCAAACGTGTCTCGCGTTACACATGTCGTCATGCCTCTGTCTCTACGTTATGCCATCGTCCAATCGGCCACGAGACTCGCTGGCGCCACGCAAGTGTTACTTATGAATAAGAAAGCAGAGAAACTTACACAAAACCACTCAAAATAGGACAAATATGAAATAGATTCTTGCGCAAAAAAAAACGCATGGAAAAATTTCATTCTTTTTCTACTTTTTTACGATTCGTGTATAGCGTTAAATCGGCTGTTATTGATTAACGGGGCGGGACCTTCACAGCAATTATGTTTAAGTTTAATACCAACAAGAGTGTTTTACCTGACTCACGCTGTAGACAATATATATGACGTCAGTCCGTAGTGGCGAATCCAACTACTTCCATAAGGGGAACTCTGGACGAGTAAACGTTTTGCCGCGGTTAGGCCCGTCGGTATTCCCAAGTAGGGATACCTCAGGTGATTGGTGACGTCACAAAACGAATTTGGCTGAAACGTTGCTGGACGGAGGAATGGAAGGCAGCAGATAAAGCAAGGTTGCACAGATTTGTGGAATTCCCGGATAACCTACCAGGCATGGACCTTCCTCGTCGGCAGTGGACAATGCTCAACCGCCTCAGAACAGGTGTCGACCGTTTCGCTGCGACTATGAAAGGATGGGGGACTCGGCTGTCTGCGACTGTGGTCCTTCTGAACAGTAGACCACATCATCGAGTTATGCCTTAAATATCGACCACCCAACGGCGAAGCCGGCATAGCTGCGTTAGACAACAAAACATTAACATGGCTTTTCTCAACCGAGCTGGTGATCTAACAGTGAGATGCTGTGAAGCAAACGAAAGAAGAAGAAGAAGAAGGTGATTGACAATCGCCTTATGTTTCTGAATTCTTTAGATGATGATTAATAATTTGTATCATTTGGATTATTCGGACAATTTCTCTAATTTTGGATGTTATTCGCGCAACGTTTTGTCCGATGTAACCTCGAACCTATTTCATATTTGCTAGAAGCAATAATCTTCAAGTCGAACTTGTGAATTTCTGCGAACTTTCGAACTGAACGCTTTTCTTTATCCACGGGCGTAGATTGTTCTTGTTTCGTCAGCCTCAATACGGTAAATGTTGACAGTAATTTGTACAATATTCTCAGTATCACCTGTACGGAGGATTGAACCTCAATCTCCTGGACGTCTAGCGAAACCGATAAAGTGATAAGTAATACTCACTTCTTTTGGAAGTCCAACCTTAAATCTTAACTAAAGGATATATTAGAATATGATAAAATTAATTAAGACTTCTACCCGTTCATGAGTGATGGAACGAGAACAATCCACCCCTGTAAATTAAATAAATATTTCAGTTCGAATATTCGTACAGATTCTGAGTTCGACATGAAGGTTTTTGAGTTTGAGAAGACGCACCTGAAGAAGTTCGAAGATTACATCGGCCGAAATATGAGAATAACCTCTAATATTATAACAGTAGTCCGAATACTCAAATTATACAAACTAATTCCCCCTCCTGAAGGAGGGGGTAATGCATGGGAGACCCCCTCACCTACGACAAAACCAAACCGTACCTCACTCCAGTCCACTAACACTTACTAAGTTCTTATACTTTTCTATAATGGACCCTTTTTATGATCTATTTGTAAGGGAGGATTTGTCTGTCTGTCTGACACTGTTTAGTATGGATTTTAATTAATTGCACGCATCTTATTTTATTTGCTTCCAAAAAATTACAAGAACTGCTGTCATCCGTCCTTCGCTGTATCGCGCTTACATCTGAAGTAGAATTTTTGTTGGTCTGTCAAGGTTTAGTTTATAAATAGCATTTTCACTGGTCTGTCATATTTAGGTTTGAAATAGGATTTTCATCGCTAAACGCGCAGATCGAAAAGACAGGACAGAAAAGATAGTACATGTGATCTGTAGTAGCTGTTCTGTCGTACATCCTTCTAGACTGGGGCAACTTTTATTTTTGTCTCTTTTTTAGTGAAAATAATTTCACCCACATTGTGTCTAACTCTGCCCTCCCGAGGAAGCAAGTAAATAGAGACAGAATTATCGAGTTAAATAATAATTTAAGCTAAGGGACATAATTCTCATTGAATATTATCGCAGTTAATTACCTTGAACATCCTCCAATCACATGTTTGTAAATTTCGCACATAAAAATCTTTAAACATCAGTAAATTAATAATTAATTATCTAATTAGTCTAAACAAAATACATAAGCTCAAAGTGCAATAAACACATAATTTAGTAAAATAAATATGGCATTCACATACAACATATTGTTTAGTTGTCGTCATTTAGATTTTGTTTCGCATTGTTTATATTTTGTTTTTCTACTACGTAGCATTCGCTGCGGACCTGATACCAACAACTACAAAGTCCCGTTGTTCGCACCAGATAGAGAGTAACTTCATATAAAGGAAATTGAAACACTTGAAAAGGGAAAGTTTTCCCGAAATATCGTAATATTCCGGCGTCACACATAAAACTCGACTGAACGAAGTGAGAATTGGAAGTAAATGAGATTTTTATGAATAAAAATAATATATACAGAAAAAATATCGCCTTGTTTTTTTAGTATTATTTTTTGCAACCTGGTACATTTCTGCATTGTTATTAGCCATATATAATTATCTTAATCTATTTCTCTCTCGCTTTCTCTTTCTCTTTCTCTCTCTCTCTCTTATTATATATATATATATATATATATATATATATATATATATATATATATATATATATATGTATATATATATATGTATATATGTATATATATATATATATATGTATATATATATATATATATATATATGTATATATATATATATATATGTATATATATATGTATATATATATATATATATATATATATATATATATAAATATAATTTATCTATAAAAAATACAAATTATGTATGTGCGTATATATTTTATGAATAGGAGATTAGTTAGTATATTGCCGATCATATATAATATATAAAGAGAGGCGTATAAGATAATTAATTAAAAAAATATGTAAATATAAGAATGAAAAACGAGTTTGTCCTGCAGTTTCTAGGAAAGCGACAACGAACGAATTTAAAACTCTTTAAGTTTAAGAAAGACAAAAGAAAATGCACGCCGTTACACCTCACAAAAATGAATGAGGCCACTGATACTGTTTCAGAAATTACAACAAACATTAAAACGTTGACATTTTGGAAGGTCAACAGTTTTAAACGTGGGAAAAATTAAAAAAGCGTCCATTACAAAATTCCCAGAGTTTATCGATAATTACAGGCTGATACGTTATGAAAATGACGAAAACCAAGATAAGAATATTAGTTTAAATCATGTAAATTGCGTCAAAACTGATGTTATATCATCTAAAAATATTGTTTATAATGCTACTCGAAGAATAGTGACTTTCTAAAACGTTCTGATACATAAACAAAAGAGATATACAAAAATGCACTAAAATCCGTACTTTCAAAATACAAAAAAAGACAGATGCACCGTTGGATCACCCATTTAGTTTACGTTAAGTTTTTTTTAATTAAGAACACCAGTTTTATCTTTAAAAATCAGAAGATAGATGGAGTCATTCCATTCCCAGTAGCATTAAAGAAAATGGCTTCACTAACACGTTTACTCCCTGACTTATGCCACTTGTGTTGTTCTAATGGTCACCAATCTAAGTACTGACAAGGTTGAACGTTACTTAACTTCGTTGATCAGACAAAAAACATGGATTCAAGTAAATTATTGTCAGAAACACACACGTGCGTACGTTTTTATACAGGCACATAAACGAATAGACATGCAAATATACACACAGAGATAAACAAATATGCTCACGTCTTCATCTAGAGATCTCATTGCACCAATACACTACGATGAACGTATCATCATACTCAGTAGTGCAGACCCTGCGATTGTTTCTTCATTGAAGTTTCATTTTTCAATTTTCAATTCATAAAATCTGACATATTTCTTTAATTTTTAGTATTGTTGTGTCAGTAGTTTTCTCTGAGGTTTATTGTATTCTCTTTTCTTTTGTTTCGCATCATTGAATTCAACAGTTAACTTCAACTCTTCAAATATCCGTAATCTTATCTTTCAATAAAAAAATACTCATCATAATAAAACTAACATTTGCTTAATACGTAGAACTGTGTTCTTGCGATATTTTAAACGTTTTGTCTACTGCAAATTTCGAACACTTTATTTGCTAAAAAAAAACTTGTAACTAAATTAATGTGAACAAATAAGTTGTGTTTTGTTTAGATCAACAAGAATAGCTGCGTCGAATTCTGATGAATTTCCTACCTCCCCTCTTTGAGATAGTGCTTGCATATTTCTTTAATTTTTAGTATTGTTGTGTCAGTAGTTTTCTCTGGGGTTTATTGTATTCTCTTTTCTTTTGTTTCGCATCATTGAATTCAACAGTTAACTTCAACTCTTCAAATATCCGTAATCTTATCTTTCAATAAAAAAATACTCATCATAATAAAACTAACATTTGCTTAATACATAGAACTGTGTTCTTGCGATATTTTAAACGTTTTGTCTACTGCAAATTTCGAACACTTTATTTGCTAAAAAAAAACTTGTAACTAAATTAATGTGAAAAAATAAGTTGTGTTTTGTTTAGATCAACAAGAATAGCTGCGTCGAATTCTGATGAATTTCCTACCTCCCCTCTTTGAGATAGTGCTTGCGTATTTTTTTCAATGGAAATCGCTCCAGGCAGATCATGAAGCCACTTGATGTAATGAGCTAACAAGAACGAAAGATAATTATCATGAAGACAGGAGATACCCATTTGCCTTAGTCTTGAACATACCAAAGCTATAGGTAGGAGGAAAACAGTCAACACAGAGAGAGAGAGAGAGAGAGAGAGAGAGAGAGAGAGAGAGAGAGAGAGAGAGAGAGAGAGAGAGTTGTACAAGCTCTTAGAAAGAGGCTACTGGGGAAAGAAGCTCTATTACAATTAGGTATCAAAACAGCGTTAAGGTCGTGTTAACTGAGAAAGAACCAACTAAATCGTTCTTATAGATATGTGAAAGAATGATATTTGAGATGATCGTACCGTTTCGATATAGTGAAATGCACGAGTGCTAATAAATATACAGAAGGAAGAGATTAGATCTAAACTGAGTGTAATGCTGGAAGACAGAGCAAATTATAACGATTTCCAGTTTCCTGTCTTCGAATGTATAAGCTATGAACAATAATAATATCACCAACAAAATCCGTGTTATTTGTTCTGTTCAGATTGAGGGGGGGGCACTCTCCCAGGCCTAACCTTCTCGCTTATATCGGCCTGGAACAATAATAATGCAACTGGCAAACGTCAAATATCGATTATGCGCGATATTTCCGTATTATAACACATTGTTTCTCTTCACTATATTCATCAGAATGAAGTTTCCTATGTAAGATTGATATAAACTGATCACTCCGGTTTTGACATGTCTGTAGCATTCTTTACAAGTCTTCTCTATTTTTGTGTAATATATTAAACTCGGCTGCGCTAGAAATGTTCGCCGAACATTGTTTTTAAACAAACTCTTTTTTTCTTTTAATTTAAATTTGAAAAAAATGATACTAAAATATTTGCGTCGTATTAGTGGCTTTTGCTTGGTTTTCAAATTTAAATTTGAACAAATAATACTAACAATATTTGCATCGTATTAGTGGCTTTGGCTTGGTTTTCAAATTTAAATTTGAAAAAATAATACTAAACATATTTGCATCGTATTAGTGGCTTTTGCTTGGTTTTGAAATTTAAATTTGAAAAATAATACTAAACATATTTGCATCGTATTAGTGGCTTTTGATTGGTTTTCAAATGTAAATTTGAAAAAATAATACTAAACATATTTGCATCGTATTAGTGGCTTCTGCTTGGTTTTGAAATTTAAATTTGAAAAAATAATACTAAAAATATTTGCATCATATTAGTGGCTTTTGATTGGTTTTTAAATTTAAATTTGAAAAAAATAATACTAAAATATTTGCATCGAATTAGTGGCTTTTGCTTGGTTTTCAAATTTAAATTTGAACAAATAATACTAACAATATTTGCATCGTATTAGTGGCTTTGCCTTGGTTTTCAAATTTAAATTTGAAAAAATAATACTAAAAATATTTGCATCGTATTAGTGGCTTTTGATTAGTTTTCAAATTTAAATTTGAAAAAATAATACTAAAAATATTTGCATCGTATTAGTGGCTTTTGATTGGTTTTCAAATGTAAATTTGAAAAAATAATACTAAACATATTTGCATCGTATTAGTGGCTTCTGCTTGGTTTTTAAATTTAAATTTGAAAAAATAATACTAAAAATATTTGCATCGTATTAGTGGCTTTTGATTGGTTTTTAAATTTAAATTTGAACAAATAATACTAACAATATTTGCATCGTATTAGTGGCTTTGGCTTGGTTTTCAAATTTAAATTTGAAAAAATAATACTAAAAATATTTGCATCGTATTAGTGGCTTTTGCTTGGTTTTGAAATTTAAATTTGAAAAAATAATACTAAAAATATTTGCATCGTATTAGTGGCTTTTGCTTGGTTTTCAAATGTAAATTTGAAAAAATAATACTAAAAATATTTGCATCGTATTAGTGGCTTCTGCTTGGTTTTGAAATTTAAATTTGAAAAAATAATACTAAAAATATTTGCATCATATTAGTGGCTTTTGATTGGTTTTCAAATTTAAATTTGAACAAATAATACTAACAATATTTGCATCGTATTAGTGGCTTTGGCTTGGTTTTCAAATTTAAATTTGAAAAAATAATACTAAAATATTTGCGTCGTATTAGTGGCTTTTGCTTGGTTTTCAAATTTAAATTTGAACAAATAATACTAACAATATTTGCATCGTATTAGTGGCTTTGGCTTGGTTTTCAAATTTAAATTTGAAAAAATAATACTAAAAATATTTGCATCGTATTAGTGGCTTTTGATTGGTTTTCAAATTTAAATTTGAAAAAATAATACTAAAAATATTTGCATCGTATGAGTGGCTTTTGATTGGTTTTCAAATGTAAATTTGAAAAAATAATACTAAACATATTTGCATCGTATTAGTGGCTTCTGCTTGGTTTTGAAATTTAAATTTGAAAAAATAATACTAAAAATATTTGCATCATATTAGTGGCTTTTGATTGGTTTTTAAATTTAAATTTGAAAAAAATAATACTAAAATATTTGCATCGAATTAGTGGCTTTTGCTTGGTTTTCAAATTTAAATTTGAACAAATAATACTAACAATATTTGCATCGTATTAGTAGCTTTGGCTTGGTTTTCAAATTTAAATTTGAAAAAATAATACTAAAAATATTTGCATCGTATTAGTGGCTTTTGATTGGTTTTCAAATGTAAATTTGAAAAAATAATACTAAACATATTTGCATCGTATTAGTGGCTTCTGCTTGGTTTTTAAATTTAAATTTGAAAAAATAATACTAAAAATATTTGCATCGTATTAGTGGCTTTTGATTGGTTTTTAAATTTAAATTTGAACAAATAATACTAACAATATTTGCATCGTATTAGTGGCTTTGGCTTGGTTTTCAAATTTAAATTTGAAAAAATAATACTAAAAATATTTGCATCGTATTAGTGGCTTTTGCTTGGTTTTGAAATTTAAATTTGAAAAAATAATACTAAAAATATTTGCATCGTATGAGTGGCTTTTGATTGGTTTTCAAATGTAAATTTGAAAAAATAATACTAAACATATTTGCATCGTATTAGTGGCTTCTGCTTGGTTTTGAAATTTAAATTTGAAAAAATAATACTAAAAATATTTGCATCATATTAGTGGCTTTTGATTGGTTTTCAAATTTAAATTTGAACAAATAATACTAACAATATTTGCATCGTATTAGTGGCTTTGGCTTGGTTTTCAAATTTAAATTTGAAAAAATAATACTAAAATATTTGCGTCGTATTAGTGGCTTTTGCTTGGTTTTCAAATTTAAATTTGAACAAATAATACTAACAATATTTGCATCGTATTAGTGGCTTTTGATTGGTTTTCAAATGTAAATTTGAAAAAATAATACTAAACATATTTGCATCGTATTAGTGGCTTCTGCTTGGTTTTGAAATTTAAATTTGAAAAAATAATACTAAAAATATTTGCATCATATTAGTGGCTTTTGATTGGTTTTTAAATTTAAATTTGAAAAAAATAATACTAAAATATTTGCATCGAATTAGTGGCTTTTGCTTGGTTTTCAAATTTAAATTTGAACAAATAATACTAACAATATTTGCATCGTATTAGTGGCTTTGGCTTGGTTTTCAAATTTAAATTTGAAAAAATAATACTAAAAATATTTGCATCGTATTAGTGGCTTTTGATTAGTTTTCAAATTTAAATTTGAAAAAATAATACTAAAAATATTTGCATCGTATTAGTGGCTTTTGATTGGTTTTCAAATGTAAATTTGAAAAAATAATACTAAACATATTTGCATCGTATTAGTGGCTTCTGCTTGGTTTTTAAATTTAAATTTGAAAAAATAATACTAAAAATATTTGCATCGTATTAGTGGCTTTTGATTGATTTTTAAATTTAAATTTGAAAAAAATAATACTAAAATATTTGCATCGAATTAGTGGCTTTTGCTTGGTTTTCAAATTTAAATTTGAAAAAATAATACTAAAAATATTTGCATCGAATTAGTGGCTTTTGCTTGGTTTTCAAATGTAAATTTGAAAAAATAATACTAAAAATATTTGCATCGTATTAGTGGCTTCTGCTTGGTTTTCAAATTTAAATTTGAAAAAATAATACTAAAAATATTTGAATCGTATTAGTGGCTTTGGCTTGGTTTTCAAATTTAAATTAAAAAAAGATGTTTCTGTTTTGATTAAGGCTGTTCAAACACACCGTTTCATTATATTAATGAAACACGACAATATGTGTCGTTGTTTAGTTCATAAAAGTTTTATTCAAAACGACAAGAACAAAAGATTCGCATGCGTGAGAGTGAGAGAGAGATGATTTAGATAGATCGACAAACAACCCGTCTCAATTATATGAGCCGCTCAACGCGTGCTGCCCCCTTTTTTAGGGGGGGGGGGCAGCACGCAAATACGTTTTTCCTCATTCAAGTCTCTTCAGCTAAGAGAAAGAGAAAGAGCGAGAGAGAGAGAGAGAGAGAAAGAGAGAGAAAAAGGGCTTCGCCAGAAAGCACGTGGTTTGCATAACTTCCGCCCAGAGTCCTCCTCTAATCCTGGACATCTAGACTTTTCTACCCCAACACGATGTGTAGTAATAATAAAAAGCGCTTTATCCACTGCGCCGACAAACTCGCTAGTAATAATAGGAAAAATCATGGCGCTATCTTATATTTTTATCAGGCTACCAGTTACTCGAGAAATCGATTCTTTACAGAAGAGTAGTGCTTACATACACACACACACACACACACACACACACACACACACACACACACACACATTATAGTCGCTATTCATGTGTATATTTTTATGGCTAACACCCTGTCATGTGAAACATGTATTGCTTCGTTAATTATTCAAATTCTTAATACTTTCACCGCCGTTTGGCGCTGTTTTGTTGAATCACATGATTAACATACAAAATAGTTGTGTGGGGTAACTGTGTCGGTCTCATTGATGTTAATGCACGATTATCATGAGTAAATAAATAAACATATACATATTAATTTCATATATATATATATATATATGTGTATATTGATATATCTCTCTCTATATATATATGTATATATATATACATCCATATATATACATCCATATATATACATCCATATATATATATATATATATATATATATATATATATATATATATATATATAATGTTTTTATGCGCCTTTTTATGTTTATTCGTGTGCGACATCTAATAGGGCATAATTAAAAACAAACAAGGTATATCCTTTTTTTTCATTTATTACCATGACATATCAAAGTATTCTGATAGATTGTATTCGTTGTATAACGTATATTTCATATATATATATATATATATATATATAAAGAGAGAGAGAGAACGAGAGAGAGAGAGATGATGATGATGTCCGTCTATTCGATTTCGAGTATGACCACTTATTGCGTATCGAAGTGATATTAGAGTAAAATCTCCCAGTGAGTGGCGCGTATATGGCTGTTTAGGCCTGCTAAATCTGTACAGACCATACCACAAAAGTGATGAACTGAAGGGATGACATAATAACAATAACTGTTTCTCGTGCTTTACCTTAGTGATTAAACAAATCGGCACAGGACATAGTTACCAAATTACAACTTTGGCACGTTTGCTGTTCAAAATTTTCTTCTATGTGCTGGAGGTGTGACGTCCCGCTTTTTGCTTGCTGCTCTATTTAAGCTGCTCATGTTTTGTCTTATTCTTTTTAAAATGTTTGTTACCATAAAAAATCACTTTCCTCCACCTTGACCTATCTACAGCCATCCTACCCATCTTCCAACATCAATTCATACGCACTTCATATCGTCTTTGAGACAATCTCTGAATCGCTTACGCGGTTTGTGCTGTGGGCGAGTATTCCGAATTAGTTTCAGTCTGTCATCGTTGAGACAAACAAGATAACCAGCCCAACGTAGTCTGCGTTTTCTTATACGACACTCAATGCTTGGAACAGTAGCTCGCCCCAACACTTCAGTGCTAGAGTTCAAGCTATCTCTACGGATGTTAAGCAAGTGCAATTCTTATGGAAATGCTTTAGTTGACATATATGAGCTCTGTAAGTAGTCCATTTCTCACAAGCATAAAACAAAGTTGACACAAGACAGACCTCATACACAGAGATCTTGGTTTCCATCCTGATCACACGTAGTGCCAACACCCGCTTTTCCAACTGATCAAAAGCCACACCAACCGGTTCACTACGTCTATTTATCTCAACATCCAACAACCCGCCTCCAAATAACACTACCTAGATACATAAACAGATTCACCACAGACAGTCCGTGGCCTTCTACAAATATATCCGATTCCTGATACAGGTTGTTAGGGGCCGGAACAACACACACTTAGGCTTATTATCGATGCTTTGTATACGCATATTGCCCTAAAAAGGACGAGAAGATGCTATATTGAGAGACAAGCGTAAAAGAGTGAGAGCGAGAAGTACGGAAATAGAATAAGATAGAAAAAAATGGATAATACCAAAGGAGCTGAAAAGAGTGTTTGATAAAAAAATAAATTATAAGCGAAGATTTTCAAAAATCTGCACACGATGACAAAGTTAGCCTGTGGATTTTTATAATGTGGAAAGAATCCAGCTCCCCAAAAAGAACACTCTGAATTATGACAGAAATAAAAAGTGCAAAAATGTAAGTTGATATCCCCTTTTTCTGGGGATATAAAAAATATCACACTTTGATCTTAGCCAAAAGTAAAAGGGAACTTAAGCGAGGCTACTCACCACTCTGTACTACTCGCTCAATATCTTGAGCTACTCAACGTTCTTGGCCTTTTGACTAAGATCAAAGTGTAGTATCTGTTCCGATGGATACTGCACCCCATAGACTGGTATTGTCTTGCCCTTCGGGGCTTGATTTACACCGGTCTATGAGACTGTCCTGTGCAGTTCTAGGAGGTCCACCCTCTCAGGCTTCGCCTCCCCTCTTTGGGGAGGAGTAAGTTTATTACTTATTGCCTGAGGCGCTTCTACCGGGGAATGCCGACGGGGCTGCCCAGACAATTTTAAAACCCCACTTTCCCGACCCGACATTGGGTCACATCTTACTTGTGAGGGTAAGATAAAAACTGGCCTTGTGCCTAACTCCTGGAGAGGAGTAAATCAATACGCAACGTTCTTGGCCTTTTGACTAAGATCAAAGTGTATTATCTGTTCCGATGTATATTGCACCCCATAGACTGGTATTGTCTTGGCCTTCGGGCTTGATTTACGCCTGTCTTTGGGTCTGTCCTGTGCAGTTCTAGGAGGTTCATCCTCCCAGGCTTTGCCTCCCCTCTTTGGGAAAGAAGTAAGTTTATTGCTTACTGCCTGAGGCGCCCCTACCGGGGAATGCCGACGGGGCTGCCCAGGCAATTTTTAATGACCAGAGTGCTCAACTTCTCGAGTGCTGGTTTTTCTAATCCCACTTTCCCGACCTTGTGTCACATCTTACCTTGTGTGAGGTAGATAAATAAAACGTTCTTGGCCTTTTGGCTAAGACCAAAGTGTAGTATCTGTTCCGATTAATACTGCATCCCATAGACTGGTATTGTCTTGGCCTTCGGGGCTTGATTTACGCCGGTCTATGGGTCTGTCCTGTGCTGTTCTAGGAGGTCCACCCTCCCAGGCTTCGCCCTCCCTTTTTGTGGAAGAGTAAGTTTATTGCTTACTGCTTGAGGCGCCCCTACCGGATAATGCCGACGAGGCTGCTCAGGCAATTTTTTAACCCCACTTTCTCGACCCGACCTTGGGTCACATCTTACTTGTGGGAGTAAGATAAAAACTGGCCTTGTGCCTAACTCCTGGAGAGGAGTAAATCAATACTCACCACTCTGTACGATAATAAAGAATCAGAAAGAAAAGAAAGTAAGAATAAAGAAAATAACAGGCATTGAATGAAGAAAAAATTAACAAATGAAGTAAAAGATCGACTAATAGACAAAGAGAGTAAGATAGAGAGGAGATAACATAAATCTATACAAGTTTTTCTCTGTTGAAGACTGTTAAAACGGCTTACTATGGTTGTTCGCCTACTTGAAATAAACAGGATTTATTTATCATCTCGTCGTGTAACGGTAGGATTTAGCCTAATTTGTTAGGGCGTCCGGAATAGAGTTAAAGGCGACTTGTTTTGAGGGTTCGAATCGTTCGACCTGTTTTAACAGTTATCTCTGCACTGATGATTGGGTAAAGATAACACGTATACGTATGTAGATAATAATTAAATATTTATTATTAAAGAAGTATATATATATATATATATATATATATATATATATACATAAAGATAGGTGAAAGAAGAGTGATAAACATGTACGAATGTCCAGATTTATTTCAACTTCGATTGTTCAATGCAAGGTATATTCGATAATGAAATTATGTTTATTATTCTTTCCTTAAGCCAAGGTTTTTCAAAGATCGAAATCTTATCATTATAAGAATTACATAGATAGATAAGTTGGCAGTGGAAAAGCCAAAATTCAACATTTGAAAAGTATTAAGTAATGGAGAGTGAATATATATATATATATATATATATATATATATATATATATATATATATATGTATATATATTAAGGTTGGGAAGCAAAATTTGCAATGTAAGTTAAGTTGTTTTTTTTTCTCAGCAGGCACTAAGCCTTGTTTTGAAACTTAGTATATATTGATTCCATAATCATACCTAACGCTATTATCCTTACGTTTCAAAAAACTTTTGCCTATATGAGTAATCAGAAAAGAAATCATAAAATAGTGTGTAAGTTATTCATGTGCTCGTATCACTAAAGGATATTTCAAGAAATGTTGGAGTGTCTAAAATGACTATTTATAATGTAAATAATAGCATCACTATGAGCAAAACTATTAGGAGGAAGTCTGGAAATGGAGGAATAAACATTTTTTTTATTAAAGCTCTCAAATCTAAAATACTACTGTATCCAACCCAATCCATGAGAAAAACGGCAATTGAACGTGATGTAGACTACAAGGCCCTTAGAAATGCAGTAAAATATTATTTAAAGTTCAAATCCTACACACGAACACCAAATCACTTTGAAAGAACAATATGAAAGAACAGAGATTTGGTGTAATACAATTATTACATGGTTCAATAAAAAAAAAACCCTCCATTATAACGATGTTTTTAGATGAATTTTTTTTCACTTTCGATGCTGTTCTGAACCTAGAAATCGATAACTGAGGTTAATGATACATTCAGAAAAAAACATCCTGCTCAAGTTTTAGCTTTTCGGGTTGTGGCTTCTGATGAAAAGGAAATGCCTATACATTTTTAGAAAGCTGATAAAACTACTAATGTTTATTCTTACAACAAGATTCATGGATACGAGGTATTTCCGTGGCTTAAAGAAAACTACCCAGATAGTAGACACGAGATAGTGCTCCAGTCGACGCAGCTAGAAAAATACATGATTTCTGCAAGTCTAACTTTAGCAATTTTGGGGATTCATGATTATCGCTACGTTCTTGATCAGATATAAACACTCCGGATTATAGGATTTGGGGCGTTTTAGAATATGCTACTGATAGAACATCACATCGTTATGTATACTGTATTAATGACACATACATGTAGAATAGGAGAGGTTGCCTCCTGAATATTTAGGGGGCAACTGTACAAGTTTCAGTAAGCGTGTGAACGAGAAAAAGGAAAACACATAAAATAAACACATTTTCTATTATGTAAATATTCTGGTGGCAAATAAATCTTCATGACTTTCAAGTAACTAATTGGTCATACACTGTCTTTAAACACCTGCCTGAAAATAGTGTAACTTATGCTTCCTCTTCCTGGAATACAGGTAAAGTTTGTGATCACAGAGTGAAAATCTTGATAATTTCTACTGATTTTTTATAATAGTGTTCAATAATAAATACAGCTATTATTCATTTTAATAGTGTTATTGTTATGGGTGACCTACCTACCCTTTAATAATAACTAAATGGTAGCAACCGGCTACCATAAATACCGGTTTTGCCAGGAGAACATTTGGAGGCACATTTAGGCACTAGCACTGCCAACACTGACTTGTGTATAATTTCTCTGTTCAATACAATTCGTTATTATTATCTCTAAACCTGTTGTTCTTTTATTTCATTGTTGGTACCCCTAAACGGGTCCACAACAGTTATTATACATTTATGTATTAAAGCGACACATTTATGGAGATGTTTCGATCATTAGCTCTAAACAGATACGATCTCATCGGACTAACAGAACATATCTGTTTTAAGTTGTTCATATAGAAGAAATCGTCGATCTTCAATATGAACAACTAAAAACATACATATTTTGATGACCGATGATCTCGTAGCTTCTGAACGCTAATGATCAGAACATCCCTATTGGTGTGTTGTTTTTCTACGTGTTTTTGAGAAGTAAATATATATATATATATATATTATAAATAAATATTAAATTGTTTTACCTACAGACGTCAGCGTTTCAAGCTTATAGTCCTCATCAGTACATGAACGTGACAATTGCAGACGGTCGGGAGGCGCAAACTCGGTTCACAAAGTCAGTCTAGATACTAGGCCCTAGAATATACCAGCAGTCGCCATATCCTAGCGGCCACCGGAAACTGTCACGTGATTAAGGGAAATTAATATCTATATGTATCTCGAAGTGAATAGCATATAGAAGACTAATTGAGAGTGTTCGACGAACATATTCGGAACTTTGCATTATAGCTGTTTGTTAATCTATTTTAACATACCCGACAGTGTCATAATTAAACTTCTTAAAGAGACTGATTATAATATTATATATATATATATATATATATATATATATATATATATATATATATATATATATATATATAATAAGAGTTTTTAAAAAGGTTTAAGGCAATGCGAAGATCCGGGTTGCTGGAAGCAGAGAGTCACGCTTGTGTGTTCACGGCAATATGGCGGCAATTATATATATATATATATATATATATATATATATATATATATATATATATATATATAATTTATTAATACAGACATATCAAGGCTACACATCCATTTCAAATGTTTCGATCATAGCTGTAATATCTACCATTTTATAATGCTAGTTAAACATGTCCGTAGGTGTTCATATTAAAGAACGAATATGACCGTCTAAAATACGGACATGTTTTACCAACCTGATTAGATCGCAACTTATTAAAGCTACGATCAAAACATTTCCAGTGGGTGTGTGGCTTTGATATGTTATTGTAAATAAAACTAGTATCATAATTAAACAGTTTTATTTATTATTAAGCACTATTATAAGCACAGTAAAGATCCTCCGTTTTTTTACACTGTTGATACAAACGTAACTTATTTCATGTATATACTGATATAATATAAGATCATATAATATATTGTATAGATTTTCAGTATTTATCTCAACAGTGCTCAATACGTTTGTAGAGTTTAGTAGTAGCAGTATGAAAATACATTTACGGCAATTAAACTACATTGAGACGGTCGTGTTTCATCCTTACAGAAAATCGTCAGGCTAAGTAAACTTAGTCATACGATTCTCTGCGGAGGATGATAAATAGACGCCTCTATGTAGCTTAACTGCAATGAATATATGTTGCAAAGAAAAATAAAGGACAGGAACGATCAAACACCTATAATAGGACGTATACTTATGTCATTGTCACTGCTGATCCAGTATTATCAGATAAGGATATGGTTCTAAAGAACTAGAGAATACTATTATATTTCGCCGTAACTAAACTATAATATTTTTTTCTTACATAAATGTATGTCGAGTAGGTGTCACACGTCGGTACTGGTACAGCTTTTGAACCAGACAAAACATACTTTTTGTTCGGCATCTTCGACCGTTTACGTAAACAGCCGGAAGATGCTGACACGCTTAGCCAATCAATACGTTCGAGTAGCAGACGTAATATAAATTGAGTAACTCTTAACATTCCTGACAGGCAGAAATCTGCAAAATGACGCAAACAATAAGCGAACTATTTATTTTTACCTTAACCCTAACCTAACCTTAACTTAACCTTAATCTAGTCGTGTTTATTTTTTTCAAAAGCTGTATCCGTACCCAAAATATAAAACGCAAAATCAGTATGTACAAATCATTGTTCCATTGATTATGTAAAAAAAAACACAATTTATCGACAAAAAATAGCTTTTACTTTCCTCTCAGATATAAAAAAGATACTTGATTCTCCTTGTCAGAAAATAAATAAAGCGTCATAAAAATACATACAGTGAGTGTTTTTCGTTCATTATTGTTTTTATATTGAAAATCAACCTCGTTTTGATTTTTGACGCCGGTTCGCTTTGATTCGGATTTTTCCGGCTGTTTACGTATTTTGGCGTGGGCAAAAGTCGGTTTTGTCTGGTTCAAACGTTGTACCAGTACTCACACGTAAAAAGAAAACATCTTTTTCATCAACATTTAAAATGAAAAACATACAGTTTAAACGTGTCAGAATTTAAAACTGTTTTGCTGTTTGGCGTAAGGTCGTTTTAGCTAGCATGAAATGAAATAATTGAATCTGGCTTTTCATAGCCGGAAAATCCAGCCCGACATGCCTCTAGCTGTATACATGAAGTTGTTATTCTTAAATTAGATCGACACATCACATACACGTAGTTGGTAGCGTCTATTCTTAAGATGGAATTGCTGAATGATGAAGAAGAGGCATATCGTGTACAGTCTGCCGCCATGGCTACACAATAGGGGAAACGGGGAAGTGACGCTAAGCAAGAGACCACGTCAAAAGTCTTTCAGATCTCGCGAGAAATGACTACTTTTAAAGTGACACCCATCCCGACGTGTCTGGTCGCACACGGTTTCCTGACAGCCGCTTTCCTATTTCACGGATTTCTTTTTAAGTAGGACACCACATAGAAATACCGTATTTGTACGAATACATTTATTTGTTGTATAAAAGAAAAGTAATATTTCTCTCCGTCTGTGTGTTCGGCTAAAAGTTAGAAACTACACAAGGTACACTTAGAAACCTTACATCATCAGATCCCACTTAGGTATTGTATAAATATACTTTCATATTAATAATTAATGGGTAACCTGGGATCGAATAAGGTGGGTCAGAAAAATACTTGCTTCTTTCGCACTGGATCTAGGTTAAGCAAACAGTCAGTGCTGATATTTTTCATTTTTGTTGCTTACTTCCCTTCTTTGTTCTTTCTATTAAATTGAAACAAAAGCCATCTATGCCGATCTAGCCACACTGAAGAGCTGTGATACAGCGAAACAGTCTGTATATATATATATATATATATATATATATATATATATATATAATACTATGGAAATATATATATTACCAACCTGTACCAACGTATTGAGCCCTGGTGAAGTAAATACTGAAAAGATATATACAATATATTGTATCACCTTATAATATTATATGTGTATATACATGGAATTATTATATATATATATATATATATATATATATATATATATATATATATATATATATATATATATATATATATATATATATATATTGATTTTAATAATAATGGTGAGGTAGCCATAATTACCAAAGACGGAGAGGCATATAATACTAAAGCGAGAAAGAAAAAATAATAAATTATTCATTCCTTACTCTAGTAAAACGGTTCAAATATAAAAAAAATGTGAATGGAGGAGAAAAAAGAAAAAAAAGATGGTGGTGAAATCGAGACGTCTTTCGAGTCGACTCATTTTCAAGATATTACGTCGACTATAATAAGGTGTTTGTAATAGCGAATTAAAATCGTGGTGAATACATGGATTATCGAATGAGTAAAAAAAAATGCTGTACCCATCAGTTCCAAACTGTGGGTGTACTCCTTCTGCTTGTACAGAGACGGTTTTCGTAAATTGAGGGTGACCGCTTCGAGAATCTTAAGGTGATATACATACATACATGTAATTATTATTCAGTTCAGAATATCAGTATAACACCAGCACCATTGGTTTCAAGCTGATAAGGCGTTAACCTACCGGCTATCTTCAGCTTTGTTGTCAATTGGTAGGGAAAATGGAAGATCTCGTACAAACCTCGATCGGATATGTTATTTGCTTTGAAGGGTTAAATTAGTATCGTCTAAATTATGTGTTAAAGAAAGAGATATTTAATGAAGTTTAAAACGGGGGAGAAATTAAGAGGAATAACAATTTAAAAATTAAGACTTAAAATTTTAAATTATTGTATTTTATAAATCCCGTGAGCCACAGATACTGCTAACGGCTATTTTTATGTGAGGCGTTATTTGCTTTGAAAAATTAAATTAGTTTCGTCTAATTTATGTGTTACATAAAGATATGTGGGATTTAAAAGTTTGATGAACCCAAAAGGAATAAAACAATTTAAATTACAAAAAATACATTATTTAAAATACCGTGGGTCATATTTATTGGTAACGGCTAGTTTTTATTTGTTTTTGAATAAAAAAACTCTCTAAAGAGAGCAACTCTATACAAATCGTTTCTAAATTTTATTTAGAAGGTATACTTTCTTTCTAATAAATAGGAAAGTTTAAATTATAAATTAAAAATGGAGTGTCAATTTTTTATGACATTAATTCTCTAATGTTAAAAGTTGATTCAAATAATATTGTATTTTCTTCTCACCAGCCTCTCTCTCTTTCTCTATCTCACCTTCTCTTTCTCTTTCTCTCTCTCTCTTTATATATATATATATATATATATATATATATATATATATATATATATATATATATACATATATATATATATATATATGTAGTAAGCTATTAAAATATATTTATGGTAATTAAGCTACACAGAGGTTCCAGTGTTTCGTCCCCGGAGGGAATCTTCAGATTAAAATGTGTGGAGTTAGTTTTGTCGGATGTTTTTTATATACACGGCTAAATAGTTAACCAATCAGATTCTTTGTTGTTCTTTCAGCCAATCGTTGGGCTTCCAACGAACAAATGTGTAGTTAGTGTTACTTCCTATATCCTATTCTATTGTTTTGTTTTCTATAGTTTGGGCTACATCCTGTTTCTTTGTTGTGTCAATATAATGGATGAATTCATATTAACACGTGGTTCCTTGTATTTTCATTTTAGGTTTTAATTTTTCAATTGTAAAGTTTTCGTTTAGTTTAGTTTTTTTTACTTATTTGTTTATTTATTTATTTAGGTAAATTTATTTCTGTGTAGGCAGCTGTTTGCTATCTCACTTCTACAATTTAATAGATTTCGGAGGTCTTTAAAGTTTAGGATTTTAAATTTTTCATTCAGGCATAATTTACACGGGTCGTCTAAATTTCTACATGTACTGGCCTGTCGTATTTTTTTCCATTCAATTATTGGTGAGCGTCAATTTTCTTTGAGCTCCCAGTAGTGGTTTTCTAGTGCTGTTTTAATTCGACGTACTCTGTTTTGAAATGTGCTTTTGTGGTCATAATATCTAGTTTTAAAATATAGGGAGGTCATACCTACGTAGTACTTTTTGTTATTCAGTCTTTCCTGGACACACACACATATATATATATATATATATATATATATATATATATATATATATATATATATATATAATATGAGACTAAAAGTAAGCTTTTAGTAAATAAAACCTATAGTGAAATGGTTTAATAGAACCTATAGTGAAATGGTATCTCGTATATATATATATATATATATATATATATATATATATATATATATATATATATATATATATATATATATATATATTGGATGGTTGGTGAAAAATCTAACGTTTAATATGTATAATGTAAGACTAATTTAAAGCTATTCTGTGGAAAATAATTTTGGTAAAGGTAATTATAGTTTATAAATATGATTTTATAACCAATAAATATAATCTTAAGTCTAATTAAGAGTTATCCTGTGATAATTAAATTTGAATTACAAAATAAAAAAATATATTTTTCTGCTCGAAAAGCCGGATTTGTATTTTCTCAATTGATTGAGCACTCTGCTTGAATTTTCCTACCATCTTACAAAAAGTTATATATATATATATGCGAGAGTAAAGGGAATATTTGCGAATACGAATGGTAGTGTAGAGGGGAAGTTTGTTTAGCAATAAGTATGTCTATCATGAGATAATTGTTTAATTCTTCTAGTTTTTTTCATCAATGTCCCCGGACAACATCGGTTATATTTGCTAGTGCTAAAATAAAGGATATTAACATAGCGTACGAAAACTATACACTAGATTATCTAATCTGTATATTCATTATACAGACTTGAATTTGAATTTGAAAGTATAACACACAGAGAAAGGCGATATGTACTTTTATGTGTAACTGGATCAAATGTGTTTAGGTTTGTAATTCTTTTCGTTTGAAATGGTAAATTAGTTTGTAATCCGGTCTTGGACAAGAGAACTGAACAGTAAGAATTTTTTTTTAAAAAGTTAAATCATTTTAATTGTCAAAAGATTAAGGAAACTGAAGGAGAAAACATGAAAGAAATATCCTAAAATAAAGAATGTGTTCAAATATGCAGAGAAGAGTAACACAATTATTTTATAAAAAAGAAAATAGAAAGAGGAACACGCATAGACAGAGAGATACACGCATAGAAAGACTTCTAGATACACACAAAAAGAGATTCACAAAGAGAGAGAGAGAGAGAGAGAGAGAGAAACGCACATATATACATATATACGTATTTATTATATAAACATTTAGAATGGCCCACGTAAATTAAATTACGCTTTACGTATATTGTCCTCCGTCAGAGCCGAAAGATGAAAATGAAAAACTTTTCACGTTTTTAATTTTTATCTTTAGATGTTTATATAATAAATATTTTAAAACTGCTACCGAGTATTCAGCAGATTCAAAATATTGGTTTTAAGTTCATTTTATCAATATATTTTAATTTGTTTAATTAAATTGAAATGCATTTTAGAATATATAATATATATAAATATATCTAGTAAACAATATTTTCTAAATCAAATAGTTTTTCTAAGTATAATTTTTATTTCACAAATAATTTATCGAAATGGCTGAATTATTCTGTACAAAACCGAAACGCATTTGATCAAATGTACTGCAACAAAATGAATTACAGTGGATCTAATGTAATCAGTAAATGATTCTACATATAATATTGTACCTGAATAAGATATTTATAGCACAAAGTATTCTATTAAAATTACGTTCTCGTTATAAAAAGAATTGAAATAAATTCTACTTTATTGAATTTAAACAGTAATACAATTTTTGTAAAAAAATGTTTTTATTTCAAGAAGTAAACTATTTAAATGCTTACTAGTTTTTTATAAAAACAGAAATGCACTATAATAGATAATATATCTTAATGAAATACTTATGTGTAAAAGATAATTATTTTAAAATCATATTTAGTAAAAGGTAGTTATATTTTAATTAATAATGTGGATTTCCGTAAGTGTTCTGTTAGACTGGAAAATGGAAAACGCTAATAAAAAATAAAACAACTCGATTCGATTCCAACCAGCTACGTTTTGGTTACCGACCGAACGCATTAGTGATGTTTGCGTGAACGCAAATTGTAAAAACTGTAAGACGCTATAGTCTCTATTATTGAGTATGTCTTAAAGAACTTAACGCAGAAGAACTGGAATCCGCTGACTAATAATAAACGAATAGGCGTGTAGTGCGATCAGATAAAAAAATATGAATAGATTTGGTGTACTCTCTATTTAAGAACGCAGAAACAAAATAGAATGTTTCATTCAATATTTATTAAGATAATTTTGCAAATAGAATACGGTAAACACAAGAGGTACTCGTCTGTATGAGAACCATGTGTGCATTTTGTATTTGCCGGGATTAGGGAGTACAGCTAAAGAAACGCATATGTTGGTCAAATATATAAAATTGATATTGATAATGAAAATTAAAGTTCGTATTATTCAATAACTAATAATAAACATCCTCGAATTTACGTCCGTGGAGCTGAGGAGGTTTTGTATTTGCATTAAGGATTGTAAATAGACACACACTGGAAGGAAGGTACTATTTATAGTACAACACGTTTTGGAAATAAAGTGATTTTCTAAGTATTATTCATAAACAATCGGCGTTTCATTAGAAAATTAAGCGAATATTTTATGTAAAACCCGGTTTTGGATTTAAAGAATAAGTAAATATAAAAATGTATCGATCAGACAATTGAAAACATATGCCAGCTTGCTACCCCCAAAAGAGGTTGTATCATATTTGTGTGCATAAATCGCTCCAGACAAGGCATGAAGTCACTTGATGTAAGCAGCTAACAAGAACTACATAATATTAATGCAAAGACAGGAGATGTCTATTGGTTTTAGTCTTGAAAGGAATAAGGCTATAGGTAGGAGGAAACAGTCAGCAGGAATTAGGATCCAGAAGCCTGCAGTTCTTGGGAGGAGGCTACTGGAATAGGAAATTGTATTACAATGAGGTATCAGACCAGCGAATTAATGGATCCCACTAGACCAACGTGTCAAACAAGCTAGTAGAAAAGAAGCAGGAAATAGATCACATAATTCCGATAAACGCATGCCATAATAGTATTTATTGAAATAACTGAGACTAGCTACATAACGTCTGTGAGAGAGAGGGTACAGAGAAGAAGAAAGGGTGGGGTCAATCGAATTACAGTTACGTTTCCGCACCTTATCAAGAACCCTCAAATGGGGCAGAGATTCACCAGTCCAAATATGATAACATTACTCCATACATGGTCTGATAGTAGATGTGTAGAGATAGAGAATAACCTCAGTTATGAGAAAGTGTTTGAAGCGATACAAAGAACAGATTTTACGAGAAACAGGGAGAAACAATTGATCTAATGTATAAACTTCAAGAAAGATCTGATGAGGGAGAAAGACCAAAAAGTTCCAGAGTCGATTACTCCCCAAGAGCAGAGACTTCTATGAGAATCTCAGAAAGAAAAGGGTCACGCCTCCGATTGAAAGAAACCGGCTGAATCGTTACAGGATTGAACGTAACAAGCTATTTCGTACCTCACTCCACAACTGAACGCAGGTCAACTTCTAAATCAGCGTCATGTTTCGACTGATCTGAAGCAGATGGGCGAGAAGCAACACCAGAATAGAGAGTGGTATAATCAGCATAGATGTTAATTTTCTGAATAATATCCTCTTGAATATCATTTTATAGGGAAGAAACAGTGTTTGGCCTATAATAGAGCCCTGCAGAACATCAGCATTAATAGGAAAAGAGAATGAAGGTACACCGTCCAAAGTTACTCGCAAGATTTGATCAGAAAGAAAATACTTTATAATGTCAATAATCTCACCACCAATACCATAACTCTGAAGTTTGTGTAGGAGATTATAACGCCACACTCTGTCGAACAATATATGATCGGCTAAGCTAGGAATCGATAGGATTTATACATAATAAGTAAACAAATTAGTCAAGCCAAAATAGTGTCTGGTGAAACAGAATTGCTATAACTGTTGCATAATGGCCCTGTGAGGCCGAACGCATCTTTAACTGCACGTATGTGGGGAGATCGTTTGCTTTGGCTTGGGGCCACCACGTTGACGAGACCTCAGATCAAGGGTCAAGGTGCACCTGCGCATGGGGGGGGGGTCTGTGACGCCACAGGCTTTTGTGTGGGAAACTGAGTTTTGCCAGTCTGGTTAGTGGAAGCAAATCGAACAGACGTGTTCCTCTATGTAGTCTTCAAATGAAAAATGGGAATTTATTTCCCTAAGCGAATACAGACATGATATCCCTTCTTCCCTCCTCTCCTCCTATGGCTAAGGACTTAAGCTAGGAATTAATTACGATAGAGTAGTAACTTTGTCTCTCTCGTAGCGTTGGTGAAGCATCTCAGTGGCCGACGGAAATCTAACGCCCGAAGTAAACAAGTCAAAGTAAAAGATTGTTGCATCGTGAATTTTGTGTTATAAAGGTTTTGTTGCAGACACAACGGGCAGCGATGTTCACGGCAGTACAGAAACGAAGAAAGAATTCAACCACTAGACGACACACTCCTCCACGCGACGAGGAAAGATAGAATGTACGAGAAATTAAAAGTTATGCAGCATATACATTTGGTGTTAAAATGACCAGTTGTTTAAGCGAGAACTACCACAGCCCATTCCGGGACGGTTATGCAACATAACGACTATCGGACTTGCTATAACTGCTACTGTCTCGCGCCGTGAGGCAAATGATGAACGTATTGCGCAACATCAATTACTATTAAACAACGTACGCGCAAGGA
>OY744527.1:60303597-60316097 GCA_963556195.1 Sepiola atlantica
CTAAAAAGCTGCGTTATATAAAACAACAGAGCAATGAGTTAAATGGCAAAGTTTTTGTCGCACTGTTTCTTTATAAAAGAACGAACTAGACTATGTTATTATCTTGTTAAAAGTTAAAAGTTAAGTCTGCGATCGCATGACTTTTGAAGTTATTTATGAAAAATCAGACTTTTATAGTCAGAACAGGCTCTACCTTCCACTGAAACACGGACCGGTGCAAACGCAAGCTTGCTGGGTGGGCCCCAGAAGAGATGGTTTCCGCAACGCTCTGGAGGCTTCCTTAGTTTTATTTTTTTACCACCTACTTTTATATATATTACATAACAATTATATAGAGTCGCGTTTAACAGTAACAGGGTTAAATTTCCGTCAAATTTCCACTAATTTTATTATCTATATGATGTTACATTCGAATAATTTTATTCTTCATGTTATTTATGTAATTTACGCTGAAAATTTATTTAGAATGGAAATGAATGCTGTTAAATTTTAATTAAATGAACACAATCACCATAAGCAGCTGACTGAAATATTAGTATTGTTTGTATTGTAATTAAGACAACAGTTTTTTTCACAAATGCATACACTTATGAAAATTATATGAGATTAAAAAATAATTTGTAGAATAAATAAGAGTTTTCTTTAGTTTTGCAATGTTTATAAACATTTATATATATAAGTACGTTGTTGTATAAGTAGAGTTAATTCTTTCTTTCTATATTTATGCATAATTTATAGTTAGTAAATATATTTATATTTATATTCGCCTGAATCAGTTCGCCACAATCAACAGCAGTTGACTTAAAGTATTGGTATTGTTTGTAAACAAGTAAACATAAAAACAACTTTTTTCCAAGTGAATTTAATTATAAAAAATGTTTGTAAATTCGGAATCAATGAAGAAGATATTACGTCATTTTTGACGACATGTGCACGCTAGTCTATATTACAATTGATGATCTGTTCTCGGTATGTCTGTTTCAAATTCAAAGTGCAGTATAGTTAACAACGAAAAAGAAGGAAAAATATAAATATACAACACATATCTGTTACCAAACGATAGAAAATCAAATATTCTATCGACATGTTTGTTTTAAACTTTAAAAAACTATTTGTAAGTTTTGTTATTTCAGGATTAGTTTCGTTATTTTCACTTAACCGATTTCGTCAATAAAAGTGGCGGTCGATTTTTTAAAATGTGGTCGCTTATTTCAGACGTACCATATATTAAAAAAAACATAAGATTATAGGTGGTTTCTTCTCAGATCAGGGTATTTAAAAAAAAAGTAAGCCTGAAATAAGCAATCATTTCAAAAAGAAAAAAAATCGACCGCCAAATTGTTTTACCGACCTGCATCATTTTAAAGTTGTGTAAGTTATTTTAACATTTTTATTTTGATTTAAATCAAAATTTTGTGAATATCCGTTTTTAAGAGGCAGTAAAAACACAATATCACCATACATGTGTTTTCATTAAAAAATAGTTTAAAATATCATTTACTTACCCTAACCCATAACCCTAACGCCTAAACCCAAACTACGAAGCTGAATGTAAATTCACCATTAATTCGACCGACAACCCACCCACATTTAAGATTAGTGTGAGGGTAAATCGAGATGTTTATTATTTTAAGCCTAAATAAGCGACCATCTCCCCCTAAAAAATCAACCGCCATTTTGTACGAAATCGGTTAAGTGAAAGCAACACAACAAATTGTGAAAGAACAAAATATACAAATAGTTTCCAACAGTTTAAAACTGACAGGTCGATAGAATATTACATTTTTTATCGTTTATTCACAGTATTTTTTATAGATATTTCTTTATCTCTTCCTTTTTGTTGTTGTTAACTATACTACAGTTTTGCAAAAAAAGTTCATATGAATCATCTTTGAGACAAACGGTGTTACACGAAGAAGACCTGAGATTACGACGACCGAAACCCTGTAAACATAAAATATCATCAATATGCTAATGGTTGAAAACAGCTATAAAACTGTAAATGGTGTTTGGAGGGATAATAACGGTTTCAAAATTAAGATTGGATAATTCTCTGATGTTTAGTGATTAAATAAAATGAAAACATTGGTGTGTTTACCAGAAGTAGTCTCTATGGCATATTATAGATTGGACCGGACTCCATGAGTGCAGAGGGCAGGCACTCCTTATAGTTACGGATCGATCAAATAATAAATATCTTTTCTCTATCTCTCCTGAACACTAACCAACTCTAATATTAATCTTTATAAACATTCCATGATAAATGCCAGTATACTGAAATCATATGCCCTTAATAGGGTTAAGATGAAAATTCATATACACTAAATGTACAAAAGCAAGGAAATTCCCAAATGTTTACACTGTTATTGTCATTAAGGGTATGCGAGCATAACAGGGCTATGTATTTTACTAGTAGGAATTTTTCTTCAGCGCACCTCACACACTTCATCCACTCATGCATAGAGATTTATACTGTAGTGATGTGATAATGAAATGGTTTGGTTGATATGTAGTCATACCCTTAATTAATGACAATAAAAGTGTAAACATTTGGGAATTTCTTTGCTTTTGTACATTTAGTGTATATGAATTTTCATCTTAACCCTATTAAGGGCATATGATTTCAGTATACTGGCATTTTTCATGGAATTACACTACTTTTGTGAGGGCTATGCCTCAATACAATGCCTTCTCATAAGGTCTTTTGGAATTTTCTGGAAAACTAAGGTATACTGAAATTAAAATGCCATCAACTAGACCCTAGAACTTCTATTCCTGCCAAAAATCAGCTGAATCCATCAAATAGTTGATTACGTACACACAGATAACATGATTGCATGATTGAACTTTCTGAATCTCTGGGTTGCCTTGACTAATGATGCTGAAATTCTACACACTTATAGAACCTATCAAATAAACAATTTGTGCAAAGTTTTAACTAATTTGGTTTATTGGTTTTTGAGTTATGATTGATCAAATAAATGAGATTTCCAGCATAGGCCATTTGTGAGTCTATTAAGGGATAGAGCGCTCTCGCGCCGCCCTTGATTTATTCATAATAATCTGACTGTCGAATTATGGATATCCAAAATGCTATCTAATTTCTCAGGAGACCCTCAATCATGCACTTCCAGACCTGTCCGTTACCCCACTAATTCAAGTTGTATATGCGTTATTATATATAACAAGACTTTGGCTGTATAAGTAAAGGTAAGCATAATAAATAGAGTTGGTGGTAATGGTTATTGGTAGGGTTACGGTTCGATTTGTTTACTTTTAAATGTAGACTTTCTTTTAAATTTGACAAACTTTTGAATGTTTTCCCATTATTTTAGATTTTGATAAAGTCATTGTGATAGTTTTATGTATATTTTATCACGTGCATTTTTTCCTATTAATCCACATGTGTAATTTGTAACTGTGCCATTTTAGTTGTCTCATTAGTACATACATTAAGTTACTTATAGAACACCTCTTCTACAGTTTTCTGTTCAAGCTAAATATGTTATACCAACTGCTTTCCATGTTCTAAAGGCATTGAAACATTTCGGTTTGTATTACTTTATTTAAGTAGACAGGAGTTTCGTAGCCAATACATACGTATCTTGTGTTGTACTTGTCTGTTCTGCGCATGAAATAAAATAAAAGTAGACCTGTATGTTGTTTCTCAATCTAGCTTTCTTTAAAATTCGTTTTCTTTAAAATAAGAAGTGATTTAAGATTATCTGAACATTGGACCGGACTCTGGACAACAGGTCGTTGAATAGCAAACAGCTTTGCCTTTATGGCCGCTTCAAGTGTGGAGTAAAGTAGACGTTAAAAGAGATTTCAAGTTTGGGGGACGCCTTCCAAGAAATGAAAAGAAAGAAAAAGGGCGGGGTAAAGAAAATAAAAATGAGATTTAAACAGGCAAACCCACTTGTCGTCAAACTCTTGTAAATGCGCACGATGGAGTCCTTCATCGAAATCGTTTTTGCTGGGAGTGAAGAAAAATCGAGACATTTTAAAATGCGTCTATTAAATTCGCGCTTTTAGCTGTGAAAATACTATTTCAAACTTAAGCGTGACAGCGCTTATTATAGAGATGCGTGCACTGATTTTACACGTGACAGACTAACAAAACGCTATTTTAAACTTAAGCGTGACAGACCGCCAGGCGGAAAGCGCCTATTATAGACATGCCTACACTGCTTTTAAACATTACATACTAATTTAAAAGCTATTTAAAACTTCAGCGTGACCGACTGAATGATGGACAGAAGCTCTTTAAGAAGATTATTTGACATATCTGAAATAAGGTGCGTCCATTTTGTCTGCGCGTTTAACGATGAAAATGTGATTTCAAACATAAACGTGACGGACAGACTGACACAAAAAGCCTCATACATAATATTCGAAAATGGAAAGCTAAAGAACAACATAAAAACCGGAAATGACAAATCGGGAATCTTTGTTCAATATTTTATGATGGCTAAATAGAAAGAGAGATTCGAGTTATGGTGTGACAGAGAATATCAAAAAAAGAAAGTAATATAAAGGACAAACACAAGAAGAAGCACACGGTGAACACAAACTCCGCCAAAATATTTCATTTAAAACCATATATATGTGTATTATGTATCTACCTTATACACGTAGTAAAATGCTTTCTCCAAATTAATACAAATATTTATATATCTGAAAAAGTTATCATGTAATCAGAACGTCGTATACATGTCAACTTATTGGGTAACAACATTATATATATATATATATATATATATATATATATATATATATATATATATATATATATATATATATAAAGTGAGAGAGTGAGAGAGAAAGATAGATAAAGATTTACAGATGGTTAGCTTCTGTCCTATAATGCCATCCTTCTACACATTACGTTCTCCAACAGAAGTGGTGGTGGTTTATTTCCGGTCCCTTTTTTTCTCAATTCAAACAATCTCAAGTTTAATGAATGATTGAACAGGTCACATTTTGTGTAGATTAAGCTTAATATAAAACTTTTATATAATTATGTAAAAAATTGCAATAAATATATCAATAGTTTATTTTACTTTTATTTTTACTTTTTCTTTGTAAAAAGTTCGCGCCCTATGACCCTCTGACATCGTTAATACCCTGCTCAAAACGACGTCGTACGTAGGTAAAAAAAATAAATAATTAAATATATATATATATATATGTATATCAAACATTACAATTTAATTTATGTAATAATTTATTTCAACTATTCCTTAAATTATTTGTCTGTCAATCAAACTTCTATTCGTTTACATATTATGTATATCAGTGTGGCGTTTTAAATAATCACGGCGTCTTGAACGCTTAATCTTAAGTATCTATATCTATATATTATTTGTGTTTATTAGTCTTAAACATATGTTATATTTCAATTAAAATGAAGAATATGGTCATTATTTATTTTCTATCTCAGTCGATTATCTGTATACCTCATTATTATTCAATCCATCTCATGTCATTGCCGTCCTATCTCCATACCAATATACTATCGCCTGTAGATTATAATACTTGAGTGAACATTTTCATATCTTAAAAAAAGCTATTTTCTTTTAATAGTGAAAAGAAAATGTTACCATTTTAGTGATCAATTAAGTATTTATTGAAATAAACAGCAAAGAAAGTGAAAAGGAAGGAAAAAATAAATGTTGAAAATAGAAGATGCTTTTATCTCACCTCCCCCCACCGTCTTCTGTCTTCCACAGACTCTTTGTTCTACGCTTGTGTGTTCTTCCGTTCAAATTATTTTTGTGGTCAATTAGCGAAATTGAATTTCAGCTATTTTAAGCAAGCACCTAAACTACTAAACATTCAAATAAAAATGTTAAATGACAAAAAGAATTCTAAAAAAATATAAATATAACAACATATATATATATATATATATATATATATATATATGTATGTATATATATATATGTATATATATATATATATACATATACATATATACATATATATACACTATATATAGATATAGATATATATATATGTATATATATATGTATATATATATATATATACATACATATACATATATACATACATATACAATATATATATATATATATATATATATATATATATATATATATATATATATATACATAGAAGAGAGAGATAGAAAGAGAGAGAGTGGGCAATATTTAAATAAAAATGTCTCTTTGTGTTTTTTCAGCCAATATCACGCCAGGAGACAATTGTTGAACAACGAGAAAAATTCTAACCGCGAAATACATAATTAGAGCCACGTAGTGGTATGAACATATATCTATAGCGTACGAAATATACTAAAACCTGTGTGCCTCGTTTTCAGAAGGAAGTCGCCAGGCTAAATACATTCGGGCAATCACGCACCTTTAAGTAACAAAAACATAAAAATAAAGGAGCGCACACATACATTATATATATATATATATATATATATATATATATATATATATATATATATTTATAAGAATATCCATCTAATGTAACAAAAAGAATAAATCCAGTCCTAAATCATTCGGGGGAAAATTTATCGTGTAGGTCACAAAATTTAGTTTACTTATTGACTTATAAAAGTGATTTTCCGACGAATGACTTGGGACTAAAATGTGTTTTAAAAAGAACATTTTTTTAATGTTTTATATATTTTTAATGGTTAGGAAACTTCCGAGACTATATATATATATATATATATATATATATATATATATATATATATATATTTCAAAAGTCTTGGGAACATAACGATTTTTAATAACTCAAAAACTATTAGGAGTTGAAAAATAAAATTCGTACCGTTGGAAAGGTTAAAGTTTCAAGTTTTGTGGGGAATCTTCAGAGTTGCTCAATATCAGCACCATCTGTCACACGGCAGACATCTAATCGATAGTCCATTTCCTGACAAACGCGTTCCAGCATCTTGACGTCAATGGTTCCCACAACTGCCGTTACTCGAGCCTTTAGTTCGTCAATATCTCTTGGCAAGGGGCGGCACATAGACTTGTTGCTTGACAAAGCCCCAAAGGAAAAAGTCACACGGGGTAAGATCTGGAGACCTAGGAGGCCAGGGCATGAGAACGTCATCACCTCGCCCAGATCTCCCAATCCATCTACCAGGCAGCCTTGTGTTAAGAAACTGCCTTACTCTAAGACTCCAGTGTGGTGGTGCACCATCTTGTTGAAAAATGAAGTCATCAGATTCTGCTTGTTCCAACTGAGCCATTAACCAGTCTTCCAGCATGTTGGGATAGGATTCACCAGTGATAGTTGCCTCTTCAAAGAAGAACGGTCCATAGACACCTTTCTTGGAAATTGCACAAAACACGTTCACTTTTGGTGAATCTCGCTCGTGCTCAAGAAGTTCATGAGGATTCTCAGTACCCCATATGCGAGTGTTATGCTTGTTAACTTTGCCATTCAAATGGAAGGTCGCCTCATCGCTAAAAACAAGCCGGTCATCAAAGCCGTTATCTTCCAACTTCTCTTGCATTGCAATGCAAAAGTCACGGCGAAGTGGCTTATCAGTGTCCTTCAACTTTTGGACACTTGAGCTTGTAAGGTACCATTTGCAATCGTTTCCTTAAGACACGCCAGACAGTTGCTGGAGCAAGCTGAAGTTCGCTGCTGGCTCTTCTCACTGATTTACGGGGGCTCCGCTGAAAGGCTGTCCGAACTTGCTTAACTGCATCTTCTGAAGTTGAAGGGCGACCTGTTCGCTTACTTGGGCACAAACACCCATCTTTCACAAATTTAGCATGCCATCTGACAATGGATTTCCTTTCAGGGGCTTCTTTTTTAAATTTCCTGCGAAATGCACGCTGAACACATGTCCACGATTCAGTCTTTGCAAATTGGAGGACGCAAAATGCCTTGTCTTGTTTAGAGAACGCCATTACTGCACCTTGAAAGATAACAGGAAAATCATTAGAATGACCAAAAACTTGATTAAGCAAGCTTTAAAATGGCACCAGTTTCATTTTTCTACCTGGAATAGTTCATGAGATATACGCATTTGTAATGTTCCCAAGACTTTTGAAACACCCTGTATATATATATTTTTTTTTCTTGGATACATTAAAAAGAAGGGGCAGTTCTTGTTTTTTTCTTTTTTGATTCAATTTTTCAATTTTTCGTGTTAGCGATCTGGCAGCACACAACAGTCTCAACTAACTTTAGAAAGATATTTAAAAAATAACGCCATCCTCGCTATCTTATATTGCAATCGTCTCCTCCCTATCATCGAAACATTACTCATTCGAGCAAACAAACCTACCAGCATCCAAGGTATTATAAAACGTTTGTAATCGACTTTCAGAATAAATCCAGTAATGTTAATTTTTAACTCATAACGTGCCTTACGAAGACTCATGAGGGTCGAAAACATTTACATGTGTGGCGATTTTGCGTTCACACTTGAGTGGAACATTAACTCGTTCATCCACCAGCATGAAAGAAAGAAGCAAACAATAACTGTATCTTCTTTTTAACTAAACATGTATCCAATAAAAAAATTATCCCATATATATATATATATATATATATATATATATATATATATATATATATATATATATATATATATATATATATATATATATAATTATCCACCGGTACTTTTATTGCCGTCTTGCTACTCATTTGCGTGGCTAAACCTAGCGAGATTCGAGATCAGCACTACGAAGATTTAGGTCAGACGGGTTACCAATGCATATATATGTATAATTCCAGTGAGTTTATTTCTACAGAAGTTAATCATGTCTATCGGTACAGTATTTTATAATAATGTTACATAATAAGTAGAGATGTATATCTATTATTTATACTACTTTTTATTCATACAAGCATTCTTGTCTACACATGTGCACACATGTTTCATTAATACTTGGGAGTAAGTTCAACTTCATCATACCAAGTTATTGGTATGAAGGCAGATTTAATTAAAATAAATTATCAGATGCATATAATTATATATATATATATATATATATATATATATATATATATATATATAATATTATTTATGTAACCATTTATGTCAGATATGTTATCTTTACACATTTGTATCAAAGTTTGATTAACACTGTGAGCTTGTTATGGTCGAAATAAATTATTAAATGAATATAATTTACGTTGTTGTTTATATATAAATATATATATATATATATATTTATATATATGTATATATGTATGTATATGTATATATATATATATATATATATATATATATATATATATATATATATATATATATATACATATATAAAGCGGGTTGAAGACACTAGTAGGTGTAGTTATATTTATATGTTGCTTCTAAAAATTATGTATATCCAGCTCTCACTGTGGATCCTATTTCGTACTGAAATGGACTCCCACATTGAATGATGTTTAATACCATAATAAATTTAGTATAATATATATATATATATATATATATATATATATATATATATATACACACAAATGTATATATATATATATATATATATATATATATACACACACAAATGTATATATATATACGTATATATATGTTTGTGTATATAAAATGCAGCTATTAAACATATGCTACTCTATATACAAACCATGCCCCCCTATAAGAACCTAAATTTCACTTACCCTTCTTCAAAACGATTTCCCTCTTTTACTGTTTTACGACCATAAAAGGTAATATTTACTCACAACCTAATGCTGTCATGTGAGTAGCCGTCAACATCCCACATTTTGTGAACTTTTCATGCCACCTTAAAACAGTTTGGTTTATCCAATGTACAGAGACCTCAAATATACGTCCGATATGCCGATGGTAGGCAAATTTATTTTTATCAGATAATGTTAAAAATACATAAACAAGATTCAATATTTGTTTCAAGCTACTTCCGTTTTAAAATAACCGTAGGTAATTAATATTGACCATAAACTATTCGTACCTGTTGCCCTTAAAGTACATGCCATATGTCTGTACTTTAAAGGCGACAAGTACAAATTCTTGCCTTTAAAATTATAATTGTTAATGTCTAGATGGGATGTGACGGTGGTTAACGACACGGACCGGCAACCTCACGTTCGTTCCACAAGATCACTTTCACTTAGGATGTTGGTAACATTCACGTGGTCCCTATGGTTAGTAGCTAATGTCTTTCTAGGAAGAATTTTAACTAGAAAGATATTGGCCGCATGGAGTAGAACGTAGACCTTGAGCAATGTTTCTGACAAAGGGGGGGAAACTGCTGTTTTCTTGGTCAGAATCTATCAATCTAACACTTATTGCTGTCTACCTTTTTACATTGAAGTAGTATTTTAGCTCTGCACATCAAGTGGCTTCATGCCTTGTCTAGAACGATTCTCTATTAAAAAATTAGAATCATCTGATTAATACGGAATGAATAGATAAATATCTAACTTATTTTAATATAATCGTTATAATAATAAAATAATATTAATAGATCGCAATTAATTGTGTTTACTTACAATGTTGATCAAATAACTGTACGATATAAGACAAACATAAATAAACTAGCGTTGCTCGAGAATCTCTTACTTTTATGTGTTTCGCTTTAAAAGTGCCCGCTTACGTTTTTCCTAACGAAGCTTCTTTTTTTTTAATTTTTAACCTGATGTTAAAAGTTAAATGTAATTATTGGGTTGGTGCAAAAATAATGGCGTTTTTTGACGTTCAACTTCAAAAGACCATAACTTTTTTTATACCAAACTTTATTAATCAAAATAAGTAAACTTGTTTCCTGTTGGCAAGAATGTGTTGATTCTAATGAGAATCAACACATTCTTGCCAACAGGAAACAAGTTTACTTATTCCATTATCATAAAAATCCGGAGTTCTGGAAGCGATGAAGTCATTGAAGGCCGATTCGGCATCGAGATGATGCCGAATTGGCTTTTAAAGCATTTCTCCCGCAGGAAGTTGTACAGATGCTTGAAAGAGTGATAATCGGTGGGCGAGAGGTCCGGTGAATATGGCGGATGAGGCAAAGCTCGTCTGAACAGTATTGATTAAAACAACTGGTTATTTATATTTAACCAATTCTCTTAATGTAATCTCATTTTAATCTTTTTTATGAAATGATTTTAAAGATCATCCAACACTTTCAATCATTACCGATTTGCTAAGCATTTTAAAGTAAGAAATGGTATTATCTTCAGTAGTTAAAATCCTTCCAGATTCCTTTCACACTGTGAAGGGTCAAATAGTAATTAATTATTATTCTCAAGTTTAAATATTAAAATAGCTGACTTTTAATGAAGAAACAAAAGAAATTATGATGGATTTAATTCTGTAATTAGATTAAAAAAAAAAGATTTAAAATGTTTCGTCTTATTTTATGTTATTGCATATTCAATTTTAATAAACGATCGATTAAACTAAATAGAAATTATTACTCCGTAAGTAAGTTTGAGATAAAAGAGCACCACACACATAACAGGGCACGCGAGAAACTCTCATAATGTTATAAATATAGAGATAGTAACGTAAAAGTTTTCTGATAGATAAGCAAACACGCACTAACAAACAAACACACACGCAAACACCCCCCCATATATATATATATATATATATATATATATATATATATATATATATATTATTTTTATTTACACATGTCGATGTTATCGATCAACAGCTATTATAAACAGAGATCTCATCAGAGTTAGAATCCGATCTTAACCCTAAGATCATATTTTGAAATAATGAAATGAAGAAAAAAAATAATAATTTGGAAAGTCACGTGGTTGGGACCGTTAAGAATAAAAATCTCAAAATCAAAATCAAATATAAGTTTATAATAGCTGTTGATCGATAACATTGACATGCCAGTGTCGCATATTTTGTACATGTATGTGTAAACAAAAATAATCATATAAAAGCTCTATTTGATATTGAGCACTTTTTATAAACCCGGTTTAAATTCTTTGGATTACTACCCTGTGGATGTTTTACCTGGATTATATATATATATATATATATATATATATATATATATATATATATATATATATATGAGGATATAAAATACATAATATATAATAAAATGAAATGTCGTGGACAAGATGTATGAAAAGGTCAAAAGAAAAAACAATTAAACGCAGGAAGAATTCATCAAAACGAGAGATTTACTGGTTTCGTTCGGATCACTTTTAACTAAAAACCGTTGACTTCAACAAACTCGGAATATTTCTTCCAATGTTTAATTACTTTTCTTTTTTTCTTTCTTACACACCCCAGAAAATAGCACACACAATTTAAATCTATTAATCTATTTTACAGAGATCAAAAGAATGCTAACCAAATAAATGCTAATAGAACACACTAATAATAAGCAGCTGACTGACATATAAGCTTTTTTTTCAAATGTAAACATGACGACAGTTAATTTAATTATAAAAGATAAGATTGTAGAGGAAATAAGTGTTTGCTTTTGTTTCACAAAATTTACAAAATGTACGTCGTTGTGTAAGTAGAGTAAATTCTC
>OY744527.1:60321097-60333597 GCA_963556195.1 Sepiola atlantica
GTGTATATGACAGCGTGGACATCTTGTATTTTTCTTTTAAGTGGTCAGGCTGTACGTCATTCAGTCGATAAATGAATACCCACGACGTAGAATATTTATAGTATTAATTTATTCAAACCATAATCACCGGCCGAGTTGGTTGAGTTGCGTCAAACATTTCTATGAATATAAATTTTTATTTATAGGTGCTTAAGAGGAGAACGAGACAAGCTTTCTTGTCTACTTTGTTTCCTCTTTCCTCTCGCTAATTTACTAGCTGACTATTTTTTAAAAAAGTTCTCACAGGTTATCTTTGTCAACTAATGAGTTGTTGCCTTTGATATCTCTCGGCCCTTTTTACTTTCTAATGCGAAACAGTGAAAACAGAATTTCCTTTTGTGTTAATTTTATAAGTGACAAGGTGTGCATTTCCGGCGGTGCCCGGAGTCATTCTTGTTCTGCCTTCTAAAGTAGGAGTTTTGAAGATGAAATTTGATTATTACTGTATTATTTGGTCATTATTTGACCATGAAATAATTAATTCAATAAAATTGTTAACTAATTGTTGTAATGGTGATGTTGTTTGACTCTCTATTACAATATGATGAACATAGATTCCAAATCTTTTGATCATATAATACATGAGGATTTTAAAGCCAGAATTTTAAAGCCAGTTTTAATCACTTTCTTGTCGATGAATTAAATACTTCAACATCTCTTTAACGTTTAGAGAGATCACGAAGTGCATTCTGGTGGATTTAGTTTCGTAATTAAATTAATTTTGAAATAGTATTTGTTAACTTTTGTTGTAGCTTACTGTATTAGATTGTTTGTTTCAATAAATTGTCGCATTAATAGTAAATACATAAATACAAATATTGATCCAATGTGTAAGTCAGGTGGTCGCGAGAAATCACGTACGTGAAGTTGCTTTTTTATTAGTATAGATATTATAAACAAATTTCCTCCCAAAAATAAATTAGTTTTGCAATTTTAGATTTTTCCTTTGTTTTTAGATGTTGTATACGATGCTTTTTATTTTCTTTGTGATTGACATAAACATCACGCCATTACCCGTTGTGAACTACAGTTTACCGTCTATTAGTCGTTCGAATGAGTCAGTTTATTTCTTCGCATTAAATGTTAATAAAGATTTCACACAATGTTATTCGCATTAAGTTTTATTTCTTTTCTCCTCGTTATTCGAGTAACTGGGATTTCGAATTAAATGGAAATAACGACTTGTTGTTCCCGCTTTTCTTTCCACACATTTTCCCTTTCTTTCATTGATGATTGTGTTCTTTTTTTCATTTTGATTTAGTTTAGCTTTTATTTTCGTTTTTTCTACTTTTCGTTCATTCATGCTTGTGTATTTTTCCATTAATTCATTCATTCATTCATTCATGATTTTTTTGATTGACTTGAATTACGAATTTATTCTACTATTTCCTCTCCTCCATTTTCTTTTCTCTAATTTTTTCTTTCATATTTTCCATCTCTTTACTTAATTTTATTCCCATTTCTTTTCGAACAAGTTTTCGTTATTCAATTACTTCTCTTTATTTCGCTATTCAATTAAACAATTCATTTATTCATTCTATCGAATAGTTGGAATTACGAACAACAAAAGGAATAACGGTTCCGTTCTTTTTTTTAATTATTTTTTTGTCTACTTTCATTCATTTTTCCCTCTGTTATCTGTCTTATATTCTCGTCCTTCTTCCCCGTTTTATTTCTTTTATTCTTCATTGTAGTTTCCATTGTTTATCATTCATTTATTATTTTCTTATTTCTTCGTGCGATTGGAATTATGAATCAAATAACAATTGCTTTCGTTTTTTACCTTTTTTCATTCATTTTTTAAATTGTTTCCCTTGATTATACTCATTTCTTCTTTGTTCTATGTCATGGTTTTCCTGGTGGCGTTCTCATTATTTGAATAATCCTCCTTTTTATAATAAGATGCAATGCGTATTCATATAAATTTTTCCTCTGGTATTTATTATTTTTGACAAAGGGAAGTTTCTTTTCCCGAAATATTAAATAAATGATTTTTATAATCATCCGGACATCACACAAACAGCTAACACCACACTTGCTGTTAAGTAAGATTTTAAGAAAAAATAAATAGTAAGTCACATTTCATATTCGATTTTTTATTTTTGTTCCTTCCAGCTTACATCATACCCGGAATTTGCATTGATCACAGCTTGTTAAAAACATACTACTACTACTATTCCCAGCAATGCTTCAAGCAAACTACCATTCTCTATTATATATATATATATATATATATATATCCGCCCTGTTGCACAAACTTTTACGAGTAAAAATTGCTTGCGTATGCATTTCATGTATTAAGATGAATTGAGAAAGAAAATACCAAGTCAGACCTTTCTGTAATCAATCTATTTCTATAATGAGACGTGTTTTCCCTTTCTCCTTCTGCTTTCTATACCGATTTATACGTTTTTCTTTACTTTTATCTTCTTAAAATGTTTTCAGACTGTGACGTTTTCTTACTCTTTTATTTATTTAACTCTACCGTTTCAGACGTTATCTTATATGAATGTGAATATTAGCGTAAACAATGGCGAAGCATAATTGTTACTGCCATACGTGACGAAGGGTGTACACTCGTTGTTTTATAGTCATTCAATCTTTCCGTGTTTATTTGAATTAGGTTCAATTGCGAATCAAATAAAATGTTATTCTCCTAAGTTTTAGTTTGTTTGTTTTCTTCTCACGTTTTTTTTTTGGGGGGGGGGCATAATTGTTCTAGTTCTTTTAGCCATGTTTCCTATTTTTTTATTTTAACGTTCTTCCTTTTTGCTTTAGTTTTCCTATTAACTTAGTCGTTGTGACACTTTTCATCAACACCTTTTCCAACCTCTTTTTTCAAATGCATTTTTTTCTATCCCTAACGCTATCACTAGGTGGGTGCATGGTCAGCCTAATAGATGTCCTAACATACTATGGACTCGATTTTGCTGATTTAAAATGCCATCGGATAAATTGTGTAGAATTATGCATTGATACCGCTGGGAAATTTATTGATTTGATATTCTCTCCATGATAGATTGATACACTATTTACTGTTGTTTAACTAACCGTATATAGTTAATCAATGACCCTAGGTATATTTCCATTAACTAGCATAAAAGGGTGTTTATGTGCCATGAAACAAAAAGACCAAAGTATCTCTTTGATAACCCATTGCTTCTTGTCACACGTACTTTTAATATTTCGTTTTCCTGTTTCTTTTTAAGTGGATATTTTTTCTTTTAATAAGCGATATTCCTTTCTCTCGCCCCATCATTCACCTTTAATTACATTTTATAACTTTTGTCTACCCCTATATTATTTTATAATCTTTGTTCACCCTTATTCCATATATGATATTTGTTTATCCCTATATTATTTTATAATCTTTGTTCACCGTTATTCCATATATGATATTTGTTTATCCCTATATTATTTTATAATCTTTGTTCACCCTTATTCCATATATGATATTTGTTTATCCCTATATTATTTTATAATCTTTAGTCACCCTTATTCCATATATGATATTTGTTTATCCCTATATTATTTTATAATCTTTGTTCGTCCCTATTGTATAATCTTTCTTCACCCCTATTTTTTGTCATAATTTACTCGTTGTTCGCCGCTATTTTATAATCTTTTATCCCTTAATTTCATTGTCATAATCTTTTTTACCCCTATTTAATTTCATAACCTTTGTTCGCCTCTATTCTATGTTATAATATATTCTTTGTTCACCCCTATTTTACTTTATAATCTTTATTCGTGCCTATTTTATATTATAATCTTGGCCCCCCTATTTTATGTTATAATATACTTGTTGTTCACCCCTATTTTACTTTATAATCTTTATTCATGTCTATTTTATATTATACTCTTTGTCCCCCTATTTTATGTTATAATATTCTCGTTGTTCACCCATATTTTACTTTATAATCTTTATTCATGTCTATTTTATATTATAATCTTTGCCCCCCCCCCTATTTTATGTTATAATATACTCGTTTTTCACCCATATTTTACTTTATAATCTTTATTCATGCCTATTTTATATTATAATCTTTGCCCCCCTATTTATGTAATAATATACTCGTTGTTCAGCCCTCTTACTTTATAATATAATCTTTGTTGATCCCTATTTGATGTTATAATCTTTGTTCATTCCTATTTTATTGTTTAATCTTTTTACTCTTATTTAATTTTGTAATCCTTTTCCCCATTTTTTATTTTATAATCTAAAAATGTTATAATAATACATTTTTCCTCTTTTTCGTTATTATGACTTTTCGTTTTTTTTATCTTGATAATTGATTTATATCATCACTCTTTCCAAATCTTTTTTACAATCGAAATTTTTTCTGTTACACAATTTTCTCATAAATCACTTTAATATGGTGCTGCCATCTTATATCTACTTTCTCTCATGCATTTAAAATGTTTGTAATGTTTTAAGACTTATTTTTACCCCTCTTCTATCATGTCTTCATTATTCAGTTATTTCCTGTTTTTCTTTTGTTCTCTTCAAGCAACTCCACCCAAGATCATCGCACGAAATCTACCAATGTCGGTGCATAAAACTAGTCATTAACGTCAACTGTTTTACATGTATACACCCTTCTCTGTCGTTCATGAAACGCACATGTATTACCTCAGCAACATTCTAAACGCTCTAATAAAAAGCAGATTTTTCTCTATGAGAAGAACGAATTGTTTTTTTTTTATTAAAAACACATATTTCACATAAATTTTGAAAACCTTCATAAACTTTGCTGAATGACTGCACACTAGCGATCCTAAAATACGTATCAGCCATCTTGATTCTAAAATCAGTTTTGACCTGACATTTTGCATCCATTTTCGACGTGACATCGTCCCCAAGAGCTTTCTTTCCTGTCCGTATGTATGAATTTAGACCCCATTTAGATGCGTTATTAGGTTTATAGGAAAATAATCTTGTTTATGCATTATTTATATTTGACATTCCATTTTTACATACACACTTAGTGGTATACTCAAGTATTATATACAATTATAAAGCACATAATCCATTCTACATTTTTATGTTATTATACTTGTTTAAAATATTATGTTTTTTTTTTAATGTAGGTCATTAAAAATATGGACAGAAAAGGGAAATGCGATGAATTCTCTTGTCTGGGTTCAACCTTAAACATAAAATAGCAAGGACAGCTTGCAACATAAATAGATCATTCGATCAAGAAACAGTCAATAAATGGGCACTGCAACATTAGTCCTTAACATTTTATGCAGCGGGCTATCCTAAAGCGTATTAATGTCGAAAACGTCGCTCTTCAGTTGACGACAGTTAATTGAATGTATTTGTCTAACATATCGACGTAAAACTTTTTGAGAACTAATGTAACGGATGGGGAAATAAGGGAACTCAGAAAATTAGTGTAGCACGGACTTAATAAATATCTGCAGTTTCAACTGTTCTTGACTCATGAAACAGGTAAAGTTTGCGAGCGTATTGTCACATGCAATGAGAAATAGATCAGCGAAGATCAGCTCAGTAGTTCTCGGAAATATTGCTCAAAAACGAAAAAGCATCAAAATATAGTGATCGTGAACGTTTCGTGTTATACATACCTGGTACTTAGTGCAACGTTCACTCTAGTCAGGTTGAGCCGACTAACTCCGAACAAGGAAGTTTTTAGGGTATATTAAATTGACAAACTGTCACAGCCACATGTATATCCCAGACAGCGGAGATACCTACGTTAGTTTTATTTGCAGAGGTGTGTCGCCATATTTTCACGTATAACGTCTGGTATTCCCAAATAGTTACTCAAATGGTACGGACCAGGCTCAACGTTGTGATCTAACGATAACCTATGGCGAATGAATCAACGATAGCTTCATAAAGCTAATCGAAATAGTGAGGATAATTCTTGCCAGTAAATCAATGAGATGCACCAGAAAGTGCATCCTGTGTCCGGCGGCACTGGTTTCATAAAAGACACAATCCTGTGTGCTGAATATGTGTTGAATGTAATGTTTTTATATAGACAACTATTAGAAGTCTCTAACAATGCGGAAATATATCGAGTGTTGTTATAAAGAAACTTTAAAAAGGCGATTTGTTTTAAATAAATCTCAGTTATGTTCATAGCTACTCTTCGACTACAGGATTTAATGTGACTCTGAGATTTCACAATATTCTAGAGATATCACCACTTTGTGAAATGTGTTTAATCGTCCGTCTCAAAACCACGTTTGTGTGTTTTGTGATTTCAATTAATAACGTTGAGTTTAAGCTACATTTTAAACAGTGGATTTTAGAGATGAAAACAACAAACATTACTTTCTTATATAATTTTTTCATGAGAACAAACCTACAACTTATTTTTATCAGGAAAACATATGGTTAATATTAATATATGAAGATAGGTTAAATGATTGAGAAAGTAAATTATCTCTTGTATCCTATAGTTTTCAAACTGAAAGAGTGGTGTCTTGATGCGGCCAAGAAATGTTTCGAAATTTAATTTCTCTGAGAAAGGCTTCCAGACTTTAACACTGGTTTGTTTAGAAGAAGGTGATGCTTAAGTGGTTTGTTTTGTTGTGACATCTTCTGGATTTGAACCCATGTTGTGTTTCAAACAAATCCGTGCTTTAAACAAACTTGTCAAATAAACAATTTCTAGTAGACTGGATTTTTCTGAAAGTTGGCTAAGATAGAAAGATGCATTATCGCCATGCATCTCAAAAGTCACTTACTCCCTTTTACCTGCCATTGCGTGACTTTTTCCTCCACCACACTTGAACTAAATACTATATTTCTTACACACAACAACAACACCCACGCACGCACGCACGCGCGTGTGCGCAAGCACACACCAAGAATAAGTATATCGGGTTTACTCTTTCGCTCTCTCTCTCTACATATTTCTCTCTTCCCCTCTCTCTCTCTCTCCGTATATATATATATATATATATATATATATATATATATATATATAACTGTCTCTCGCTATCTAATGTCTTTTTCTCTCTCACACACTCTCTCTCTCTCTCTCTCTCTCTCTCTATATATATATATATATATATATATATATATATAATTATACTGTGATTCCTATATCATCAATATTTCTTACAAAAAAGAAAAGAAAAAAATATCGTGTTTTTTTAATAATATGCTGTTGTTTCAGTTACAGACATACATCAAATCGTCAGCATACGCTAGTCCAGGTATTATGCACACACAGCTTACAAATGTTCATTCTAGCATCTCAATGCAATCTTACGCGTTTAGCGAACTAAGTGTCTTATCAAACTTTAATTGTGGCAGGCACATGAAAATGCTATTTCAACATAAAGAAGAGATAGACCTAAAAAAACTGTGATTTGGGCATAAGTGTGACAGACCGACAAGTGAGGAGACACTATTATCTAGATACGTGGTCATATCTAAGATCAGATACGTCTAATCAATTTGAGTGGGTCGGGTTGATCATTCTATTTCAAGCTGAAACGTGACAAACAGACGTAGACGCACTCAAACTTATCCATTAATTAAATTGTATGTCTGATCGCAATGAAGAAGTGACATCGATAGTATCGATTAATTGTTGGTTTTGCGCGGCATTTCTCGATAAATCCTCGCATCTCATAAAAGAGGTTCTGTCCGTAGTCCGTCGGTCGGTCGTTCTTCATTTTGAAATAAAGTTTTCTTTTGGTCAGTCACGCTTACGTTCAATAATAGTTTCCATCACCCCACTCAACTTACACCCTTTAATACAGACCAATGTATTTCCATTTAAATATAAATATATATCCGTCCCGTCACAAAAAAGTTACCGAGTAAAAGAAAGATTGCCGGATAAAACCATTTTTAGTGTTATGAGGAAATCAAAACAAATTGATCATTCTATATTCTCTATTTTTTTTTTAATTATACGTTCTCTCTCTTGTTTTTCTTTATTTTTTCTATACCGATTGCTGCATTCTTTCTTTGTTTTGTTCTTATTTTAAACTTCCCAGTTTCAGCCAATTTCTTTTTCTCTCCTTCCTACTTCCTTTTTATGATTATGAATATTAGTGTGAACACTGGCCACGCATATGTTTTTCCTCGTTTTTAAAGAGAGGATGTACACTTGTCTCTATAAGATTCTCTGACCGTCGGTTGTTCGTTGGTCTGTCACGCTTAAGTTTGAAATACAATTTTCATCGCTAATAGCGTAGATTGAATGTACGCACCTCAAGAAACTCTTTTCTTGTGATTGTCTTTAATCTCTTTGATTGCGTTTTCCATTCATGCTGTTGCCTGTCCATGGCGAAACAAATTAGTTAATCAAATAAAAACAGTCACCGTCGCCGGTTCTGAAATGATAAACCCTTAATGATCGCTCTTTTGTTTTTTCTTTTTGAAATTAAAATATCCAAGGGAAGAAAACAATTGGTTGAGGTGTCAGGTCGCCGAGTCTACTTACCTGAAATTAACTGCGATGTTTACTAGAGGTCTTTATTTAACTTTAGCATGTGTTTAGCACACATTTGTCATACCAGCCGAGGTTTGTCCTTGACATTCTTTTATCGGAATGATGTATGGTTCGCCTCGGTATTAGGAGGTGCACCTTCTCATGCATTAAACCCTCCCCTCTACGAAGGGGTGGATTGCTGATCACCTGAGGAGCCCCTACCGGGGAATGTCGAAGGGTTCGTTTATAGCTATTTTTTAATCTGACAAAAATGCTCACTCATTTAAGTATGTTATCTCTGTCTTTTCCCCCTCCCTTCTCTCTCTTATATGTTCTGTCTCTATCGCATCTTTTTCCTCTGCGACATACTCTCTCTCCCTCTCTTCTTTTTCATTATCATCTTCTACCTCTATTGCACAATTATACTCACTCTATCTATCTCTATATCTCTCTCTCCTCCCCCTCTCTCTCTCTTTCGCACAGTTTCTAGTATTCTTCATCTCTCTTCCATCTATATCTCTCTCGTATTATTTCCTCGGATATTATCTCTCTTCCCCCCCCCCCTTCCGTATAATATTCTTTCTCTCTCTCTCTTTCTCTTTCTCTCTCTCTCTCTCTCTTTCTGACCTTCACTCGTAATCTTTACTTCTCGCCTGCAATATACCTCTCTCTCATTATTGTTTCTGCGGTTGTCTCTCTCCCTCTCTCCCTTTCACCCCCTCTCTCTTTCACTCTTATTACGTTATATATCTGTCCTATCACCCCTTTAATTTACGCTCTCTTATTTCTCTATCATTGTATCCCCTTTCTCTATCTATCCCCCTTTCTTCGTTTCAACAAGGAAAGGAACATAGGGAGTCTCTCATACCTATGAAAATTACTTGCCTCGCCTACGCGCGAAACTGATGCGTACCAATATTCCAACTGATAGTTTCACGCTAAAACAATTTTCAAATTAATTAACCGACATTGTCATACTTCTGTGAAAAACATACAGATCACACGTTTCAGTTGTGTCTTTCATGGCCTCAATTATTCAGAACTAGATTGTCTACCAAAAGAGATGATTCTGTTTAATGAAAGAAAGGGGTGAGTGGCGGCCCATAGTCTAGTGTATTAGACTGACGACAAAACATATGTACTATTCGTGTGCAAATACTTATATTCGATTTACTTTAGATATTTTGTAAAGTCGTATAAAAATATTAATATTTCCTTATTTCTAAATTACTTTATAATAAAATCTATAGACAAAGAGGTTACTTAAATATACGAAAATTTACCAAAATAAACATGTACATGTACATGCGTGTGTGTTGATATATATGTGTATATACATACATATATATATATATATATATATATATATATATATATATTAATACAGACATTTGGTTCTATATTTTTTTAAATAGTTAAATAAAATATAGTGGGGGCATGCTAGTATATCTACAATTCGGCTGATTCTTAATCTGGAGCAAAGACCGGCAAACTCCCGCCCGCTGGAAAAGGTGTAGGGGCCATTATATTAGAATTACTCCAGGAAACAGCTTAACTTAGTTCGCCAGACAATATTTTTAATGGTGAGGCAGATATTTTTAAAGCAAGACTTTGTCAAAATAAAAGAAATAAGTAGAATACAAAATTACTTCCCCAGCACCTATTCCATCACAGCAATGTTGCATCCTTGTGCTTGTTTTACAAGTACTTCAATGGAATATGTTCCGATTAACTTGCTGCTCTGTTGTCCGTCAACGTAAATATACCTGACATACCCGACAATGCGCTAAATCCAATTCATTTACTGTTGACCTCCCCAGAGGCAAAGAAGAGGCTTTTACGTCGCTAGCTTCTTTCCTCGAGCTGCTGGTCGTTGGAACTCCCTCTCAGCTCTATGTTTCCCCGGATTACCCTCAAAACTTTCACCCTATTTCTCAGTAGCGCCTTACGTCCATACTGGCAACTTGCTTAGTTGAGAGTGAACTAAGGTAAAAATAATAAAATAAAACTTTCCATTTAAAAATGTTATTAAAATTATATTAAAATATATGCATGCATTTTTATCATGGGAAAGACATGTTACATTTACTTTCAGATCAAACAATAACAACTGAATATGCAGTTTAAGATTTTGAATTATATACGCGATAAACGCCATTTTAAAGATTTTTTCAGTTCTCACTGCCGAAGGTTTTTCGTTTAAGAATTTTACATGAGGTGATGTCTGCCCAATTAAAATAATTTATTTTAAGTAAAATACATTTTTTAATGTCATATATCGATTCACAGAAATTAGATGTGCCGCGTTTTTCATTCTGATTCTTTTTCTTTGAGATCAAAACCGGATAACACGGATTATTTCTTTAGATATTTATTTTGTCCGCCTTGAACTCATTACTATGTGATCCGTTTTACCGCATCAGGAAGGGTGTCGACCCCTGGTCTAGAGATGAATCATTAGCAAAAGAAAATGGATGAGTGAAAAAGAAAATATCCAATTTAATGCACGAGTGTTTAGACAAACATTAGAAGAGAAATATTTAAAAATAGCGAATCAAAATGGGTGCAGTTTAGTAGATTTGTCTCGTCAGATCTTCTTTGAACTAATATCCACCAGAGGAATATCATTAGAATTTAAAAGCAAATGATTCGAATGATGTTCATCTGATAAATGTCAATTGAAAGAACATCGTTTGAGAATCATATACTTAAATGAAACCGCTCTTTTTACTTAATTTAAAAGTTTGTACTCATTAGCATGTATATATTATATAAATATATATATATATATATATATATATATATATATATATATATATATTATATATATTATATATATATATGTATATATTAATGTTTGTTATTAAGAGGATCAGAACAACATCGGTACCGCCTGTTTCAAATCCTACCAAAGAGGACCTATAAATCCCTCTTAATCGGAACACTCTTCAGCTTATGTTGCCATTGACACCAAACCATGAGAATCTAACAAGAAAAGAATAAAAGCCGTGTGACTCAAAAGATAGATCCTAGTGTCATAGTCGACACGAGCTCCCTCTACCGCCAACACGAAGAACCCGATCAGCATCCTGTGAATGTTCGTCTCTTTAATTTCATGAAGTAGAAATCCAGAGACTATATACACGTAACACCTATAATTTAAGATATGTCAATAACATGAGGCGATACAAGTAAGTAGAAATATATATATATATATATATATATATATATATATATATATATATATGTATGTATATATATATTGTAAGTTATGAAAACATATTTATAGCAATTTAGCTTGACATAGGCTACCGCGTTTCATCTCCGTAGAGAATCGTCAGGCTAAAATGCATGTAGTTTGCGTGTCCGGGTGTGTTCATGGTGTTTAGTTTTGCTATTTAACCAATCAAACACTTGTTTTTTCTCTTAGCCAATCGTTGGGCTTCTCACAAAAATAGGTTAGGTTGATTTTGCTTCTCATTGTATTGCTCTATTTTCTATAGGTTGGTCCATCCCTGTTTCTTTGTTGTGTCGAAATAATTGCTGACCTTATTTTAACACGTGCTTGGTTGATTTTCTATTTAAGGTTTTAGTTTAGTTTAGTTTTTTCAATTTATTTATTAATTTATAATGTATTGTTTACTTGAGGTAAATGTTATTCTGTGTAAGCAGTTGTTTGCTATTTCACTTGCTATTTTATAGGTTTTGGGAATCTTTAAAGTTTAGAATTCTAAATTTTTCATTCATACATAATCTATACGGGTCGTCTAAGTTTTTACATGTACTGGCCTGTCGTATGATTTTCCATTCAATTATTGGTGAGCGTCTGCTTTCTTTGAGCCTCCAATAATGGTTCGCCGTTTTTTTGTTTTTAAATGTGCCGCTGTGGTCGTAATATCTGGGTTTAAAATCAATGAGGTCAGATCCACGTAGTACTTCTTGTTATTCGGTCTTTCTTTGGCAACTATTGTGGCTTGGTAAACCAACTTTTTGTTCGGTATTTATTTTCTAGTGGACAAAGTGTACGAGTTA
>OY744527.1:60336097-60361097 GCA_963556195.1 Sepiola atlantica
CATTAATTAAACAGTTATACGCGAAACAGACAGAAACGCTTAGAATAGGGTTTAACTTATTTGTATTTAAACGAATGTTTTGAAATGGGTTGTATAATTCACGACCTACTTATGTTTACAATCAAACAAATCCGGTCAGAATAGGTTTTAACTTGTTTGCTAATCACGTGTTGAATAGTTACTGATTTATTATGTAGTGCAACACTTCGAGGTTGAATGTAAACAAAGGTTATAAGCGCTATAACCTCTCTTTCTGTCGTAGAGGTAAGGTTATTGGTTGTTTATCACAGTTGCAAATCATCTGACCATCGTATTTTGAATCACAGTGTGAAAACATATGTTACGTTTAGCCACACTGTAGAGTGTTGATACTTCGAAGCAACCTAACCCTAACCCTAAGCCGCCCTCTCGTGGGAGCACTCTCGTGAAAGAATAATCGTAATTCAATATGTTTCCGTAAAAATAATTGTCTCCTTTCAATAACCAGTATAGTAAACATTCTTACACTCCCAATAGTGGGTTCATTAGCTCTCACGGTCGGACACACTATAGCATTGGTCATCGTTGGAAGCGATCTCCTTCCCGGGTTTTTAATCTAGTCATACTGGTAAGTCAGGAAACGGCAAAAAAACTGTCCGTGAATGACTAAGATCAAAGTGTAGTATCTGTTCCGATGGATACTGCACCCCATAGACTGGTATTGTCTTAGCCTTCGGGGCTTTATTTACGCCGGTCTATGGGTCTGTCCTGTGCAGTTCTAGGAGGTCCACCCTCCCAGGCTTCGCCTCCCCTCTTTGGGGAGGAGTAAGGTTATTGCTAACAGCCTGAGGCGCCCCTACCGGGGAATGCCGACGGGGCTGCCCAGGCAATTTTTAAACCCCACTTTCCCGACCTTGCGTCACATCTTGCTTGTGGGAGTAAGATCAAAACTGGCCTTATGCCTAACTCCTGGAGAGGAGTAAATCAATACTTTTTTGTTAATTACTGATGAAAAATAGTATTTTGTGGATTGATAATACGAAATATTATTTTGTGTATTACTAATGCAAAATAATATTTCGTAGATTGCTAATGCAAAATTGACTTTTGTGGATTGCTAATGCAAGATATTATTTTGTAGAGTGATAATGTAAAATAGTCTATTGTGGATTGCTAATGAAAAATAGTTGTTTGTGGATTGCTAATGCAAAATAATCTTTCGTGAATTGCTAATACAAAATAGGTTTTTGTGGATTGCTAATGCAAGATGGTATTTTGTAGAGTGATAATGTAAAATAATCGTACGTAGATTGCTAATGCAAACTAATTGTTTGTAGATTGCTAATGCAATATACTATTTTTTGGATTACTAATGCAAAATAATTTTTTGCGGATTTCTAATGCAAAATAGTCTTTTGTGGATTTCTAATCTTAAATAGGTTTTAAGATGGAATGATGCCTCCCTCATACATATTAAACACTGAAATAACTTGAAGCATTATCTAAGAATACATTTGAGAATAATTTGACGCACTCATCTATTGTAATACACATCGGATATATATGTGTGTTATTACTTCGTTATTGTCTTAGTGCTTTCATTATTCAGATATCAGAGGTGGTACGTCACCTTGGGATTAATAGACGACCACGAACGGGGTATGATGTTTATTAATCTATTGCATGCTACACACAACTATTACCGGCCAGCCGATTGCGTCATACATTCTTAGGGCTTTTAAATTATCATTTAGGTTTACTTACAGGTAAGTGTTTCTCTTGTAACCACTTCTCCAGTTGTGCATCTCGCCGACTGACTCAACCAAACTGCTTACTAACACAGAGTCAATTATTATCCTACTATGGTTGAATTACATTTCTGGATAAGGGGGAATAACACTTTAATTGTAAAAATATAAGTTACCGCTCTTTCTGCGTGTGCCGATAAATCTATATGGGTTGATGGTCGATCTCATAGTTTTAAATAGATAGATAAAACCAACTCTCGTTATGAAACCAATAAAATATAACAAAAAAATTACGTTTTCTAGCTTCATCCTCCTCATCGCCGATGTTCATATATATATATATATATATATATATATATATATATATATATATATATATATATATATAATTTATATAATATATATATAATATGTATATATACATATAATATATATATATGTATATATAAATATAATATATATATGCATATATAAATATAATATATATATATAACATATATATATATATATATAATTTATATAATATATATATATATAAGTTATATAATATATATAATATGTATATATACATATAATATATATAATATATATATATATATATTCATAATATATATAATATGTATATATACATATAATATATATAATATATATATATATATTCATAATATATATATATACATATATATATATATATATATATATATATATATATATATATGTATATATTCATATCTTACATACTAAAATAAGAAATTGGTTGAATAAAATAATCTTCGATTTTTTTCATTAAAACGCCAATTTCACTATTTGACATCATTGATGTTTAGAGGATTAAAAGTAAAAAAACATAAACGAAAATCAAAACAAGAATTTCTTTTTGCTAAGCTATTTTCATTTACCCCCACCCCCAGTCTATAAAATAATATTTACATTTTTTCCCGCCCTCAGTTGAAAAAAATCTCTACAAACAGACCTGATTGACTTGGCTAATGCAATCAAAACATTCAGAAAAATAAAGAAAATAAAAACTAATAAATAAAATGACCCCAGTGAATTACGCTCAACCATAAAAATAAAACGCTCCTAACCCCATTCTCTATTTCTCCCCCTTTCTCTGTATCTCTATGTCTCTCTTGTTCTCTCTCTTCCTCCTTCTCTTTCACTCTCATTCTCTCTCTATCGATTTCTATTTTCTCTCCTCTCTCTTTATCTACCTTTCACTTTTTTTCTCTCTCTATTTCTATTTATGAAAAACGAAAGTATTTCAAATACAGAAAGGAAGATGGCGATTGGCGAGTGTAACCACGCGGACACGGAGACATTTTTCATTCATTTTCTTTGGCAGAATATATTTTTATTATTATTAGTGTTGTAGTTGTTGTTATTATTATTATTATTATTATTATTATTATTATTATTATTATTATTATTATTATTATTATTATTATTATTATTATTATTATTATTATTATTATTATCGTCATCACTATGATTATTGTTATCATCATCACTATGATTATTAATATTGTTATTGTTATTGTTATTATTATTATTATTATTAGTATCATCATCATTATTATTATTATTATTATTATTATTATTATTATTATTATATAATTTTCGGATCATTGCCTTGGTCTTTGATGCTTTTGATGAAGCACAGGCTGTTGCCAGTTATTTTTTCTGACTTTTTCTCATTCCTAAACTTCTTAATCTTTAATTGCTTTTTGATTTCTACTGCCAGAGCGAAAACTATGTGAAATTTGAGAGTAAAACGTAGGGTTGTTGCCTTAAAATGCTATCAGTTTTGTGGCGAAAACCCATATCAGACGCTTTTTAAATGATCAGAACCGGCTCAACATTTTTACTCTAATTTTGGGGAATGTATCAGCGGATCTTCGAAAATGTTCATGCTTCGTCAGGGACCCCGTTTTTACTGTTTTATCTGTTGAGGATTATCTAATTATTAAATTTAATTTTAATTTTGTAATTCTAATAAACAAAAGGTAGACATTTCTTGAAGGGATATTTTTTGTGCAGTTAAGCTCTTTTTAGTTTGTTTAATACTAATCAATGTGAACTAAATGGTTAAGAATATATTTCATTTTATTTCATGTAATCATGTGATCTCATTAAAGTCGGCGGTAATATGACAAATAAATAGTATTTCGTGTTCTATTTTACCTCGTTAAAGAGAAACGCATAATTAATCCCCCTGGGAGAGTTAATGCAACTCAAATTTTGTACCTATAAAAAAGTTATGAAACAAAATGAAATGAAAAAAAAGTAAATTAATAATAATTAAATAGATTAATATGTATAAAATACTTGCATTCCTTTGAATTCACACAGAAAGTGGGTTCATACCTCAATAATGTTTACATTATAAGAGCTCAAAATATAAATATAAATTTTGAAATGTACCGAATTAATAAAAAACATTGTTACTTCTAACAATTATTTCTACCCAGAAAATATGTGTTTTGAGGCTGGACAGAGACACTTGTTTTAAGTAAATATATATATATATATATATATATATATATATATATATATATTAAATGGGAACATTTATAAAATCAGCATTCAACTTGCTTCTACTTAGTGTATTTGTAAAACTGCAAATTGTTTTGATGTTTTTTTACTATTTTAATTTGTATTAAGTTGTGTTTTGATAATATTCCTTTTAAGTGTTCTATTAAAAGAATGTTTCTCCTTTAATTAATAGTGGATTTAACAATTAATTACTTTTTCACTTTAAATACACATATATTTGTTAATTCTTCTTTGACATTCTTTCTTCTGATTGTACAAAACATATCTTTTCTATTAATGTGTGTCGTTTGTATACCTATACTCTTGCAGCATTTATTTCCCCTATTATGTTCCTTTGTATATTCGATTTCATTGATTTCTACACTGTTAGAAGTGGATTGTAATTACCATATATAAACTATCCCTCTATAAAGTTGGTGTCTATACAATAAAGAAACTTGATATCAATAAACATCTATATCGTTCCTAAAACAGTCGTACACATAACTGTTTATTACGTGGAATTCGTGAAACATATGTAAATGAATATGTCGTAAATATGTTTACCAAAATGTATAATATATATATACACACACACGCATATATATATATATATATATATATATATATATATATATATATATATATATATATATATATATATATATATATATATATATATATATATATATATATATATATATATATATATATATATATATATATATATATTAGACACGTACAAATAACTTAATACAAAACTAGCAAGGAAAACCTATTGATTTATTTTTAATCTATGCATCTCAAACGCCCAGCTCTGGTCCAACTGCGGATCTGACCAAATTGCTAGTTGAAAATGTGTTGCTTCACGTAGCATCCCAAATCAACTATTTTTTACCATTTAAAAGGGAAAATTATAATCACATCACGTCACTTCCATCACCACGGTGGACAAGTACGGGTTCGAACTGGGGAAAAAACTCAGCTGCTTTAAGACTCTTCTGATGATACTGTTAAACTTTGAAACTCATTCACTCATTTTTTATTAGAATACTAGCTTCGACCCCGGCGGTGCACGGAAAGTAATGATAATCCCTTGTGCTTCCGCTCGCAAACCTGGACACCATATCATAATTGTTATATTCTAATTTTTAAAATAATGTACGACATTAGTGTTTATGATTATCCAGAGTCAATGATGGTCCCACAATATAATAAAAGAAAACCTAATGCAAAATGATTTCTACCATTTTAATCGTTATGAAAGTTTATTCGAAAAAGTTATCGTTTGATCTTAGTATAGGGCTTATTTTTTCAACTGCATCCCTGGTATATTCACGTTGACACACCGATTCTCGTTAGATCACTGAAGTTAAGCAACGTTGAGCCTGGTCAGAACCAGATAGGCGACCATTTGGAGAATAGCAGGTACTGTACTGCAAAAAAAACTAACGTAGTTATCTCGCCTGATCGGCATATACCTGCAAGTGGGGACCGTTTGTCAATTTGATACTTCTTAGAAACTTCTCCTTCGGGAAGAAGTCGGTTCAACCCGCCTACGGTGAATGCCGTTTCGTTCGTTCACCCCGGTAAGCATAATAGGAATCAATAATTGTACACTAGTAACTTTAGATTAATCGGAGAGTAATTTGAATTGTGTGATGAAATTCCTTCAAAGATTTAATCTTTATTAAAAATAATTCAAACAAACAAACAACGTTTCTATTTTATATAAAAATAGTGATAATAAAATTAATTATGAATTCATTTGTATCAGTTAATAAATAGCACTTATCGATAATTACATTTCTTGTAAAATAGAAAACTTAAAACATCAAAAGATAAACAATAGATTTTATTTTACTTACACTAAAGACGAATGGTTTATGGACAACAGATGTTGTGTGAATTTGTTAACTTCATTTTTTATTTAAACTCTTTTATATGTACAGATGATCCCCCACCCTCACATCGAAAGAGAAATGTTTTGTATAATCTTCTTCGTGTTTTCGTCCATTATCAAGCACACAGAGGGAAGGGATCTGGGGTCAACGCTATGAATTATAGCGGACGCTTCTGGTGCTAGTCTTGTATCGAAGTGGGGGGCAGGTTGTAGTGGCTTTCTATGCACGACGGATCCAATATCAAAGGGTCGCCGGAATGCAAAATCCACCTACAGCAGAGAATTGCCTCAGATTTCATGTAACATATGTTCGGACGAAAATCTCTTACGGACGGGAGGGTTCAATAAATCTCGTGAGTGTCCTTTCTTTAGGAATTTTGTAAACAACTATTTGAAGTAAAACAAATATACGCACATGTGCACATACGTTTAATGTCCTGTTTATGTTACTACCAACTGCGTTATAATTGAGAAGTGTTCTCTATATGTTTGCTAATCACTTATAGGCTTCAGAACGACTCGGCAGAATTGCATCAAATATTTTATGAAGCAACCTCGAGATGTAAGGTGTGTAATAGAGTGGTGAAAATGTTAATAAATCTATTGCTGCTACTACTACTACTACTACTACTACTACTATTACTCCAAATACAAATAACAGTAAACACTTGAAGCTTCATAGATTATTGGTTAAGATTGCACAACATTTCGCATGAAGAATCCGTAAGATGTCGGGTGTGTCATAGAAGATTAAAAATGTAAATAATTGTACCACTACTTCTACTTATGCTGCCAATATTACTAACAGTAAACGTTTATATGCTAAAATAATATAGGTCAGAATTGGACCAGATTTGTCATGAAGAACCTTTGTCATGCCATATTTGAAATTAGGAGAGTCACCTTTAAACGAAGACTGCATATATATAAACACACACACATATATATATATATATATATATATATATATATATAACAGACATTTGCACCGTTAGTCCACAACATCGAACATCACCTCTACAAAACCAGGAAGGAGTATTACGAAATATAAAGGCTAATACCTTTTATTTGCCTACAGCTCTGTCGAGGCTTGTTATATCAAGCGAAATATTAGATTAAAAAAAAGTCAAAGTGAAGAAGAAAAAAAAAATATTCTGATTTTTTATTTTGATTTTAATGAAAAAATATCAGCATCTAACAGATGGTTTCTTATGAAGGCATTTTGCCTCTATCTTTATATTAACATTCAAAAGATGCTTAAAAATGAACTTTCCCAAATCTATTACTACCAGCGACCATGCGCGATTTAAGGTCAATTCAAAACAGACATTTGCACCGTTAGTCCACAACATCGGACACAACTTCTACAAAACCAAAAAGGATTATTACGAAAAAAAAGGTTAATACCTTTTATTTGTCAAAAGCTTTGTCGAGGCTTGTTATATCAAGCGAAATATTAGATAAAAAAGTCAAGATGAAGAAGAAAAAATGTTTAAAATTTTATTTTGATTTTAATAAAAAAAAATCTGCATCTAACACATGGTTTCTTATGAAGGCAGTTTGCCTCTATCGGAAAAAAGTGTACAAAATTAATAAACGTGAACTTACAATTTCGTGCTGAATTTATCGGACGATTTTAAAAGCAAAGAAAAGTAAATCCTAATTTCAGTTTTTTGGGGGATGATAGACTGCAGTAAATTTTCGGGAAGCATTCCTTTCTTCAAGCCTTCTATAAAGTGTGCCCAAGGCTCTTGAACATGGCGAACTAAAAGAATGTAGACCGCGAGGAAACGTTTTCGACTCCTATGAGTCTTTATTAGGCACGTGAGGAGTTACAGAAATTAAAATGTTTCCTCGCCATCTCAAATTGCAACTTGCGTCTCCTTATAATTGAAGCCTTAATCATTCGAGCAAACAAACATAGTATCCACCAATCTCGATATGAGGGGGTTGAAAGTATACTAAAATGATTTTAATAAAAAAAATATAAATACTGATTTAATAAACTGTCCTTATAAATTCACCAATTTTAAGTTGTGTAACTCCTCACGTGCCAAAGAAAGACTCATGGGAGCCAAAACCGTTTCCTCGCGGTCTCAATTGCAACCTGCACCTGTCCATAATCGAAGCCTTACACATATTGAGCAAACAAACCTAGCATTAACCAATCTCGATATGAAGTGGAGGGAACAGGTATATTAAAATGTTTTTTAAAAGATAATAAAAAATGATAATTTTTTTGTTAATCGACTTTCTTAATAAATCTACACACATATATATATATATATATATATATATATATATATATATATATATATATATATATATATATATATATATAATCTAGAGAGGAAAAACGATCAGAGTACTTATCTACATATATACGAGCATGATATATATATATATATATATATACAATAAACTTATTGTATAGTTTTATTTCTTGTCTCTTTCTCACTGTTTATATATATACATACATACATACATACATATATATATAATATATAATTTAGGTGGCTTTTCTGTATTTTTATATATATTATTATAATAATATCAATATATTTTTATTTTCCAATTTCTTTGGAAAATTAAACAGAACGAGCAACCATTTTTCACGGTACATTTTCATTTAATATTTCCAATGTTTGTTTTGGTTTGTCACCCCATGACCCTTAATCACAATCTGGGCACGAACCTATGGAAGGTTTTAAACCGAATAACAACAAAAGAGAAGAATATCCGAGTTATTCTTTTCTTCATTTAGTATGTAGCTTTGTTATTTTTGGATCCTCTTCGCTCACAACACGCATATCCAGTCGCTTTATTCCGTTAAACTTTTTATCGTAAGTTTGCCTTTTCTACACTCTTAACGAACGCCCCCTCCACATATATATATATATATATATATATATATATATATATATATATATATGATGTATATATGTATGTATATATATATATATATGTATATATATATATATATATATATATATATATATGATGTATATGTGTATGTATATATATATATATATATATGTATATACATGTATATATATATATGATGTATATATTTATGTATATATATGTATATACATATATATATACATGATGTATATATGTATGTTTATATATGTATATACATATATATAATGGGAAATGAAAAAGGTAAAACCAAAAAGGATGTTTTTTTTTTTAATATATTCATCAACGTTTCGTTTTTATTTGTAAGACTTCCTCAGGATGATAATTTAAAGAAAAATGTCATGCAAGTACGTGAAAATATTGGGTTGACATGATGGGTTGATGTGAAAAAGTAGTAGCTACTACTGGGTGCGCAGGCCGAGGTCCGGGCCTAGTGAAGCATGGAATGAGATTAGTGAGGATGAGTGAAATAGTGGAGGGGTGGGGGTGAACGGAAATAATGGGGATGACTTTTAGTGAATAAGTGGAGGGGTGAGGAAAAAGGAGGGGAGGGAGGAGGCTCTGTGATTTTGGTGAGTGGGTAATGTCATGGTTTTAGAAAAGATTTGAAAAAATGAAGGTGGTTTGAAAGTGGGAGGGGTAGGTGGGTTATAGTGTGAGATAAGTAGTCGAAAGGGTGAAATGGGTAGTAGATTGTTAATTTAATTGTCTTTTATTGCTCGCTAAATTTAGTATATCGTTGTATCAAATTAATTATTACTTTTTCGTCGAGTTTATCATTAGTGTGCCTTTTATTTTTGTAGTTTAGTAAGAAAGTGCCATTTTGTTGCGAGTTGGGTTCTTGTTTTTATCGTATATGGATTTTATTTATAATTGTATTTCTTGATTGCCTATTCTATTGGGGAAAGTGTTTCTGTTATGTTTACTATGCTGATAGTTTTGAGTATCGTCTTTGTCGGCCGGTTTTGCACGTGTATACAATGCTGAAGCGTTATGACTCAGAGCTTTATTATTTTAAGTACTGTATATATATATATATATATATATATATATAGAGAGAGAGAGAGAGAGAGAGAGGGAAAGATTCGTTCTGATGAGTCGCAGTAACGACGGAATACGTGTCAGCAGATAGCCATTTCATTTCTCTCCCTCTCTCTCTCTCTCTCTCTCTCTCTGTCTCTCTCTCTCTCTCTATATATATATGTATATATATATATATATATATATATATATATATAGCAATAGATGAAGTGAAAAAATAGAATAAGGTGCGAATCAAATTTTATTAGAGTTCAATGTTCAAGTAAAGTTCTTTAAAGTCCTTAACTCATGAGTTTTCAAAGAAAATCTTCTCCTCAGATGACCATTACCGCAATGACATTATTGCAGGTGATAAAAATTAAACTTTGGAAATATATAAAAAATATATATAAAAATACATAAAGGTATATAAAACATCAAATATATCGGCCCAAAACATACTTTTTGTAAAACTATACAGTTCATCCACGTCAACAAGTTTAAAATAGCTCCAGGCAAGATATCAAAGAGGTTGATTAAAAAATAATCCAAATGGTGAATGGTGGTCCAAAAATTCAAAAAGTTATCCAGGCGGGAAATTCGCTTGCTATCGATGCAGTGGATAGCAGTGAACAGTGTATTTAAGGTGTATGCAAATTAATAAAACGATAAGAAATATATATATATATATATATATATATATATATATATATATATATGTATTTATACAAGTTTTCGGGTCTTCGTAGAGTACGTATTCGACCGTAGTCAAGCATTTTAGATCATCGCAATCGTCCTCACAAGTTCGTTTGTTTTCTTCTCACTTTATTATTGCTTTCGTTTCAGGTGTTTTCATTGTTTTGCTCAGTAGTTTTTGCAAGATAACAAAAGTAAAAAAGAAAATAAACCAACTCTTTAAGACGATAGCGAAGATCGAAAACCTTGAGATGGCTGATACAAGAACTCTCAAATCCGTACCACACGTTTTACCACTGGAGACTCGCAAACCTGTCCGCCATGTCGAGACAGTAGTTTAAATTATTACGAAAAGAGAAAATCTCGTTGTCCTACATAAGACTTGCTGACTATATAAATATATATATATATATATATATATATATATATATATATATATATATATATATATATATATAGTCTAAAGAAGCTTGAGTTATTTTAAACAAAAAGACAAAAAAGAAGGAAAATGCAGTTTAAATTCCCAGAGAAACTAACTAAATCCAAAATAGTGTAGACTTAACATTTGTTGGAAAATTCATAAATAAATCTATTATATAAACGTCACCTGTCTGTATGTATGTATGTATGTATGTATGTATGTATGTATGTATGTATGTATGTATGTTGGTCTTCTCCTCCGATACTACCCAACAGACACTTACGCAGATGACATTATTAAAACCAGCCAGCCCCCAGACGTGCTATCTCTGAAAATTGGGGGGAAACGTTCATATTTTCGTATAGAAATGGCTCGAAACGTTGAGGGGGGGGGATGTTTTAAAAAATCAAGACATAGTACAAAAACGATTTGCGCATGCGTGAAATATATGTCACTTCCTCAATAAGACTATTTTGAACGCGCCAAATATGAAAAACGTAAGTTTACGTACTTTTTTTATTTGTTTCTGTAATCAACAATTATAAACAACTTAATTTTTATTTAAACAAAAAAATTCGCTAATATTATTTGTTTATTAAACGTATCGTAAAAAATATATATATATATGAGTTTATTATGCATTCTGTCCTCGTGGGGAGGCAAGTAATAACTGACACAAAAACATTTTTGTTTAGTTTTCCAACGTGAAACGCAATATATTTTAATAAATAAACAAAAAATAACCGTACATTGGCCTCACCATCCATAATCAACAATTAAGATCGATAATTTTATTTACAAATATTTCTATAACTTAATTTTTTTGTTTATTAAACGTATCGTAAAAAAAAAAAACACGATATGACTTTATTATGCAATCTCCCTTCGTGGGGACGCAAGTAAATATTTACTTTTCACTTCGTAAGCCAACCCCAAATAAAACGGTAAAACATTTATATGTACACATCTGACTGACAATTGTTCATTCCCCCCCCCCCAAAAAAAAACACAACAAATTAAAATATATTTATTTTATTCATCTAATTCAGCTCTTATCATTGTTGCTACAATACTAACGTAATAAGTTCAGAAACAAAAAAACACTTACAGATTTAGCGATTGTTATTCTATTATTTATTCTTTCTTCGTAGCATTTTCACGTTAGCAAACAGTTTAATTTATTTTGCACAAAGAATACACATCAAACATATGATATTATAATACATACTAAACAATATTCCAAATAACTTTTATATTTCGTAGGGGGGGGGAATTCAGTTTACACGTATTTTTCAATTTTTTTCATTACTTTACATAACAGACACGAGATTACATAATAAAAAAATTAAAATAATTATACTCTAACATATAAGATACAATTTTTTTAACGTTTTCCTTCTGTTAAGAAATATACACCTCAAGAATCAATATATACCAATAATTATACCTTTCACTTCTTTTATAAACAAACAAATATGTGACTTCTACACTATTTGGACCGGACTGATTAGTTTATACTAAGCAAATACTTTTTACAATTGGGATTTCAATTATCCTTTCATTTTTTTTTTTTAAACAAATCTGTGACTTCTATACTATTTGGTAGAATTCGTTTGTAAACTAAGCAAATACTTTTTACAAATGGGATTTCCATTAACGACTATTAGAAAAAAATATTCAAAAAACGACATCCTTGAATTTTATTGTAATAAATACGCGTGGACATGTATTCAATTTACACGGATTTTCTATTTTCGTCATCATTACACGTAACGGACATCGACTACCTATTAACTAAGCCGACGTAATCAAATACGAATTTGTAAACGTCGCTAATTAAATATGATATACTTCTACAAAAAACAAAATGAATAATTCCGATATTTCATATTATAATAATTTAAAAAAAAAAAACACCTAACAATTAATATAAAGATTTACATTTTACTTATTTACATGAAGTTAAAACAACTGTTACTTATACAGAATTTGAACTTTCTTAGAATCGTTTTAAACGATCACTATTGACTAATCACTAACTACTCATTTCATTGATAAATTTTCACTTCAGAAATTTCTGTTGCCTACTTTCAGAAACTTTTCATTCATACAATAAGATAAATCGATGACTTTACATTCAGTTTGGCACTTCCGGTTGACTCGGTGGAATGAATGGAACTCTTCAATTATTAAGTCCAAGTGACGTTTGAAATGCAGAACTACCCTTACTTATTACAATAAAAAATGTTCCCCCACCCACCCCCACCTAAATATATAAGACAGCGACTACATAATAACGTGCCACCCATTATAAATAATATTACAATATTTTTATAAATAATATTACAATATTTTTAAGTATAAAAACTCATCCGACATAATCAAATATGAATTCGTAAACGTCGATAATAAAATATGATACACTTCTTTTTAAGGCATTAGAACTTTACACGATAAAAAAACAATTGACAAATTCAGATATTTTCCATTATAATAAATTTACAAAAAAAACATTAAACTCACAAAAAAAAATTAAAAAAACAATTGCTGAAATTTTTTAATAAACACTTACTCTGTCTGTGATAAGGGGGCCTTTTAAAATTAAAGAAGCCTACAGAGCCACATTAAAATCACCCCCCCCCAAACTGCTGCCCTTATATTAAATACATTTTCTTCTTTTTTCAACATACACTAATTGACATTAATTTAGACTTAGATTTACCCGTGAGGCGGTGGCAAGCGACATGTTGTCGATAGTGTTCACCACTCGACTACAACAATATTTCTGTTTCGCACTTACTACAATAACTTCCAGTAGTATTTACTGACCAACACCTCAGATTTGTTTGCCTTTCAAGCTCCAAACGGAAACAGAATTTACGTGCTTTAAATAGTAATTAATGCCCCCCTTCATTTGCCCAATTGATACACATCAGAAACATATTACATACAATAACATATCCTTTGGACTTTTAACACAATACATGGTTCAGATCAAAATTGGTTTAATTTCTTGCAAATCAGACGTGACTAACCTGCCACATTTTCAAGATTTTCATAGCAAGAGTTTTCCATCTAAAGCTAGGTATCCTTATCCAACTCCTAACGAAAGGAAACATTTTAGGAGTGGTCATAGCATACATGTACACTGTTGAGTGGCAGAAAAGAGGATTGCCACATGCTCATTGTCTGGTTTGGCTTCAACAAAAATTGAGATCCTCTGACATAGATTCAGTTATCAGTGCAGAAATTCCGGATCCAGTGGCAGATCCGCTTTTACATGATATCATTAGGCACCATATGATTCATGGACCATGTGGAAACATAAACAGATGTTCACTCTGTCTCAAAGATGGACACTACAGTAAGAGATATCCCAGACACTTCTTGAGTGAAACTCAATCGGATACAAATGGCTACCCACAATATCGACTATCTCCTTTAGCTGGAGGTTTTGAGACGACAGTTACCCTACCTGGCAACATAACGGTTCCTGTAGACAACCGATGGGTTGTACCACATAATAAACTGCTTTGTAAGATTTTTGATGCACATATCAATGTTGAATACTGCAACAGCGTGAAATCAATAAAATACATTTTTAAATATGTAAATAAAGGTAGTGATCAAGCTATCTTCACAATTGAAAGTAATGCTCATGATGAAGTTAAGAGATACGAAACAGGACGTTACATATCAACCAATGAAGCCATTTGGAGAATACTTAACTTTCACATACATGTACATCATCCCCCAGTTATTCACCTATCAGTTACTCTAGAAAATGGACAGCGGATATACTTTACTGAAAGTACTGCAGCAGATAGAGTTGCAAATCCACCTACAACCACTCTAACAGCTTTCTTCAAATTGTGTCAAACAGATTTTTTTGCACGTACACTTTTTTACTCGGAAGTTCCACTTTATTATACCTGGGACAGTAAAACTAAGCTCTTCAAGCGACCACTGAACTGTGTAGAACACAATAAAAATTCCAATATTCATTGTCACCATGTTCTATTTCAGTAAGTAACCAATTTCAAACTCATCAAGAGTTTTCAGAATTCTAATTTCATTTTAACTACATTTTGTTTATACAAATTACCAATTCTAAAATGACAACTCTCCCAGAGTTTAGAATAATTAAATAATGAATGATGCCCCCCCCCCCGAGTTGAGAATAATTAGAAAATGAATGACACATCCACCAGAGTTGAGAATGACTTAAAAATGAATGACACATCTCCAGAGTTGAGAATAACTAAAAATGAATGACAGTTGAGAATTGACTAAAAGAACATGGTTTTGGTTGCTTAACATCCAAACATGCCTCCCAAAATTCAACCTCTGGTCCCCGTTCTGCGAGGTGGTAACAGGGTAAAACAGTGTAAATGCTTAGGAGGTTATGGATGCAACTTTACACCAGTTCTTATAGCCCGTTTCACTCTGTATAACCCTGGCTAACGAGGCTCTGGTAATGTATTCTTCAACTATTTTGTTTCAAACAAGTATTTTTATTTGCTTGCTATTTATTCTATTAGTTTATCGATGTTACATTCAATAAACAGCATGTGTATCATTCTATTAACTATGCAACACCATATAAATACTGCTACATGATATAAACCAAACCATGCACACAGATGAAGCAAGGGAGACAGTCGAAGAGAGAGGGGAAAACGGTCATTATCAGAGAAAATATTTTTGTTTACTTTTTTGGTGCACATTCTTTTTTTTATAATTATTTTCACTTTCTAACTAAATGTTTGAAAACTATTAGCATTGAAACTTAGTGAAAACAATGGCACTTTGGTGAGAAGTGAAATGACTGTATAGTCCCATTGAGACTCCCTCGTGAATATAGTAAGGCACCTCACCCAACAGGCAATAGTAAATACATCTCCTATTAGAAAGTTACACAAAGGAAAACGTCAACACAAATTTACACTAGAGTATTGATTTACTCTTCTCCAGGAGTTAGGCACAAGGCCAGTTTTTATCTTACTCCCACAAGTCTGGTTGGGAAAGTGGGGTTTAAAAATTGCCTGGGCAGCCCTGTCGGCATTCCCCGGTAGGGGCGCCTCAGGCAGTAAGCAATAAACTTACTCCTCCCCAAAGAGGGGAGGCAAAGCCTGGGAAGGTGGACCTCCTAGAACTGCACAGGACAGAGCCATAGACCGGCGTAAATCAAGCCCCGAAGGCCAGACGATACCAGTTTATCGGGTGCAGTATCCATCGGAACAGATACTACACTTTGATCTTAGCCAAAAGGCGTTATTTAACCCCTACCCACAATAGCAATATGTGACACAAGGTTGGAAAGTGGGATTTGAAAAGCCAGCGCTCGCGAGGGTGAGCACTCTGGCCATTAAAAATTTCCTGGGCAGCCCCGTCGGCATTCCCCGGTAGGGGCGCCTCAGGCAGTAAGCAATTAACTTACTCCTCCCCAAAGAGGGGAGGTAAAACCTGGGAGGGTGGACCTCTTAGAACTGCACAGGACAGATCAGACCCAAAGATCACTGATCATCACAAACGAAGGACTGTTCTTGCAATAATAACTACGTCATAGCTCTCATGTTTTTAATTATCTATTCCTCAAAATCATAAAAGAAAGAACATACTTTGGGGTGGATTCTTGATGATAGCAAGTCACTAATAAGAACTTAACACAAACATTTCAGTACTTTCATATTTTGAGTTTTAAAAAGTGATTATTAATGATGTACATTTTTAGCCACATCATTTTGATTACTGTACTAATTCAATTGAATAATATATTTTCTAATTTTATCTTCCATTTCAGACAATTTGGTTGTTTTTCCCAATTACATCTTTCATTTAAGTGAATTTGCCTACTTAGTTTCATTAACCACACAATCAACCTGGAGATTTCGATGGTGACAATGTAGCTTGAAATTTATTTTTATATTCTTTTATATAAAATGAAGACTATAGCAAAAATCTTATTACAAATAATCAAAATGAGGACGGTTAAAAAAACGGTTTATTACTAAAACATCACGGTTGAACAATGTGTTTCTGTGATTGATATCATTAAGTGCTGCAGTTCCTTTTGTAAATTTGTGTTTTTATCTTTTGACACAATTACACATTCTCAAAAGACACATTAAAATTAAAATCACCCATTTAAATATAAAATTGTTTTTGTTTTTTTTTCATTATATTCTTGCTTGAAAGTGGTGAACAAACTTAAAATAAATGTGTTTCAATATATTGAGCAATAAACTAATCATTTTTCATAAATATGTTAAGCACATTTTTTGACTATTGTTTTGTTGTTCATGCCTAGGTTTATAATCTGAAACAAACTCAGGAGCAATAAATTATTACTGCACTAGGACACTTTCTAAATGTTATATTTTGTAGAAAACACTGATCAGTTCCCTAGATGCAACAGATGTGTGCAATAATGCAGTAGGACACTCAAAACATAGTAAATGCTGCATTCGGATGTATTTAATACTCTAGATAGAGCAAGTATGTGTTAGAATATAGTGTGACTCTTAGTATGTCTTATGGTGAATCTAACAGAGCACAATATCATAGAGATAGCATGTGTGTAATTTACTAATGGATATATACTAAATCAGTAACTGTTCAATATGTTAGATAGAACAGTGTAACACTTGGTAAGGTGTACCTGCTTAATCTGTCGGTGTTCTTTACCCTAAATACAGCAGTTTTCTGTAAATTCGGTCTATTCTACTTTTAACTAGAATGATCAGTCACCACAATACCACATTTACTCATAACCTTATATTTGCTTTTTGCTTTATTGAACAAGTTGTAAACTTTCATTCTTTTTAGTTTTTACGGACGTTAACCAAACACTTAGACTGGTACCGACTTCAGTTACCAATTAAGGGTTGTAGCATCCATCTGAACAAATACTAAACTTTGAATTATTTACTTGCAGAAAATATGAAAAAATTACATTCAAAACAAGGCTTTCAAAAGTGTTCTAAAGTAATAAAAATGTATATCCTACTATAACTAGAATGTTAGTCACCACAATACCACATTTACTCATAACACAAATTAGACACAAGACCATCAGAAGTGTGGGAAAGAGTGTCGTCGGTCATCATTGTTCTAACATATGAAAAAAAATTAATATTTCTATGTTTCCCCAGCTAAGACATTTGTTGCTGAGCAAGGTTAGTGGAAGGTTAACATAAAATAGTAAATTCTTTACAGTAAGGTAACATTGGCATTTTCCCTTTAATGTTATCAATAATTAAACACTGCTTTTAATGTTATCCAGTAAAAGAGAATAGCAAATCAGTCAGCATTTTTTTACATTGAAATTTAACAAGTTCTAGGCGCTTGTTTGTGATAGTGCTCTCTTGGCCTCCTTATTTTAAAAGTGCTCATTATCCTACATAGAACGAGTGTTTAATTAAATATAGTGCAATATCCTAGATAGAGCAGGTGTGTTTATTATACACACCATAGCACAGGATTAAAAAAAAAAAATGATGTTCGGGAAGCAGTCAAACAGTTAAACAGTCAAAGCTGGAGGTTCGGGAAAAGATTCAGAGCTTGCAGTATATGAAAGAGTCACCCTGATGATTAAGGAGTCGGAGCCAGCTCTTCAGGAAGTAGTCAGGTCCTAATTGTTCGGGTAGGAGTCAGAGCCTGATGTTCAGGAAAGAGTCAAGGCCTGGAGTTCAACCCGAATGGAATATTACGGAGTCTGAGTAGAATGGGATAGGAAGGGTCCCCATTGTTAGCACTATTATTTATATTCATATAAAATAATGTCTCGATCGGTGAATTTAAAAGAAAAAATTATTCTTCCCCATTGATACCATTTATTATATTCATATAAAATATTTAATCGGTGATCAACTTAGGTTATTTAATCTAACGTACACAAACATGAAAGAAGTAAATAGACACCATTATTATCATAAACAAAGACTGCTGTCAGAGGGGCCCGATCGACCTAGGTTATTTTATCTAACATACACGGACATGAAGAAGTAAATAAACAAACACCCTTATTAACATTAATAATGAAGACAAATATGGTACTTTTAATAGAAATGTTACATTTTTACTCCAGGGAATGGAGAGGTAGTGCAGAGTTTAGGGGAGGCCGGTGATAGTGTAGCCAGGGTGAATTGGCAACCATGTACGTGACATCTTTTACTCCTGGCAACTGTGGAAGGAGGGCGACTGGAGAAGTGATCCCCTGTGCAACGCCAATAGGTACGTATATAGTATGCGCACCGGGGCTGTAATAGGTACGTATATAGCATGTGAACAGGGATGGCGATAAGTAAGTACATACCATGCGCACCTGGGCGACAATAGATACGGATTTAGCATTCACACCAGAGTGGCGATAGGTACTTATATATTATGTACCTATATAGAAGGCACAGACAGAGGTGGTACTTTTTATAGAAATATGTCATACTTTTGCCCTGGCCAACGTAAGAGGAATGGTGGAGAAGAAACAGCTTTCGCAAAAGGCAAAATGAGAAAGTAGCTGTGAAATTGGGCGACCAGAGAAGAGAAAAGTAGAAAGATAAAGAGACGGCTATAGAGAAAGGGAGAGAAATCGAAGTTTGAATATAAAGATGTTGAATATAAAGATGTTACACACGTGATTTTTCTTCTATTCAATAACCTGAGCAACGCCGGGTAGCCCTGTCATCATGTTCTTTTTCAGTAAGTCACCAATTTCAAACTCCTCAAGAGTTTTCAGAATTCTAAATTCATTTTTACTCCGAAAATGACCTAAAGTCTAAATCAGTAAGAATCTAAAATCAACGAATAAACAAAACAAAATTGACAACTGAAATGTGTAAAACACAATAAAAATTCCAATATTCATTGTCACCATGTTCTATTTAAGTAAGTCACCAATTTGAAACTCCTCAAGAGTTTTCAGAATTCTAAATTCATTTTAACTACATTTTTTTATACAAATTACCAATTCTAAAATGACAACTCTCCCAGAGTTTAGAATAATTAAATAATGAATGATGCCCCCCCCCCCCTGAGTTGAGAATAATTAGAAAATGAATGACACATCTACCAGAGTTGAGAATGACTTAAAAATGAATGACACCTCTCCAGAGTTGAGAATAACTTAAAAATGAATGACAGTTGAGAGTTGACTAAAAGAACATGGTTTTGGTTGCTTAACATCCAAACATGCCTCCCAAAATTCAACCTCTGGTCCCTGTTCTGGGAGGTGGTAACAGGGTAAAACAGTGTAAATGCTTAGGAGGTTATGGATGTAACTTTACACCAGTTCTTATAGCCCGTTTCACTCTGTATAACCCTGGCTAACGAGGCTCTGGTAATGTATTCTTCAACTATTTTGTTTCAAACAAGTATTTTTATTTGCTTGCTATTTATTCTATTAGTTTGTCGATGTTACATTCAATAAACAGCATGTGTATTATTCTATTAACTATGCAACACCATATAAAAACTGCCACATGATATAAACCAAACCATGCACACAAATGAAGCAAGGGAGACAGTCGGACAGATAGGGGAAAACAGTCATTATTAGAGAAAATATTTTTGTTTACTTTTTTGGTGCACATTCTTTTTTTTATAATTATTTTCACTTTCTAACTAAATGTTTGAAAACTATTAGCACTGAAACTTAGTGAAAACAATGGCACTTTGGTGAGAAGTGAAATGACTGTATAGTCCCATTGAGACTCCCTCGTGAATATAGTAAGGCACCTCACCCAACAGGCAATAGTAAATACATCTCCTATTAGAAAGTTACACAAAGGAAAACGTCAACACAAATTTACACTAGAGTATTGATTTACTCCTCTCCAAAAGTTAGGCACAAGGTCAGTTTTTATTTTACTCCCACAAGTCGGGTTGGGAAAGTGGGGTTTAAAAATTGCCTGGGCAGCCCAGTCGGCATTCCCCGGTAGGGGCGCTTCAGGCAGTAAGCAATAAACTTACTCCTCCCCAAAGAGGGGAGGCAAAGCCTGGGAAGGTGGACCTCCTAGAACTGCACAGGACAGACCCATAGACCGGCGTAAATCAAGCCCCGAAGGCCAAGACGATACCAGTTTATGGGGTGCAGTATCCATGGAACAGATACTACACTTTGATCTTAGCCAAAAGGCGTTATTTAACCCCTACCCACAATAGGAATATGTGACACAAGGTCGGAAAGTGGGATTTGAAAAGCCAGCGCTCGAGAAGGTGAGCACTCTGGCCATTAAAAATTTCCTGGGCAGCCCCGTCGGCATTCCCCGGTAGGGGCGCCTCAGGCAGTAAGCAATTAACTTACTCCTCCCCAAAGAGGGGAGGTAAAGCCTGAGAGGGTGGACCTCCTAGAACTGCACAGGACAGATCAGACCAACAGACCGGCGGAAACCAAGCCCCGAAGGCCAAGACAATACCGATCTATGAAGTGCAGTATCCATCGGAACAGATACTACACTTTGATCTTAGCCAAAAGACGTTATTTAATCCCCACCCACAATAGGAATATGTGACACAAGGTCTGAAAGTGGGATTTGAAAAGCCAGCGCTCGAGAAGGTGAGCACTCTGGCCATTACAAATTTCCTGGGCAGCCCTGTCGACATTCCCTGACAGGGGCGCCTCAGGCAGCAAGCAATTAACTTACTCCTCCTCAAAGAGGGGAGGTAAAGCCTGGGAGGGTGGACCTCTTAGAACTGCACAGGACAGATCAGACTCACAGACCGGCGGAAACCAAGCCCCGAAGGCCAAGACAACACCGATCCATGAAGTGCAGCACCCATCGGAAAGATACCACACTTTGATCTTAGCCAAAAGGCCAAGCTATTTTACTACTAAACAATATCTTAGTTCTGTTTCAGTTTGGAATTGCTTAACAGCCTGAGACCCCCCAGTACCAGAAAATCTCAATTGAAGCAGCCTTTTTCAATAGAGTACAGCATTTGTTCTTTGTAATTTTATATCTTTTACTACAAAACTATCTATTTTTAAACAAACTGCATTTTATCCTTTTCTATTCACAATTCAGAACACCTTTGAAATAGATTCCTTTATGTTCTATATATTTGATGCTTTCTTTCCTTCAGATTTGATTATCAGAGTCCGGCTATACCACAATTTGAATTAAGAGAAATTCAGACTACCCATTACTTTATGCATGGATTAATAGACACTATTTATTCTTATAAACACAGGACTCACTGCTTCAGTTATTTTTTTTGTGAGTGTGTAATCTCTATGAACAATTTCTTTTTACTACATGACTTTAGTTTGATGTATGATTAGTAAAAAAAAAAAGAAGATCACTGATCATCACAAACGAAGGACTCTGTTCTTGCAATAATAACTATGTCATAGCTCTCATGTTTATAATTATCTATTCCTCAAAATCATAAAAGAAAGAACATTCTTTGGGGTGAATTCTTGATGATAGCAAGTCACTAATAAGAACTTAACACAAACATTTCAGTACTTTCATATTTTGAGTTTTAAAAAGTGATTATTAATGATGTACATTTTTAGCCACATCATTTTGATTACTGTACTCATTCATTTGAATAATATATTTTCTAATTTCATCTTCCATTTCAGACAATTTGGTTGTTTTTCTCAATTACATCTTTCATTTAAGTGAATTTGCCTACTTAGTTTCATTAACCACACAATCAACCTGGAGATTTCGATGATGACAATGTAGCTTGAAATTTATTTTTATATTCTTTTATATAAAATGAAGACTATAGCAAAAATCTTATTACAAATAATCAAAATGAGGACGGTTAAAAAAACGGTTTATTACTAAAACATCACGGTTGAACAATGTGTTTCTGTGATTGATATCATTAAGTGCTGCAGTTCCTTTTTTAAATTTGTGTTTTTATCTTTTGACACAATTACACATTCTCAAAAGACACATTAAAATAAAAATCACCCATTTAAATATAAAATTGTTTTTGTTTTTTTTTCATTATATTCTTGCTTGAAAGTGGTGAACAAACTTAAAATAAATGTGTTTCAATATATTGAGCAATAAACTAATCATTTTTCATAAATATGTTAAGCACATTTTTTTACTATTGTTTTGTTGTTCATGCCTAGGTTTATAATCCGAAACAAACTCAGGAGCAATATATTATTACTGCACTAGGACACTTTCTAAATGTTATATTTTGTAGAAAACACTGATCAGTTCCCTAGATGCAACAGATGTGTGCAATAATGCAGTAGGACACGCAAAACATAGTAAATGCTGCATTCGGATGTACTTAATACTCTAGATAGAGCAAGTATGTGTTATAATATAGTGTGACTCTTAGTATGTCTTATGGTGAATCTAACAGTGCACAATATCATAGAGATAGCATGTGTGTAATTTACTAATGGATATATACTAAATCAGTAACTGTTCAATATGTTAGATAGAACAGTGTAACACTTGGTAAGGTGTACCTGCTTAATCTGTCGGTGTTCTTTACCCTAAATACAGCAGCTGTCTGTAAATTCGGTCTATTCTACTTTTGACTAGAATGATCAGTCACCACAATACCACATTTACTCATAACCTTATATTTGCTTTTTGCTTTATTGAACAAGTTGTAAACTTTCATTCTTTTTAGTTTTTACGGACGTTAACCAAACACTTCGACTGGTACCGACTTCAGTTACCAATTAAGGGTTGTAGCATCCATCTGAACAAATACTAAACGTTGAATTATTTACTTGCAGAAAATATGAAAAAATTACATTCAAAACAAGGCTTTCAAAAGTGTTCTAAAGTAATAAAAATGTATATCCTACTATAACTAGAATGTTAGTCACCACAATACCACATTTACTCATAACACAAATTAGACACAAGACCATCAGAAGTGTGGGAAAGAGTGTCGTCGGTCATCATTGTTCTAACATATGAAAAAAAATTAATATTTCTATGTTTCCCCAGCTAAGACATTTGTTGCTGAGCAAGGTTAGTGGAAGGTTAACATAAAATAGTAAATTCTTTACAGTAAGGTAACATTGGCATTTTCCCTTTAATGTTATCAATAATTAAACACTGCTTTTAATGTTATCCAGTAAAAGAGAATAGCAAATCAGTCAGCATTTTTTTACATTGAAATTTGTCAAGTTCTAGGCGCTTGATTGTGATAGTGCTCTCTTGGCCTCCTTATTTTAAAAGTGCTCATTATCCTACATAGAACGAGTGTTTAATTAAATATAGTGCAATATCCTAGATAGAGCAGATGTGTTTATTATACACACCATAGCACAGGATTAAAAAAAAAAAACTGATGTTCGGGGAGCAGTGAAACAGTGAAACAGTCAAAGCTGGAGGTTCGGGAAAAGATTCAGAGCTTGCAGTATATGAAAGAGTCACCCTGATGTTTAAGGAGTCGGAGCCAGCTCTTCAGGAAGTAGTCAGGTCCTAATTGTTCGGGTAGGAGTCAGAGCCTGATGTTCAGGAAAGAGTCAAGGCCTGGAGTTCAACCCGAATGGTATATTACGGAGTCTGAGTAGAATGGTATAGGAAAGGTCCCCATTGTTAGCACTATTATTTATATTCATATAAAATAATGTTTCGATCGGTGAATTTAAAAGAAAAAATTATTCTTCCCCATTGATACCATTTATTATATTCATATAAAATATTTAATCGGTGGTCAACCTAGGTTATTTAATCTAACGTACACAAACATGAAAGAAGTAAATAGACACCATTATTATCATAAACAAAGACTGCTGTCAGAGGGGCCTGATCGACCTAGGTTATTTTATCTAACATA
>OY744527.1:60371097-60396097 GCA_963556195.1 Sepiola atlantica
AAAAAATTATAATGGGCCGGGCAGATTTCATTTTGCTCATAACTTCGGAATTAATTCTCTGATGTATGTCCATGATGCGGAAATTAATGTTACAAATACCAACACGCGTTTATGAAAAAAAAAGACTTTTATATGTACGGATGGCTCGAATACCCTATACTTTTCTCCATATCTGTGAAGATTAACCCGGTTTAATAATAATAAATAAGCAGTTAAATTGGAAATGTATATATGTATATATAGTCTCTACATAATACTTTTTCATCAGATCTCTTCAGTGCGGCTAGACCAGCTCGTGCCTCAAGCCTGGAGTGAAACTCAACCGTTGAGCTAACAGTCGGCGCTTTTACCCCTGCACTGTCACGCGACACTGGCTGAATGTAAATGAAATCTCAATGTAAACATTCTCAAGTGCCGAGAGCTCGAATTTGTTTTACCCAATGAGCTAGGCCTGTAAGCTTTTGGCAGTTGACGATGTGCTTACAAATAGAGATAGATAGAGAGAGAGAGAGAGAAAGAGAGAGAGAGAGAGAGAGAGAGAGAGAGAATATACAATATACACGTAAATTACATCGACCCATGAGAAAAAACAGAAAACATAAATAATAAAATATAGCATGAGACTCGACAGACGGCTTCAATGTTCAAGCGCATCTCCATATTTTTCATCGGAGACAGTTTCATGTCTAATATGACGTCGTTCCGCAACGAAAGAAAACTAAAACGCTTTGTATAACTTGCTACATAAAATATTAGAAGATTCATCAAATGCATATTTTAATATGCTTATTCTTGTTGGTTTCGAAATAAAATCCATAATTGAATGTAAAAAGTAGACATTTGAATCTTAAAATTTTGTTAATATTAATTAATTAGACAAGTATCAATTAGTAAAGTGTAACATTTTAATTAGTGCCTATCTAAATATGATCCGTTTTTGCGCACGTGTGTTTACTTTGTTGTAGTGTGGAACTTAAGCTTTGTATAACAGAATATACTCGACTATACAATTAGGATTTTAGTGATTGCCACTAAGAGAGACGTTCGTAAATGTTTCAGATAGAAAACCATAAAAAACATGTTATAATTAACAAATAGAGAAGGAACGAAGAAAAGGCACAGCAAAAAAAAATGAGTGAATATGATTGGATATGATATTGAAGGTAAACGTATATTATAGTTTTACTTCCGGTTCAATATTATTAGACTGGTCTGGTGTTCAAAAATGCAGCAGAAACGTAAACAATAGGTTTGTGTTTTATTTCTTATAAAAAATTAACCTTTTTTGGATTATTTAATGATGTTAACACACATATTTAAAAACAATTGATTGGGGACGATTTATTGAACATAATTTGATTTTTTGCTCACAATGAAAATAGGGCCTTATACTTTATCTAATTGTATTAGTTCGGGAATGTCCACATCATAACTTGAAATGTAAATAGCCTTTTTTACATAATTCGTAATGGTACCTATTAGGAGAAGCACGTCTTCTCTTAGATGATTGGTCGTATATGATTATACTAGTTCGGGCTGAATAAGGAATTAAGAGTAAAGTAGTGTGAAAATTAAATGAGTGAACAAGACTAGGATAGGAAATCAAGAGTATATGTATATGCCGTTTTCATTGTCAGCGCAGTTTTAATAGACTGGGTTAGGGTTAGAAGAGATTGAGAAACAGTCTAGGTTCTAGGTTATATGAGCGTCTCGTAAATAATATTTTGGAAGGATTTCCAAAGACAAGGTATGAAGCCACTTGATGTAATGAGCTAAACAAATACTTCTTTAAGGTAAACAAATAGCTAACGATAAGTGTTAGATGGATAAATTCTGACACAGAAAACACCAATTGTCCGCCCTTTTTCAGAATTATTGTATATGGAATGTTAAGATTAAATGACAAGAGAATGGAAAAGAGAGTTAAGAGGCTGTCGGAGCAAAGCCAAAGTCCACTTTCTACTCTTCTAAGAGTGCTGTACAAATGATTAAAATATAAATGTATATATATATATATATATATATATATATATATATATATATATATATATATATATATGTATATCTTGATAAGATTAAGCGCTACCATCCATATCATCCGTTTTCCGTCTTCATACGTTTGTTACGATCGCCGTGCATCTGCGAAGGCTGTAGAAGTCAGTTGGCTGCATGAAGGAAACTGGTGGGTGAGGTGAAATATACATACAGACAGCAAGGAGTAATTCACACGTGCTGATATATAGGAACTCGGAAAATTGTTTAAATTTTATATTTAATACAAAGTAATAAAACCCATATGTGTCTCTGACTGTAAATCTTTCAGTCTGAATGTTTTGATAACACAGGCATTGCCCGGGCATGGATAATAGAATAGAAGAATTAAACCAAATATGTGTAAAATCTCTCTTACAAAACAAACTCTTACTCTATTTTTCAATCCAAATGGCCCCTATCCCTCACACACACTCTCCGGTTACTAGTCGAATAAAACAGAAAGCAATACAAAGGCAAGGGAAGGGCAATAAAAACAAAACTTATTGATTGGTTTACCTAGTTTCAGTGTTGTTTTTGAAACAACTACGAAGAAGAATGCAAAGAAAACCTCATTTTGTTTACCCGAATGTCCTAATTTGTTCCTTCGTGACTCCATACTAATAAATATCACAGTATTTGTATTTATCATAATCATGAGAGAATTACTACTTTACTTATATAATAAATAACTAAAAAAACAATAACAATTATAATATGTATTAAGTAATGAGATCTGGAGTACGCAGTTGTCCCGTTAATTATCGCGCAACACTGGATGTGTCTGCTAATATATTATTACATAGGTTTCACTTCCCCAACACTATCCCGAAGACTCACCCTACATCTCTGCGACACTAGCTCTATATGCCAACACCTAAAAAAACATAATTGCACCCTCTCCTAATATAGAAACATCCTTGTTAACAATACCAAAATAATACACCACGATACCAATATCAAAAAATTTAAAATACTCGACGCCCTCTACATAAATCTAAACATCCCGCAATTAATAATGTCAATTATGAAACTAGTCGCCACATTTTAAAGTGTCTAGCATAATAATTAACATTACCAAATTCTTAGCCATCAGGTAGTTATGCGTTTGAATTGTATGCACTTTCTTTAACGTCATCAATTTCTTAACGGTTTAAACAGTCAAACTTTTAAATCTCTCATATGTGTAGAACGCCATCACGCTCTCATGTACATTCTAACTGTACAGACGCTTTTTCAAGTTATAAACTACTTGCCGTTATAATTAAAAAATGAGCACAACAGTAAAGTCATAATTTGTAAAGACACTAAAACTAATACCGCCTGAAGATGATTTGACGATTCAAATCGAAAGTACTTGCAAAAAAGAAAAAAGAATGAAACAAGAAACCCATGGATCATATTTACATCAATTTGACCGAAACATTAGATGGATAATTCGGAAAATTGAAAAACTAAAAATAGTCGCATCAAACAAAACCACTCCGTGTTATTTAATAATGTTTGCCTAAATAATATATTATTAGTAGATGGACTGATAGAATTTAGATCCACTTTCTTTTATTAAACGTTGAATTTTCGCGGACCCTGCTTCGTTTACATAAATAAAATGCGGAATGTTATTTAGGCTGTTTGAATCACTTGCTGAAAATGGTTAATCAATGACATTTTCAACTTTTGCCAAGAACTCAGCAGGTTTGCGAATAACACGTATAACCTTCAACGGGATTGCAGGAACTATTTTTGGTTAGACAAGTTTCTGTGCCGTCAGAACATATAAAACTCTAAATGTTTTAAGTTTGCTGTGATTGTTCATGCTTGAAGATTAATGTACAGCCGTTCTATGTTAGACACATTTTGGTGGAACTAACGGAATGCCGAAGAATATTTGTTTTCTATTAACAGAACAAAAACGACAGTGAAAGAAGGAAAAAGGGGGGGGGGAAGAGAGTATATATAGCATTAAATTGTGGCAGGTTAGAGTTTGTAATGCCAGTTATATTATTTTCAAATAAAAATTCAAAATCCAATCTTCGCCTTTCTTTTCGCTATATCCTTTTCTTACTCATTTTTTTTGTTTATTTACATCTTCTCTCTAGCTTTAGGTATGTGCTCATATTCCCTATTGTTTATAGTAGACTATTCCAATCTTCTCTTTTATGCTTAGTTTTATTACATTTGGCTGTTAAACAACAGAAAAAAGAGAGAGTGACTGGGGCGAGAGTTATAGAACTCGTCTAAATTAAAAGCATGGCAGGCCAAACAATATACAGCGAGATAGGATGAGAGTAATAGAGTGAAACTTAATAAAAGATGAGTGATTAGGTGATTACATTGAAAACTCCGGCTAATTAGAACACGTAAATTTTTTTTTTTCAAACATCGGCCAATTACAAAAGAAGACACATTTTAACATGCATATTGTTGAATTAAAGTACATATGAAAAATGCCTTAGGGGAAAACACGGACACCTCAGCTTTTGTTCATATATATATATATATATATATATATATATATATATATATATATATATATATATATATATATATATATATGTATGTTTGGACACAATAATATAAGCACCATGTGAATTTTGCATCAATTTAGAACAACTACAAAAATTACAAAAAATAATAAAATGTTTGGTTCAATATTTTTATTTATAGTTATTGTTGTCCTGAATTAATTTATTAAATTATTTTTTTTAATTAAGATAGTGCATATTAGTAAGAAAACATTAATCTACCGATCTATCCGATTTTCAGATTGTTGTATATATATATATATATATATATATATATATATATATATATATATTCGTACGCCGAATTCTTGTTGGTTTAAAATTTTAAGAAACAATGTTCAAATTATATTAATCTGAACTAACATATATATATATATATATATATATATATATATATATATATATATATATATATATATATATATATATATATATATAACGACTATCCAAAAGAATTAACTTTCTATGCAAAGGATCAATTTTACTTCCAATCAAAACACATAACTGCATTCACTTATCCGACTAAGAAATCACTGAACATCAAACTAAATCCTCTAAACCTTGGCTCAAATCGGTACAACCACCAAAAGAAATAAGTTGAAATCCAACTATCATCCCACATTTCACGGGTTCTTTATACCACACGTAGTGTCAAAATAGTCAATACTTTTGAAGCATATCAATGAGTTTAAGTATTATCACTTTTATCATTAGAAGTAATAGAAGAAGTAGTAGTTTAATTTTGTTCAATCCAGAGGCGAAGACTATAAGGTACATCATGTAGCAACAGTACAAATACAACATTTACGTGGACGCTAATACTTAATAAAGGGGTATACTTATAACTAATCCTCTTAGAACATCAGATGAAGTAAAGTAAACTCATCCACTGTACAAATATCGTGTTTAGAAGTGTGTAGTAGTCTGCGCACTCTGTTTGTTTGTCGAATTTTTGATATTTCAGTTATTTTTCAATATGGACCAAATACAACATGGCTCCTCTCTAAGTGTTGACCGTCCTGAATGTTGAACACATTTAATAACCAACATTTGAAAAGTATTTTAAATTTAAAAAATGTACGTTATTATTTGTATCAATCGCCGAGGAGATAAAAGAAAGTCACATATCCCGATATTATTGAATAATTGAATTTAACAAATATAATAATGAACTGTTACTAAAAGAATCCGCCTTTAAGCAAAGACTTTGTTTATTTGACAATTATTTTTCTGAAATCAAATACTACCTCAGTTTGTAAATATCTCCATGTTCTACAAATTTCTATCTCTATCTTCTTGTCCGTCTGCCTTTCTTTCACTCTCTCACTCTCGTCCTTTCTCCCCATGACCGCCTCAGATTGTCATTCCCCTGCACCGAATAGAGCCGAAATCTCAAAACGACGTCGTATGTAGGTAAAATAATAAAATATCATTTAATATTGTTAGAAGCTCTTTTAAATAAATTAAAGTCGAACACGGTTGGCGAGGTTAAAAATAGACATTCACCTAAAGCTTCAGTGCGATACTCCGACTAATTCATTGAGTTATATCAGATTGACTTTCAGCGTAAATATAACTTAATGTCTCCGTTATAAAGTGACTACCTCACATGGTCTAAAGGATTGAGTGAACACTTACAGATTAAAGGTGTCTCTGTGTACCAGGTTCGCGCCCCATGCCCGTCTGAGATTGTAATTTCCCAGCACTGATGAGAGCCGAAAGCTTGAAACGACGTCGTATGTACACAAAATATTGAAATATTATTTAAAATTATATATATATAATATTAAATATATATATATATATATATATATATATATATATATATATATGTATATATACATACATGTATATGTATATATATTTAGAATTTTCACTTAGAAGATATTTTATTCAGAGAAGACTGGGATTAGGCCAATAAAAATAAGTTCGATGATACTCGATTACAGGGTACAGAGCATTTATGTGTTTTTTTGAAAATTTATCAAAAAATTTCGTTCATCAATCATCACCACAAAATACTTTTTTCCTTTCAAAGTTTATTTATTTATTTATCAGATTTATCAAAATTAAAGAGTTTTTCCCTACACGTGTTTCTCTACGAAGCTGGTTATTGCTTGGCAGACTATCAGGATAATTATGTACCTGGAACAAGAATTTCAACAACTGACAATACCCAATGTGGTGTTGCCCTAATTGAGGTCATTTAAGAAGAAAACAGAGGAAAAAAGGAAAAGAGAAAACACTTCTTAAAAAAGTGACTCATAAGATTTTTGCATTATGGTTGCTACTATGCATAATAAACGAAATGTTTTGGTAAACTTTCAAAAACACACACAGACATATATATATATATATATATATATATATATATATATATATATATATATATATATATACATATATATTATACTAGACGTACATGTGTCACTTAGTTCACAACCACTAATAATATTAATTATATTTTGATTTTACAAAAAGTTCATATCTTTTAAAGAGATAATTATCTCTCTCTGTCTCTCTCTCTCTCTCTCTCTCTATATATATATATATATATATATATATATATATATATATATATAATCTACTGTGTGTGTATTTAGACAGCATTTTCTCATTCATGCAAAAATTGTTAAAATAACACAATTCGTCTGTTTCATTCTACTTTTTATTATTTTATTTTTCCAATGGTCTTTTTGGATTAAAATAAAAACAATGTGCAATATGTATCACGAACGCTTTTGATACTTCGTTGTCATCCTCAGGTGTGAAAAGCAAATGAACAAAAAAGCTGGATGATGAAGAGAATCTTTTAAATGCCAGTAGCGAAACGAGCAGAGTACGTTTTCGCATTGTTCCGGGAAAGACGTTGACAATTTTAATTCAGTGACATCGGAGTGGCATCATAGAATATAATCGCATCACGTTAAGCATTTTAAAATGTTGCTACTGGTTTCATAAGTGATTTAATTAATTGTAGGTTGCTGTGTTTTTATGTAGATAACTTCCAGTATTGTATTGTTTTTTTAAATTGGTATCGAAATATATATATATATATATATATATATATATATATATATATATATATATATATATATATATATATATATATATAACTGTGCTATACGTAGCGGGCGAATCAATCGCTAGATTCATGCTCATCCCAAACGTCAATCACTACAAATGGTTACAGACTTGTAATCTACACCGACATACTAAACTTACGAATGTAAGAGGAAGACATATATCGCTTTTAAATGTATTTTATTTTATTTGTCTACATTCTCACGATATTCATAACTTGGAGAATTTGATTCTTTTAGCCAGAATAATCTTTCTTTAGAAATTATCATTTTAGTTTAAATCATCATTCCCCCATCCGGTAGCATATATATATATATATATATATATATATATATATATATATATATATATATATATATATATATATATATATATATATATAAATAAAGAATAACAAATAATTTAAAATAAAAATATATAAAATGTAAAATATGAAACATAAAATATAAAATAAAATAAAACGATTATTTATTATTTTTGATTTTTGATTTTCAACCACGTGACTTTCCAAATTTTAATTTTAAATTTCTTTCCTTTTCTCCACATTTAATTCATTCCAAATATGATCTAAGGTTAAGATCGACTTTTTATTCAGCCTGATGAGATCGAAATGCCAGTGTAGCAGATTTTGTACATGTATGTGTAAATAAAAATAATCATATATATATATATATATATATATATATATATATATATAGAGAGAGAGAGAGAGAGAGAGAGAGAGGGAGAGAGAGAGAAAGAGTCGGAGTGATATGTAGCCATGCAGATACTGTTGTTTACGTAACTAGCTGAAGGTGTGTTAAGAAGAAATTCAAGAAATCTTGCATGATTCGTGTCTAATGACTATGGATCAAATTTCATTCAAAACTAAAATATTTTAATTTTTGAATTAGAGGCTGTATATATTGAAGTATAAAAACATATGAATGTCAAGCAAGCAAGCTACACAAAGAACGTTCATTATTCTATTCGCGAAGAAAATCATCAAGCTAAATGCTAAATTTTCATAATACTACTAATGTCTACTAGCGTATTGAGCACTGTTTTAAGTAGATACTGAAAAAAATATACGCAAGTAATTATATTACTTCATGTGTATTACGTCAAAGAGTAATAAATGTAATATATATCATAGAAACAAAAAATAAAGTGCCCAATCCTAGGTTTTACAAGAGTTATTTGAAAACTATATACTACAGATTCTTTTTGGTGTAACGTGGTTTAATTTGTCTACACATTCTGTGTTTCAGGTTAAACCGTCGTATATTGTCAGATTGAATCTTCAGTACCGTTCATTAGACGAAGACTACGATGAAAATAGTGAAAACAGGGGAAAACACAATTAACTGGTGCATCGAAAAGCGGTCCCCGCTTTTTGTGTTCCTCCATAACAGATAATCACCGTTCGTAAAGTGATGTATGTTGTTATTGCTTGTTTAAGGGAGATTTAAGAATCTGTTTTATTTTATTTTATTTTAATGATAATTTATTTAAAATGTGTTGCTACAAGTTTGCATTGTTTATGTATGTGTGTGTTTTGAAAAGGTTTTATACCGATTGTTTTTCGCGATTTTAAATTATCTTCGTTGGTATAGAGTTTTCTGTATTTATTGTTGGCTCAAGGGGGACTTTTTGTAATGTATTTCATTCATTGTTTTATTCAAATTTTATTTAGAGAACGTTTTTATTAGTATAAATTTTTAATTTTAGTTGTTTTTCATATGCATAATAATTTATATAACGATTTCCGATAGTTACGTGCTGGCTTGGGTGCGTATGTTAAAACTGATGTATGAAAGGATTTAATTTTGGAGAAATATATTAAACTGTGATCCTTATACTTATGTATGTGGTTAATTCGGAAATTGGGTACGTTATATTATGAAGAAGAGATATAATAATGAGATAAAATGGCGTATTCAAGATTGTCGCTGCGATTGTAGTGCTATTCATTGTCAACGAAAGATGTAGAGTGGGGCGAGTGTTTTGGAAGAGTTTGGTTTTTATTGTGGTGGTTTATGTCAGCTTTTGTTTCTCCTTACATATCAAATGTGGGTGTCTAATTTAAAGTTATGCTGATGCAAAATATATCGGACTATATAGAGTACGGTTTCTACCGTAGAAACGGAATGTCGACATCAGCACACAACAAATATATTACAATATATAGTTTTAAAATAAGATACTTATTTTATATATACGCATGTATCCACATTTTATTCTATATATATTAGGTAAGCTCTTCTAAGCCGGATAGTAAAAAAAACTCTACATGATGTCAAACAATGATACATTTCTTTTGTGTTATACTTATGAAGTATATATAGGACTTAATATAGTACGGTTTCTAGCCAAGAAAAGGCATGTCGACACCAGTACACACAAACATACACTATAATATATAGTTTTAAAATATAATACTCACTCTCTCTCTCTCTCTCATATATATATATATATATATATATATATATATATATATATATATATATAGTAAGTTATGAAAATATAGTCATGGCAATTAAGCTACACAGAGACTCCCGCGTTTCATCAACGTACTAAATCGTCAGGTTAAAACTTTAGCCTGACGATTCATTACGTGGATAAAACGCCGAAGATTCTATTTAGCTTAATTGCAATAAATATATTTTACTAACTTTATATATATATATATATATATATATATATATATATATATATATATATAATATACATACGCATGTATCCAGTTTTTATTCTATATAATTTACATTTACATAGGCTCTTTTGTCTAATCCGAAAAGAAAAAAACGGTACATAATATCAAACATTCAAACACTCCTAAATAGGTATATATATATATATATATATATATATATATATATATATATATATATATATATATATATATATATATATATATATATATAATTTGTGCGTGTCTGTGTGTAGATGTGTCTTTGTGTGTTTATGTGCCAGAATGTATTACATAAAATGTTAAATTAAGTCAGTTCCTTCTGACAACAGCTGCTATTGATCATGGCTGATATATAACAGTGGATAGGGTGAAAAAAGGCAGCCAAGAGAAACGTGCGGACAGGTAAGTTGAGCTAAATACAACCAGGTGAGATTTATTCTGTGAAAGGCCAACGATGTTGTGCAATGGAAACTTCCGTAATTATTAAGAAAAGCCAACTGAAAGACATTACTTCTGCATGGGTTTATACGCAAGCGTAAATACGTATCAAACGATTATGAGGCGAAAAATGCCCGAGTAAGGGGGGGGGGGGTAGGCAGGCTAGATATCAAACTGTGCGAAAGATAGAGTAAGAATTATTTTTAAAACGTTTAATAAATTATTAAAGAAGGTCGAGTAGACTTAAGATGCGACCATTCAATCTGCACGTCTTGCGATGGAAAGGTTATTTATTTATGTGACAGACTAAACATTCGTTTTCAAATGTTCAAGCCCTTTAACCCACATTTTAAACATATATAGCAAGGCTGTTCTCGCAGTCCACGTATCAGTGGTAATAATGATTGTCCGAGTATTTATTTTAGATGTGAATACTTATTGGTAGGGTTGGGAAATAGGGTAGGCGGAAGAGGAAAAATATAAAAAATGTAGAAGAGTGCAGGCGAAGAAAGTTTTCAGGGATAGTGTGCAGCAAACATCTCGTGCAAAGGTACTCGAGGAAGTTATAGAATCAAGTTGACTGACAGCTATAATATCCGTAATATACACAATCTTTCCTGCAATATTTACTTTACTCCATTGGTTGTGGCTTCCACCTGTCTCTAGAGACGATGGATAACCTTTGAAAGGAAATCAGTCCGAAGTGAAGCAAGATGTTCGCACACCTCTAGCAGTTTGTTTAATTCCCCCTTTGCCAGAAACATCGCTCATCGAATGTGAGGACTAAAATACAAAATAAGGGAATTATTGTTGATTCTTTCTCTATTGTTGTTACATTTTAGTCGGGATAACCCAATTCTGGACTACCCTTTAATATAAAAACGTCATTTAAATGTACCATATTTATTTATTTTTTGACAGTTTGGTAAGGCTTTGTGGTTTTACGAGACTTGGCCGTTTTAGGATGTATTTTAGAAAACCAATGCTTATTAGAAGCAATTCAATGTATACGATTAGTTTGACACAAAGTGCTATTTTACTCAAAGCTTGGGCACCAAGTTCTGTTTTCTAGCAGAGTCAAATCAGAACTAACTGTAATAGATTCATTTACATTTTAAGTCAAGCCATGGACTTATTTTTTAACCAGAATTGTAAAGTGTTAAAGTTACTTTCAAAAATGATACATTACAGACAGATTTAGTCGTTTTGCACTTTAACATTTCAACAATCTTTTCTTTATTTTTTTGTTTAACTGCCGATAAGCTTAGTATCTATTTCTTAAATTTAAATTGCAAAAAATAAAATGGAGATGTATATAGTATAGTGTAGACAAACAGCAGCGCATGTCTATTCCGCTGCGATTGCAACGCTTAATTATCTCTGCTTTTACGCTAAATATAACTGGATTATTGCATTTCATAGGATTGCGACAAATTGAAAAACTCAATTACGAAATGGATTTATTACTAAATAAACATAGGTGATACACATATTGGCAAAAGCACATGAAAGAATTCGTGACTAATACTGATATGATAAATGTAGTTCTGGTCGAAATAGGTAAGTGGCGCAATTCTACACTGCCTGAAACACACAGCTATTGTTCTACTTTTGAGTAAATATAGACTTTTGGCTTTACACTTTAAAAAAAAAAAATAAGAATAGAAGTTTGGTTTGCGTAAACAGGTACTAATGCGCAAGTTTTGTAAACATGACGTACAAAATAAATAGTTACTTCTAAAAGAACTAATATATATATATATATATATATATATATATATATATATATATATATATATATATATATATATATAAAGCTCTATTTCGATATTGAGCACATTTTATAAACCCGGTTTAAATTCTCTGGATTACCACCCTGTGGATACTTTTTACCTGGATTATTACCATTATTATATATATATATATATATATATATATATATATATATATATATATATATATGATTGCCACTTGTTTTTAAGAGAACGCCGTCACTACTAGATTGCAATGTCTGGTTGTGGGCACGCCTATGGCTCGGCAAGCACGTCTTACTAGTATTAAGAACCGCACATGTCGTCATTTCTTTCTCGCCGTGGGTCTTGTAGAGGTATCTGTATATGTAGATGACCATTGTGTGCGCTAGTACGACACGCAGAGCGCGCTCTCCTCCTATAAAGCTTCGTTACAGCCGAAGCAAGATAACTGAGAGACGATGTAGGACGATTGTTTTATATATATATAGTAATCCAGGTAAAGTAAACATCCACAGGATAAAAATTCATTTAATATTATTCGACGGATAATGTACATATTTGTATAAATAAAACAAATAATTATATCTATAAATACATACATATATATATATATATATATATATATATATATATATATATATATATATATATTCATATATAGTGTGTATTTAGGTAGCATTCTATCATTTACGCAAACATTGTTAAACATAACATAATTCGCTGCATAATTATACCTTTTTTTAATGTTTCTAATATAAAAAAAAATAATGAACCTTTTATAAGTATCAGTAGCACTTTCGATTCTTTGTCGAATCATCTTAAAGTGACAATAACTAAATGAACAAAGTGCATATATGTATCATCATCTGGCTATATACAACTGTCAAAATTAAACGTACTAATCAATGCGGCTACCGTGATAGCTGTATGAATGAAAGAGAAATACATTTTATTATATATATATATATATATATATATATAAAGAGGTGTACTAAAAGCGAACTTTTAGGAGAGGTAAAACCTATTGTGAAGAGAATACAGCTCAATATCCAGGATAGAGCAGGTAAATATGAAGAAGAATGGAAAAGAAATTAGAGAAGCAAAAGCCAAATCAAAATTCAATTCAAATGCTCAGAGCAAGGTATATTCCGCAAAAAGGCAATTTATTCAAGTTAAAAAAATTTTTAACTTGAATAAATTGCCTTTTTGCGGAATATACCTTGCTCTGAGCATTTGAATTGAATTTTGATTTGGCTTTTGCTTCTCTAATTCCTTTCCATTCTTCTTCATATATATATATATATATATATATATATATATATATATATATATATATATATATATATATATATATATATATATATATTGTAAATAATTTATTTAAACTACACCCATCAACTTCTTCGGAGCGAGGATGAACGCATTCGGGAATTTAGAAAAGGGAATGCGGTTTTACTGGGTCGATTAATGGTCGAAGTTTAATTGCTGTTATCAGATTAATGTTCTTGTTTTTATAGATAATTATTTAATGATTTTATTTTTATATATTTTTCCTTTCTGTTGGCAACGGTTGTTCAGAGAGTATAAGCGTCCATGATTAGCAGTATTCTCTGAATTGCGGTAAGTGACTTAGTATGAACAACCTGCAAACGTCGTTCACAAAATCACACGCACTTACTGGCTTGATATTAGTCGCAAATTGTAAGGATACATATATGCACACAAACGCAGCCATAGACACACGCTTAATGATGTTCTGTAATTCTCAATTAGCTGTCTACTCACATTTACCCTGCAACGAACTACGCGGGCTCATTCTGCATTCAACCTACTTGTATCCACCGAGTACGTATATATATATATATATATATATATATATATATATCTTTATTAAGTTTATTTATTTATTTATTTATTTACATATTATTTATGTTGTTTTTATTGCTGTTCTTCGTTACTACAAAATGTGTTTTCACTTTATTCCTAGCCATGCATTCGACTTGTCCATAACAACTAATTGAAATGTTCTTCCTTGCTCAGCATTGAATTAGACGAAAACGACAAAAAAAGCCAAACTCAGGGTCCATATCTATAAGCGTAAGTAAGTGATATGTTTATTCTAATGTATAGGCGGACGACCGTCTCTCATACCATGAGGCAAGGGCAGGTAATCCATGAAACGTTTTTTAATGAATAAATATTCAAAACAAATGCCGTCTCGCGAGGTTAAGCCTCTTGTCGTCTCTCGTGTCAGGCAACAGCTACAGCTGCGTTAACTCTAAATTATCATTTTGTTATATAAGTCGGGAATGCGTTTGCTGTATCTGGCTTTTGTTTATTATTCTTTCTGCAAATTGACTAGTTTTCTATCTGTACCAACTTCTAGGTATATATAAATCTACATTTCCCTTAATTACTTGACAGTTTTCGATGGCCGAGTGGATATGGTGACTGCTTGCATATTCAAGGCTTACTCTATGAATCTGGTTCGTGCCTCTCGACCGTCTTAAATTGTTACTTTCCTGCACTGATGAGAGGAATACGCTTAAACGTATTTGGAAAATCTCTTCAGAAAAGTACAATGAACTAGTCGAGAAGAAGCTATCTTCAAAATAAAAAAACAGAAAGAAAGAAACGAAAACAGTAACGAATGGAATTAGCGATACGACAGTAGTTGAACAGACTAGGATATGATTGCAACTGCTGAGTTAGTATTATTAGATTGGATTAGTGTTTAGGAAAGCAACATTATAGTTTATTATTGTTTTCTGTTGCTATGGATGTATGGGTTGCATAAAACTATTCGTAGGATATATATATACATATATATATACGAGAGTCGTTCAATAAGTAATGCCCCTAACCCACTTCCAGTTGTCTGATCAAGATGAAATTTTGCATGTATAATGATTTATATCGGTATAAGTTATGTTGCAAAAACAGCTCTGAACTAATTATGGTGTCTGATTACAGGTGTTTTAACTGAGTCAGGTGTGAAATGGAGCCAGTAAAGTGTCGCGTAGTGATCCGGTTTTTGTATTTGAACATCGACGCATTACTATTCGCCAAATAGCCCAAGAGGTCAGGATTAGTACAGGGTCTGTGGAAGCTATCATTCATGACAATCTGCATATGCATAAGGTGTCTGGAAAGTTGGGTCCATCACTATGATCCATAGACCAGAGCCCATGCAGTGGAAGAACTTGGACTCACCACCTCCAAAGAAGGCAAGGCTGCAGCCCTCCGCTGGCAAGGTCATGCTCACAGCCTTCTGGGACCAGGACGGAGTAGTGATGACAGATTTCCTGGCAAAGAGTACCACAATTACAGGAGCCTATTACGCTTCACTTTTTATGAAATTAAGAGAAGCTATCAAAATCAAGAGACGGGGCAAGATCAGCAAAGGTATCCTCCTCATGCAAGACAACGTTCCGATCCACACCTCGCATGTCGCCAGATCAGAAGCACAGACGTATGGCTGTGAAATCTTTCCTCCTTCCCCTTACTCTCCCAACCTTGCACCCTCTGACTTTCATTTCTTCCCAGCCATTAAGTTGTTTTTGAAAGGAAAGCGTTTTCCAGATGATGCGTCCTTCATGTCTGAAGTTACGCCGTGATTGGAGGACCAACCTGAGGTGTTCTACAAAAACAGAGCTGCATGAAACGATGGAAGAAATGTATAACTCTGGGTGGGTCCTATGTAGACAAAGACTAATAACTGTGCCAAATTTCATTAATCTACTGCCATGAGAAATGGGTCAGGGGCATTACTTATTGAACACCCCTCGTATATGTATAAATGATGAATAGGGATTACTTAATAGAAACGTTGTTATATATCAGATCCGATATTTGTTCGTAGATCTGGTATATTTATAACTTATTTAGCTTATATTGATGTCACTTTTTCAACCGAAATAATTTTTAATAACTATGTATGTAGTCATGATGTAATATTTCGGTCGAAACCTTCGAATAGTGACATAAGAATAACATCCCCCTCTCTCTCTCTCTCTCTCTCTCTCTCTCTCTCTCTATATATATATATATATATATATATATATATATATATATATATATATATATATATGTGTATATATATATATATATATATATATATATATATATATATATATATATACATATATACATATATATGTAGTAAATGTAGCTCATCTTAACCCTGAACTCCCACTTTCATGATTGCTCCAATTCGTAGCATTCTCTTGATATAATCCTAAACATTTTTATTTTTTTCAAAACATTCTTAAACTAGTTTTGTTTTCAAACGTATAAAAACGTTAAATTCTGTATTAAGACACTGAGATGGGATGAACCATGAAACTATAGTAAAGTTTTAAGATGAGCTGCATATATTATTATTACAATTATTATTAGTAGTAGTTTTTTAATTATATTGAGCCTTTTATATAGACAGTGTACTGACTTTATTTGGCTCGGTTTCTATTTTGAGAAATTAATTTTTCATATTATATATATATATATATATATATATATATATATATATAATCCAGGTAAAACATCCACAGGGTAGTAATCCAAAGAATTTAAACCGGGTTTATAAAAAGTGCTCAATATCAAATAGACCTTTTATATATGATTATTTTTATTTACACAGACATGTGCAAAATCTGCGACACTGGCATGTTGATGTTATCGATCAACAGTTATTACACACTGAGATCTCATCAGGCAGAGTTAGAGTCCGATCTTATCTGTTGATCGATAACATCGACATGCGAGTGTCGCAGATTTTGTACATGTATGTGTAAATAAAAATAAGCATATATATATATATATATATATATATATATATGTATATATATATATATATATAATTAGAGAGTGGAAATGTCTCTCTATTAGAGAAACCGTATATAATTTTCGTAAATAAACTTGATGTAGACAGTTTGTATTGTAGGGAACCCATTCTTTTCTCACACAGGCTTCCCTAATTCCCGCCATCATGACATTTTAGTGAGTTTTTTCTTTTTTTTTCTTTTTCTTTCGTAACCAAAAAACTTTGCGATTAACTTATTCCTCCCTGTTCAAATACCAAATTATTCGATACTGGTGTAAGTTTCACCGCCGAAAAAAAATGGTGAAATAAAAAGGAAAGCTCAAGAAAACAAAACTAAAATCAGAAAACAAACTGAAACCCTGTTTTCCCGGCATGCTGTTCGCCCGGTCGCCTGCCATATTAGTTTTAGTTCAATTTGCATAACTGTTTGCTTCTTGCAATACAACTATTTGTAACGTAATATGACTATCAATTCCCCTTGTAAAACGCGCGAAATAGCTGTCCCTATTCATACTATCACTTATTGATTTATTCAGACAATGGAATACACTGTTAAGTAAATGAAACAGCCATGTATTGCCGTGTTATTCATTTGCAAATAATGTGTACCAAGCGAGAAAAGAATTAAATATTGGCTGATACGACGTTCTATAAGATGTTTGGGCTGAACGTCAGATTTCGGTTAAATAATATTTATGACTGACCCGGATTAAAAGGTCATCTTGTGGACAAAAGGAGGTTTTAGGAAATTGGTGTTTAAATCGGTTTAAGATAACCTATATTGAAATATACTAAACATTACAATAGTCTGAAAAAGTTGGTAAATAATACAGTGACGAAAAATGCATTTCATTAATCTTGTTTTCGTTTGTTTTCAAATTGGTATTGACGCTCTGGAATTTGACAGGATGAACAAGCAAGGGAGGGTACACAGTAGTAGTGGGACGATTTCAATATTTTTTTCCGATTCCGATACAATTACTTATTCCGTTCTAAATTCCCGATTTGGATACAATTACCAATTCCGATTCTTTTTAAATATCTAAATATTTAGTCATTGAGTCGTTGGTGTTTATTTTAAATTTTCAGATTACTATGAAAACCAATGTGATATGTGCAGATATTTTCGCAAATGTAAAAACACGTTTTTAGAGCCCGGGATCTCTATTTTTAAGTTTGATTAGTGTTTCAATTCCATATATAATTATTATCTTAGTATTAGTGCTAGCAATGGAAAACAAACAAAAATAAAACACAATTAAAATAATTGTTTTTGGCATTGGAAAATAGGCACCAATTTCTTCGATTCCGATGCCCCAAAAAGTTCCGATTTTTCCAATCCCCGATTCCGATCGATCACTAATACACATCTATGAACCATATTATTTCAAATGTAAGTGTTGACTGTTGTACGTTATTTTTAGTTTGGAACATTTAATTTTCTAAAAAAAACCTCAGTGTTCGATGTATTTGTTAAATCGTTACCTAATTACAATAGTCATCAACCTTAATCGTTGATTCATTGACAAAAGTGCGAAAACTATGATGAATTATCTTTCTGAGATTAGTTGTTGATGTTCGATATGATTTAATAGAAGTTTATTAGTTTAAAAGATGTTTTTGACCTTCTACAAAGTAGATTGAACGGCGGAGCTTATATTAAAAATACATTACACATGCTTAATGGTCCGTTTTCTCCTCAGGCTCTGATCTAGTGACAAAAGGGTAAAACCTCACTCTGATATTAATAGAAACAAGTATCTGACTCTTCATATAATTTGTGATCAATGATTGAGCCCTTCTATTTCCCCCGTTTACCTCTACTTTATTATTAGAGATTTTAACTGAACCCTTGATTTTGAGAAAAGTGATGCAACTATGACGAATGAAATATTTCCCTGAAAGTAGTTTTTGATGTTCCAGATTATTGAAAAGGTGGAATTTCGACCTTCTAGAAATAAGATTGAGCGGCAGAGATTATACTAAAACTTCGCTTCAGTGGTCGGTCCCTCTACATTAGACACATTTAAAAGCAAATTACTTATGGATAAAAAAGTTTAGATTTAACTAAATAAAAATAAGTAGTTGACTATTTACATAATCAAAAACTTTTATATTTACATGTACAAAATATTGTATACAAGCTACTGCTAAGCACGTGTATGTGTCGTTAGGGTCCCGTCGTTAGCGTCTCTATGTTCAAGCCAACTCTCCACGTATTGCCTTCTAAATCTCAGCCAGGAGTGAATGTCAGCATGCGTTTGCCCACTTATTGTAATATTTATTGATTTAAAGTGTGTGCAGTGTAGTGCAACACTATTCTTGTACCTACCAGAAAGTAGCAATAATAGAGACATAATCACCAACTTACATATTTGTAAAATACAATAAAACATTGTACTGCATGATTTTCTGCTGTACAAATGATGGCGTTCATATACACCTTCTTGACGTGTGACATTGTCAATGAAAGTGAATAAACTGAACACATTACTTATTTATTTTTATTACTCTATTGTTGTTTCGTTTTCGTAGGCCATTTGTGTCTACCTTTAAGTAATAGACGTTTTTGAGACACTGACGCTTAATTGCGATAAAAATAAAATAAAATAAAATTCTTTAAAGGTTAAACGTAATAGAACACCTTTTAATGACTTTAATAAATTAAGTAGAGTCTATTATTATTTCGAAGAAAAAAACATGTTTGACTTCATTACTGAATGATTATTATTTATTGCATTTTATTTATAACTTCGCATTGCATGATACGTTTCTATAGGACGAGATTGCTCTTTATTCTATGGTTAATTAGCACCATTAAGAGCGGTTTTACGGGGATCGGGTGTTTCGCTTAATCTGAATAAAGACTTTATTTAACAAAAATATCAGAGTTTACACATTAATGTTAAATGCACCGTCTTGTTCCCTGACCCTACACTCAAGTTGTAGTAGCTGGGAATCTAAAGTTAGGCTCATTAACGCAAATCTATAAACCTTTCTTGAGGAGGGGATATATATATATATATATATATATATATATATATATATATATATATATATATATATGTATGTATGTATATACATGTATGTGTGTGTGTGCAGGTTATAATGATTTCGATGGGAATCCGAGTAAAGGAGCTCAATGCACATTTAAACAGAGCATGAACACATTTAAAAGAGATACAAACTAAACACACATTCGGGTTGTACACATTATAACTTATTTCGACTTAGATCGGTCTCATCAGATGTATAACCAACCGCATTTAGGACATGTAGCTTTTTCCCCTTTAATATATATATATATATATATATATATATATATATATATATATTACTATTCCATGTATCCACATAACATTTTATAAGGAGATATAATTTTTTATGTATCAATTTTCATTATTTACTTCAACAGTCCTCGATACATAAGTAGAGATAGGTAGTAAGTTATGAAAATATATTTATAGCAATTAAGCTACACAGAGGCTCCAGCGTTTCATCCCCAGGCTAAAATTCATAGTTAGTTTTGCCGGGTGTTTATATATACACGGATAACTAGTTAACCAATCAGATGCTTTGTTGTTCTCTTAGCCAATCGCTGGATTTCTCACGAACCAAGGTCGTGTTAGTTTTTACTTCTTATTTCCTATTCTATTGGTATGTTTTCTATAGATGGGTCTATATCCTATTTCTTTTTTGTGTCAATAACATGGGTGACCCTATTTTAACAAGTGGTACCTTGTATTTGAATTTTAGGTTTTAGTTTTTATGTTCTTAGGTTTTTGTTTAGTTTAGTTTTTTTACTTATTTGTTTGTATATTTATTTATTTATTTATGTATTGTTAGTCTAAGGTAAATTTTATTCTGTGCATGCAGCTGTTTGCTATCTCATTTCTACAGTTTCATAGATTTGGGGGTTCTTTAAAGTTTAGGATTTCAAATTTCTCATTCACACATAATCTACACGGGTCGTCTAAATTTCTACATGTACTGGCCTGTCGTATTATTTTTTATTCAATTAATGGTGAGCGTCCATTTTCCTTGAGCTCCCAAGAGTGGTTTGCTAGTGCTGTTTTTATTCGACGTTCTGTTTTTAAATGTGCCTTTGTGGTCATACTATCTGGTTTTTGAATATAGGGACGCCATACCCACGTAGTACTTTTTGTTATTCGGTCTTTCCTTGGCATTGTTTTCCAAGCCACAATATTTGCCAAGGAAAGACCGAATAACAAGAAGAAATTGTTGAGAAAATTGTTAACTACCGTGTTCATCTATTCGAATTCAATATTTCTGAATATGAAGTAGTAAAAACTATATATATAATTACAAGAATTGTCTTTATATATATATATATATATATATATATATATATATATATATATATATATATATATATATATACGTGTGTGTGTGCGTGTGTGTATAGCATAAAAATATGGTTACGTTGGATAACATATGGAGAAATATCTATGTTTCTTTTCTGAAGTACATTATCAGGTTTAATAGCATTTACACTGATGATATAATTCGTAAATGAAACGTGAACATTTCTCTGTAGCTTACTTGCTATAAAAATATTCTCACACTAATACTAATCTCTCCTAACGTATTAAGAACTTATCAAGTACTGAAAATATGAATACGCCATACATTATAGTACTTTATAATACTATATGTATGTGTACATTAAATAATAAATTATGTATATATGTGTATGTGCGTCGGTGTGTTCATCAGGACTAGGAGGCCCTCGGTATGACCTTAAAGTGTATCTGGTTAGGGAGTGTGGAAGTATGTGGTAGTTAATATGACTCACAAATGCACTCTGACATGTAGTGGTTGTACGTGTCAGAATCTAATTCCGATTGATACAAACTATCATTTCCAGTTTATATATTTAAAAAAATATACGCGTAAAGATGTAATATAAAAGAAAACAATAGTCTACAAAACCTATGCAGGGTTGATGCATAAAATTACCTCATGACGGTCGGCATGCCGTAACAGCTAACAACCAACAAACCAACCCACCAAGTCTTGGACAAGGTCGGGGGTATTGGTTAATTAAATATAACCTAGAATGGTTTCTTGGTAATGAGGGTAGTCCGCCAACAGAATAAAAAAGTATTTAAAATAAAAACGCAGGAACCTTCTTTAGATTAATGTGTGTGTTTTATAATATATATATATATATATATATATATATATATATATACATACATATATTAAGAGCATCTAAATGTTATGGTAGGTGTTTAAGAGTGCGATAAACTAACTGGGAGTGATATCGCCTTCATACTTCGTTTAATTCAGGAGACGAAAAACCTGCAACGACTGTTGTTCTCAGTGATGTAGACTTCTTTTAAGCCAGCGTGCTATTCGCTTAGAGAGTCAGATTGCATCTTTGCCAAACCTTTCCTCACTTAAAAAAACTTCATGCATATACATTGTTTTAAAGCTGCTATTAGTCAAGCAATGACAATGCTCGAAAACGATTTTGAAGCCATCATATATATATATATATATATATATATATATATATATATATATATATATAAAGTAAGTTATGAACATATATTTACGGCAATTAAGCTACACAGAGACTTCTGCGGTTCATCCGTGTAGGGAATTGCCAGGCTAAACTGCATGGAATTCGTGTTGCTGAATGCGTTGATATATACACGTTTTTAGTCTAGCTAGGTAATCAATCAGATCCATTGTTATTCTCTCTCACGGGTTAATGTTTTCATAGGGCTTCCCTCAAACAAAGGTTCAGCTGAATTTTACTTTATCTTTTATTGTTCTGTTTTTTATGACACACCCTTTTATGAATGTGTCGAATTAATACGCAAGCTGATTTAAACATATGCGTGCTTGGGCTAGTTGTTCTACTTGAAGTGTTAATTTAGTTTAGTTTTTTTATTTAATTATTTTATTTTACCCTATTTTTCTCATGTCTTCTAACTCTAAAGTAATGTTTATTCTGTGTATACAGTTGTTTGCTATTTAATTTCGACAGTTTGATACATTTTAGGGTCTTTAAATTCCGAATTTGAAATGTCTCATTCAGACATAATCTACAGGAGTCTTTGTAATATATACATGTACTGGCCTGTTGTACTATTTCAACTCGATTATTGATGATCGTTTGCTTTCTTTGTGCTCTAAGTTATAGGTAGCTTGTTTTGTTTTTATTCGGCGTTTTTTTTGTTAATGAATGTGCTTTTATGGCCATTATATCTGGTTTTAAAATCTAGGAAGGTTATACCTATGTAGTACTTGCTATTCGGACTTTCCAAAATGCACGAGTTCTCCAGTTACAGCTTTCTCTTCATTATCTCTATTTGGGTGATGTATATTAGAGTTCGGGTTATTACTATTTCTACTGGTTATATTTTTTGTTTTTCTTAGTGTTATTTTAATTTTATTATTATTATTATTATTATTATTATTATTATTATTATTATTATTATTATTATTATTATTGTCCACATTATTATTATTCTTGTTACATAAGTCACTTTTTGCATTTTGTTATTATTTTTACTGTAGTATCTTATTATGGTGTTATTTAGTTATCATTTCAAAGATTTAGCAGCATATGTGGGACAGTTTTAGGTTATTTTTATTAAATCTTTTGTGCAAGTGATTGGTTAGTGGGATGTGTTTTTGATGAGATTCAGGATTTTTTTTGCCAAGTTTAGTTTAAAGCATCTGCTTATAGGGTGGTGTATACCTAATAATATTTTTTCTACTATTTTAAATTTTATTAAAATTATCGGTGTCCGCTTGCTTATATTTAATTTCGATATTATCGCACCCACTATTTTATGTGTTGTAAATGTTGCTTGATGTCTTAAATACTTTTTACTTGCTAGAGATATTGTTAAGCCTACGTTCGATAAAGTTAGGAATCTGTTTTATGATTGATAGGGGTGATTGGACTTTGTGTTTATATTATTGGATCGGCGTTATTCTTTTAGATATGACTTGTAAGTATTTTATTAGGTTTAAAGTGACATCGAAAAAGTGAGCTGTTTTCATGTTAGCCAGTACGTATACTCTCATGCCTAACTTTTTCATTTCCATATGTATCATTTTCTTGGCGTTTTCTCCCTTGACTTTGTTCGAATCCCTTATCATAGCTAACCATGATCTCTATATAGACCGATATGTGTATTATCAAATATATTTGTGAGGGTATATGAAATAAATAATCCCACAAAGTCTGATGCATCTGCAGAGTCCAGGGTACAAAATGAAAAAAAGGTTTGTAGCTTTTGTTTTCATCCATTGGCCAGTATAATTGATTACAATTTATTTGTCTACATTTGTTAACGATGTGAATTTGATCTTTACAGTATATATCTCGGCAAATGCTAGGACGCTGCTGAAGAGTTCTTCGGGTGTCAAATTGTAGAAATGGGCATTTAATTTTATTTTCTATATTTCTTTTCTATATTATTAAACCAAGTGACAGCTTCGGCAGTATTGACCCACTGGTTCGATTCTAGGTCTTTTTTTATTTGCTTGTTAGTTCTAGAAAATATTGTTCTATTAAGTCTTCTTATTTCAAGTTTGGTTTTTGTTAAAATGACTTTTGTGGTCTTTAAATAAGATATAAGCCCCTTAGGTTTTAGTTGACTAACTTTGTCGCTAATCATGAGTTTAT
>OY744527.1:60398597-60408597 GCA_963556195.1 Sepiola atlantica
ATCTTTGATCGACCAAGCTCAACAAGTCGAACGGTGAGTGTACGGTTTTAGCCCAGGTGTTTGCTTCTCACTGTGCTTCGAGAGCGACCGACTGTATTTTATAGTCATAAAATCCATGTTTTGTTATCTGGTGACATTTATACCGACCGAACAAATCTACATAAGTAATAGTAAGAAAGGTGGAGACAAGAAACAGAAATAAATTAGTTTATTGTCGACTATTCAAATACGGGATGATTTGAAACTTGATGATGACAAGAAAATATTGCCACGGTTCAGTTACACATTTGTTTAAATAAATATATAAAAATGTACAGAGAGAGAGAGAGTGAGAGAGAGAGAGAGAGAGAGAGACACACACACAGAAACAGATATATATATAGATAAATATTTATATATATATATATGTATTTATATAATATATATAATTATTTATAAATAAATATTATTTTCTAAACTAAACCCATATATATACATGTGTTACATGCCAAACCTGCAATCAGCAGTATAGAAGGAGACAATCCTTGCCAGTAACACGGTTCGAACCCCGATGCGAAACTAGTAGAAAGGTTTAATATTGAGCTTCATTTTGCTCTGGTTTTTTGCTTCCTATATAAATCGATATGAACTATATAAAATAACTGGGTTTTATATTATATATATATTTTTTTTGTTGGGAAGGTGGATGTGACGGTTGTGGCATGAAACAACGAAAACAAGTTTGGTTGTGTGTTTATTCGATTTCTAAAACATTGACGGAATTAATTTGGGTCAGTTAAAGTATCACACATAAAATATGCAATATATCTTTAGACGCAAAACTTTATTCAAACTAGTTGAACATCAATAAAGATAAACACAATATGACTTTTCAATGAAAAGTAAGTCTAATTGGTAAACTTTTTGATGCTACCCATAACGGCGGCACCACACTGTAATAATATTTTGTAAGCAAATGATTTTTTTCGTATTCGCAAAATAATAAAAAGTGGAAATCATTAGCTGGGAGATGCGAAGTTTGATATATATAAAAATATAAATACAGGTTTTCTAGTGTGAATATCCAATTTATTTGTCGAGTAAATGATTACAAAAATCTTGAGTTACCGTAAAAAATGTTATTGTAAGAATTTGTTTAAATTGAAGAATGAAACATGTAATTTTAAAAAATCATACACTGGCTGATTTTTATTATATTATGTTCATATATAATGTTCAAGAATTTGGAAGCGTAAATTAATCCCGTGACCAAAATAACCCCATTAGTTCCTAAATAATGTTGAATAATCAATCGGTTATTTCGTATGTACCAAAAAATAAAACAAAATAAATCGTGTTTAATTTTTTTTGGGGGGGGGCAGAAGGGTAAAGGACAAAGACGGGTGTGTCGTGTGTTTAATTATTTGTTTCGAGATAACATTGTTTAAGTCTTTGAATAAGCATTAAAGAAATGTTATTTAAAGAAATCTATTTTTAATGTTGACGGTTAATGTTAATGTATTACTTTGTTTAAATAATAATATGTCTATGATTTGATATGATGTTATGTTTATTGTAAATGTTATAAATTACGAAGTGTACTTACTAAGCATGATGTGTTTATTTTATCGTAATCATTATTTCGTAAAGTATAGATGTTATGTTTTCGAAATAGCGGAATGGTATTCCTGTAATCTGTAATTTACAGTAATTCTGGTTAATAGTTCCAATGGAATAAAATTAGCAGTGTTTTGAGTGGTGGGTAAAGTAGATAAGTGCAGTAAGTATAGTGACCACTGTCTATGTGGATGTTGTATTTGAGAGAGTGAGTGATCTAGGAATAAATATAATAATTATAATATGTAGTAGAAATTATGCGAAAGTTTATGCAAATACGCTTGAGTGAATAAGAGTATTACAATGTGTATTTTAGTAGTGGATGATGCATGTGGTTATTTTCTTACTATAGTCAAAGTGGGAAGGTGAAAACATCTCTTCACTTTATATACATAGATACAGTTCTTTCCTCTTTTAACTTTTTTGTATATAACTTATTTTTGAGCTGGTTTAGAGAAAGGGTTAGAGTTTGGGTGGACGCACAACTAAATGGTAAATTTTAGAAAGTGTTTCAATGTTACTCACTGTGTTGGCGAGAATATATATTCTACAATTCATAACAAGTTCTTCGATTTTAAGGGGCCCATCATGTACAATTGAATATGTTACCTAACTTTTTATATATATTATTTGCACCTTAAAAATGATGAAAATTTCAAGGAAAATAATGTGACCATGTTTCTCATTGTGCTGTCTTAAATATATATCCAAACATTTTATTATGATCCGTTCATTAGTTTAAAAGAGTACACGTTACATATATATATATATATATATATATATATATATATATATATATATATATATATATAAAGTTAATCCAACAAAAGATATAAGAGGCAACTAATATCTTTAATTAATGAACATCCGGATAACACTGAAGCTCAATATACTGGATAGAGCATTAACAGCATTATATCAAGTGAAATAATAAAATAAGGTGCGAATCAAATTTTATTAGAATTCAAAGTTCAGGCAAAGTACCTTAAATTCCTTAACTCAGGAGTTTTCAAAAAATATTCTTCTCCTCAGAGGAGATTACCGCAATGACATTACTGCAGATTCTAATAAAATTTGATTCGTACCTTATTTTATTATTTCACTTCATATAATGATATATATATATATATATATATATATATATATATATATATATATATATGTAGAGAGAGAGAGAGAGATAGAAGAAAAAAGAGTGATACATATGCGACGATTGTCCAAATTTATTTCAAATTTCAATTGTTCAATGCGAGGTGTATTCAGTAATAAACTAGTGTTTATTATTCTTTCCTTAAGCCAAGGCTTTTCAAAGATCGAAATCTTATCATCAGAGGAGAAATACAGATGGATAAGTTGGCGTTCGAAAAAACCAAAGTTCAAATATTTGAAAAATATGAAAATTATTATTAAAGGAAGTTTTGTTAAAAAAACGCAGTGAATGAAAAGAAAAATTCCGTGAAAAATATATGCAGATTGTCCGGGTGGTAAATTTCCGTTGAACAAAAGTCAAATGAATTGTAGAATGTGAAGAAAACTCTTTGCGTGGGAGCAGTGTGGAGAAAGTGCTCAAATAAGGTACGAAAGTGGACAATCATCGTATATTTATCACTCTTTTTTCTTCTATCTCTACAATTGCTCTATCTCGTATATTGAGCTAATCCTCTTCACAATAGGTTCCATCTACTAAAAGTTTTTACTTTCATTTATATTTGATCCTATATATATATATAAATATGTCTAACTTTATATATAGAACTGTAGGATGTTTTTATTGTGTTCGTGAGTCTTAATGTGCTCACCAATTTTATATATCAGTTACATTTTTATTACAGTGTAAATAATTAAAAGGATCAAGAAACCAAGAAAACGTCTAAACACCTGAATTTCTTTTTACACGATTTAAATGAAACCCCTATTTCGGAAAAGGGCCCTATTTGTTTAGCTTTGTCAATTTCGAGAGCGCAAATAATCAATAGACGTTTAGAAGGAGAGTTGGAATACCTCCGCAAATCGGAGTTGGTTTCAAATGACAGCGCTGATTCTTTCATTCAGGATTCAGATAATATGTTTATTTCCAGCTCCTTTCAAATTCTAATGAATGTGTCGTGCAAGTCAACTAATGTATTCTTTAGATGAACTTTTGCCGTCTAATAGTTTAGGATTGATTTGTTTGACGATATCAATGGAAAATGAGAATTTCCCTCCATTCACAAAAGGTGGACGAGCTATTTCAAGATTACACCTGAAAAGCTCCGCCTTTTTTGGAGAACGATAGAAATTCACATCGTGTCCATGTTGCTCGTTAATAGTTTCTGTCATCGCTGAATTTCATGCCGCTGTCTTTTAAGGATGTCTTATATATTACCTTTGCTTCATAATCTATACCGTTACGATCTGTGTCTTAGCTGCTGGCTCTCTCTTTCTCTGTCATTCTATCTCTCTCCTTTTTCCTTACTCTTCTTTCATCCTATATATATATATATATATATATATGCATATATATATATATATATATGCATACATATATATGCATATATATATATGCATATATATATGCATATATGTATGCATACATATATATGCATATATATATGCATATATGTATGCAGATATGCATATATATATATGCATATATATATGCATATATGCATATATATATATATGCATATATATATATATGCATATATTAAACCAACCTTTAGTCATTTATACACAAATAAACACGCACATGCATACATATGTGTATATATATAGTATTGCAATCTCAGTCCTATAATATAGACTGACCGACGGCGTAGGCGAAAACACAGTAGCTACGCCCAAAAATTCTATCTAAAACGAACTCACATTTTTCTTTAATAAAAGCGGCTCCCACAGACATTATTTAGCGAAAAAAACTAAAATAGCTGTCATGTGATATCCTTTGAACTACGTCCGCCAAACCTCGGTGAGTAAAAAACATTTCGCGCGAAAATAAACCTAGCCCTGGGAGATTATGAAATGTAATTGAGCCCAGATTTCCGTAGATAACCCAGAAGTTGTAAAAAATATCAGCATACATCTAACATCTATATCACACTTGAGGGGCAAGGGACACCTTATCAAACTCGTGCGCACACACATATACGTCATCTTACGAACCCTGACAAAAAAAACGTTACATACACAAAAGTTTACACACGCTCTATTTATTCTCAACTCACGCGCACACACAAAGTTGTACAACTACGCACGCTGACAAAAGGCGACACACACATTCATACACGTACGCGCTCTAACGCAAAGCATCACACAAATGTCTACGCCGTCGTACGCAGATACACGCTTAAAAACATCTAACTGAACATTTCAAATGAACAATTAATGTCTAGTAATTTCAATAAATATATAAATATCTTTATAAAATAATGTATCCTTATTCCATTCTTTCCTTCATTTCAACTTGCATGCATTTGTTTCTGTTTCATACATTTTCATAACAATGTTAAGGTAAGCGTTAATCTTAGAATTTTCTCTAATACACAACCTTATAACGAACTAAGGTCCGCACTGCTACAGGGTTGGTGACTCTGCATTTCATAACAATTCAAGGGCACACGTCCCTACATATGTTATTGTAAAAATAATTAACAAAAACAAGTCACTTACAGATAGCTGCAACTCATCGTTTTCTTTCTAAAATTCTTCCAGTTTGATTGGACTTTATCTAGAAGTATTACTAATATATATTGTTAAATAGTTTTTTTTTCTTTTTCCATAACGAGATTGGAAATTTTCGCCAACCCATGTCGGATATTTGAGCTAAATATGAAATTATGAACATAAGTAGAACACTTTCTGTTATTTTAAATCACATGCAATAATCACGTTGAAGTGTTAAAAAATTGATCTCAACCGTTTCATGTTTTGAACTTATTTCTTCTTTATTTATATCTTCTTATTTATAAAATTCTTCCGGTTTGATTGGATTTCATCTAGAAGTATGACTAACATATATTGTTAAATAATTGTTATCCTTTTTTCTTGTTCAATTCAGGATTGGAAATTTTCGCTAACACCTGTCGGATGTTTGAGCTAAATATGAAATTATGAACATCAGTAGAACACTTTCTGTTATTTTGAAAACACACGCAATAATAACGTTGAATTGTTAAAAAATTGATCTCAACCTTTACATGTTTTGAACTCATTTCTTCTTGTGTGTATGTAGATTTGGAAACGCTTTTTAATAATCTGTTGTTAGATGTTAGTGAAGGAAATAATAATCAAAACACACCACTTAAAGATGCAACTCATCGTTTTGTTTATATTCCTCCAGGTCTGATTAAGCTTTATTCAGAAGAATTATCGATACACATTGTTAAATATATAGTTTTTTTTCTTCCATTTCTCATTGCAGGGTTGGGAATTTTTCTGCCAACTCTGGTCGCCTTTGGAAACCAAATATAAAATTATTAAAACAGAATTTCTTTACTGATTTTTACTGAAGTATAGGATGTATACGACAACTTACGAACAATGTTGTTTATTAAGACATGTTGATACAATCGTGAACCCAATAAATAATATTGCCTCGTGTTTGTCGTTTTATTACCTACTAGTGACCTATGTGACATAATAGAAACCCAATAGTATAAATATACATGATAAACCCTTACAGGGTAATAAGCAATTTACATGAATGTAAACAACTGTATTTTTTCTGAGTAATATTGAAATATTTAAAAACATATACAAACTTGACACACGATGATATAAAAACCTAAACATATATATATATATATATATATATATATATATATATATGTTATATATATGGGCGTGAGTATAATATATTTACTGATAAAACTAATCTTGACTCAAATAACATCCGAGTTGTGTTTTTATGGTTTATGTAGAGTAAAATAAAACTTGCGTCGCATGGATACCGTCAGATAAAAAAAAACGTAATTTTGCAAATAGTAGCCGAGTTATATTCAGGTGGGCGTAGATTGTACTATAAACTCAAAGTACATTATTTACAGCTCTGGAACATATATATATATATATATATATATATATATATATATATATATATATATATATATATATATATATATATATATCTCAAAACCTAAATCTAGTTGGCAAATAAATTTTCAGATTTCCAGAAAACAAAACGATTTACTACCAAACAATTTTTACAAAACATTAATTTTTTCTCTTCAATACTTGTGTCGAATAATCTCACTGATCCTCCAGTTTTTATTTATTTTAGAGACTTAGCCTTGATGTATCTCACACAGAATTATCTTTCCATAAAAACAGAAAAAAAACAGCAGAAAAAACCCACCGGCGCTTACAAAAGTAAAGATGCAATGCATATACAAGGGAGATAATCCACAAAATGTTTGTTTCGGAAGCACATCCATGTTGTTTAATTTTGTAATAACATTTGCAATATGAGGTCCAGAAAAAAAAACTCGGTTAGCGCAGCGGTGTTTTAAAAAAAAACGTAATTTCGAAAGTAACAAGTAGTTTGATTTCCGTTTAAATTTTCAATGTTTCTGTCTGCTCTAGAGTGGATGTTTCATGCTACTTTTAAAACTTTTAAAAGTTATATTTCGTACAAATCTCTAGGTGAAAATTTGAATATAAAAAAAAACGACCAATTGTTAACGCTACGTTTCTAATAGACAACTGTATAATAGCGAATTGCTTTAACGAATCGAAACAACTTCGTTAATAGTTAATTATCTTAAATCTTGCAAATACCAACAAAATAATCATTTAAATGTTTAAAACTAAAAAAATACATTCTTCACTGAGATATGAATTGTTTAAGTTATTGTGTAATTTTATGTTTGCTGTATGAATTGATGGATGTCTATTTTTTATAATAAATGTATTTCGTTTTTTACGCTTTAATGTATTCTAGCTATTTATTGACCTAATATCACCTAGCAACTCTATTTGCAATCAAAGGCAAGTTTCAATTGTGTCTCTCGATTTTCTAAAAAAATAACCCTTATTTAGCTTATTTGGATATCGCTTCTGTTAAATATAACGAACAGCCAATATATATACACCCTATATATATATATACACACACTATATATCTATATATCTATATATATATATATCTATATATCTATATATATATATATATATATATATATACGTAGATTAGCTGATATTGTTAATTTTTTGGCGATAGCGACGCCTGTTTTTCTTTTGTTTTTTACGGTGCGTTTGTATTTTTCGCCACCCTAAGCGTCTTGCTTCTTATTATTTAAAAAAAAATGCAAATGAGCGATTTTTGCCTTTTTTTAATTCACCTTTAATCGGCGAATCACTAATTGTATATATAGATTTTTTAAATTAATTAATTAATTTATAAACCAATTGGTTGTATAAAGATTTTTATAATTAACTAGCGGGCCACGTCGCACTGCGTTGCACGGGAGAAAGTACTACCTATTGCATGACGTCGAATTAAAAATGGAAACGGCCAATTGTTTTTCTCCCCCCCCCCCCTCCGTCTACCGTGTTGGCGAATGTTTTAATTTTAAAAAAATGAAAAAAGGGGTAGAGTGGGATCGAACGCTAAAACTGGTGGTCATGAAAGCTGCATTCTTAACGACTGCGCCACGGTTTCGGGTTAAGAATACATGTGAAAATAGGCCAATTAACCTGAGCTTGATTATTGGCATGTGTGTTATGTTAAGATTTAGGTTCTGCCGACCAAATACAAAGTTCAACAATGACAGGGTTTAGGTCATTTGTAGTTGATGTAATAAATGGATTTGGGCAAGTTTTGTATAATATGCGTGTTAACGGTGTATGATTTTGAAAATGTAAATGTATCGGGGTCTACCAGTATTTTTGTGCTTATTGAATTAAATAGGAAGTTGATTCGATCAAGAAATTGTAACCGCCATGTTGAATGATTAAATGTTGCAGGAACTGTGTTCGTTAATTTCATTCGCTTAATTCCGGAATGAATATAAATATAGAAGACATAGGTAGAATTAGAAATAACATAATCTGATATTCGCGGAAATCTTCGGAGTGAACGGGAGCAGTCATTAAGTCTTTGTGTATTGCTTTATATTATGTAGTAAATTAATACCAGTCAAATAATAAATAGGAACGGGTGTTTTGTGAAAATTAAACTATGTTCATTAGTTCCCGGTGTCGATGAGCGTAGTGACAGTACAGAATTGTTAGGGAGGAAAGTCTTTTGCTTCCACCTATATTGAGTTGGTTTGTCAGAGTATCGTAGATGACGGGCCAAATTTAATATTCGAGTGAATAAGTGTAACATAATGGTGAGTTTAGTAGCCTGTGATGCATGTGGTTATTTTCCTATTCCCCCAGAAGGTACAGGGGAAACCCGTCTCTACTTTATATATTAGAAAAACTACAATATATATATATATATGAAGCAATCCAACAAAAGATATAAGCGTCAACTAATATCTTATAATTAGTGAAACCTCCGGATAAAAACTGAAGCTCCTTCAATTTCACGTATATGGACTGCTGTTTATAACTTGGAGTAATGTCTTTCCTGATTATGCTTCTCAATTTGTATGACCTGGATGGACTGTATGGATTCAACAAAAAGTATGTTTTTGGGTTGATATGTTTGATGTTATGTATTTTTATGTATTTGTGTATATAATTTTATATATTTTCAAAGCGTAATTTTATTACCTGTAGTAGTATAACTGCGGTAATGGTCCTCTGAAGAGAAGAATTATCTTTGAAAACTCATGAGCTAAGGACTTAAGGATACTTTGCTTGAACTTTGAATTCTAATAAAATTTGATTGACACCTTATTTTATTACTTCATTTTATATTATAATATTATAATATATATATATATATATATATATATATATATATATATATATTCATACTCTACGTGTTCGTGAGAAAGAAAGAAATTTGCTTTAATTTCTGTGAGCCGAACAGAAACGATGATTCAACGTGACTTGTCCACTATATTTCAATATTACTAAATATCACATATATTCAGACGTGCTGTTGTTTTAGACTAGACTGTGTGTGATATCAACATCTCTTTTCAACGCATGTGAACTAGTGTCATCAACCCGTAAGTCGATACGCAATGATCTCATTTGACCCGGAAGAACGGTTTCCACCCAAAAAAATTCACATGCAAATTTATTTCTGCACTAAGTAACCCAATCACGTTCTGACAGGTGCCCGTGGGTAACGGCTTTTGAATTTCTTTATTTTTAGTTCTATTTTATTTGTTTTGCTCACCACCACTCCGTCGTGTTCAGACCACCAGGCCTCATACCCGTATGACAAAAAAAGAAAAGAAAGATTAATAGAAAAATTACTGAATAGACCATGAAGGACTTACCTGTTTCTTCAACCCGTATTTTCTCT
>OY744527.1:60413597-60446097 GCA_963556195.1 Sepiola atlantica
GGTTGTGAGAGATCACCGAGAAAACTTAAAGACAATCATGTACAACCAACACAAAGGATATAAGAGATCGTCGAGCCAACTAAAACAAAATAATGTACAACCTACCCAAAAGCTATCAGTGATGAACGCTATCTCCTTCATGGACGTGAAAAAACGGTCCAACGAATGAAGTCAATGAGAATCTTCCTCAGCCATGTTGAACCCCTAACAACATCTCAGGAAGAGACCAGACTACAGCTGTGTATCAGACGGCTAGAGAATGACGCCCTTCTACTGACATGGGAACTCCCGCTTCTCAGCCCCAGCCCCCACCCCACTCACCTGGTTAAGAGGCACTATGGCTGCAGTGAAAAACACTCAACCGCCTGAGAACAGGAATAGGTGGATCAAAAGTTGCTATGAGTATTGATTTACTCCTCTCCAGGAGTTAGGCACAAGGCCAGTTTTTTTATCTTACTCCCACAAGTAAGATGTGACCCAAGGTCAAGTCGGGAAAGTGGGGTTTAAAAATTTCCTGAGCAGCCCCGTCGACATTCCTCGGTAGGGGCGCCTCATGCAGTAAGCAATAAACTTACTCCTCCCCAAAGAGGGGAGGCGAAGCCTGGGAGGGTTGACCTCCTAGAACTGCACAGGACAGACCCATAGACCAGCGTAAATCAAGCCTCGAAGGCCAAGACAATACCAATCTATGGGGTGCAGTATTCATCGGAACAGATACTACACTTTGATCTTAGCCAAAAGGCCAAGAAACAAAACAGACCTAATCATCTGTTAATGTGAAGAGGATGACCATACGAGGCAACACTGCCTTGTCTGACCCCTACTGCCAAATCAGTGCAGCTAAAAAAATCTGCAGAGTACTCCAATAATGTAAACGACTGCGTAAAACGTGTGAAACTGTCGTATGACCACATACTTCAAAGACACGCAAAGAAGAAGAACCTGTACAACCTCTAAATCGTAATCAGCGATAGTAATACTTGGTGGTCAGTATACATCTTGCCAGATGACCTTTGTTTTCTTATCACTCATAAGCAATCCGAAGTTATGATATCCCTCACAGAAGCGATTCATGAGCTGCCTAACCCTAACCGTCCAACTAACTGTAAACGTCCACTAAATCAGTGGACGTTTACAGTTAGTTGCATCGTCAACCCAATTTAAGTGTCCAATCATTTACGTGGCAGTTTACTCTTTTGTCTTCGCTTTCATTATAGAAAGGTTAATAGGATTTCCTTCTGATCAGATCACACGTAGATTCTTCTTGTTGTAGATACATATAACGATTCTTTACAACAATACTTAATAAAGAGTAAACCAATTTTGTCATCCATTCGCGATACAAATCCATACACATACGCACGTATTAAAGACAAGACAAAAAGTATTTCCCAGGTTTCTTAAATTTCATTAAAATCCGAACACCGAATAAAAATGAGTATAAATTGGCTATTATAGAATGTTCTTCTGATGGAATGCACTTATTAGACAGTTGTCAACTTTCTCCACAAATATTTGTTTGTTTCTTTGTCAACACTTGCTAAGTATATCCGACCTAGCACTTAGCAACTTATTCGTGTTAAATTACGTCGCTGTAGCAATATTCCCTGCTTGACACACGCACATACAACACACACACACACACACACACATATGTGTGTATGTGGTATGTGTGTCTGTATTAAGGCGGAATTTCTTCATTTATCAAGGCGGTGGATACTACAGCATTCTCTGGCATATTAAAAGCATAAACAAGTTCAGTAAAACAGAATATTTATGTAGTATTCGACAATGTATTTCTGAATATATATATATATATATATATATATATATATATATATATATATATATATATATAAGGCCAACATTAACTTACCATTTCCCCTAACATTCTAATAGAGATAATCGGACTTATTACTGACATTACATATTTTTAATTCGACAATTATTTCTATAAATAAAAATTCGGACTCCCTATGGACAACCCTCTAAGTGGTGTACTCCCCTGCTTTTCTTGGAATTCTTGGAATCTGTCCCCGTTTAATTTGGATTACCTCGTAACATTGCGTATTTTAGATACATTGATGACATTCTTGTTTTTCTTCCCGAAGACACACAAGTTGAAAACCTCAAAAACAAGTTAAATAAAGTTGATAAATACAGGTATGATAATCACTTTTCCTACGTGCTCTATGAATCTGTAGCACTCAATATATAAATGAGAACATTAAATACATCACACATTCTTTAATAAACACTTCAATACCCTACTCATTTGATACTAAATACTATGAAAAATGCGCTACACATATTCTCGATAATCAATAACCACCGAAAACTTCTCTCATAAATAAACATCTTATTTTACCCATTCATTCCAATAATACAATAATTCTCGACACGCTTGATAAACTAGGAATTCCGCGAATACAAATCACATCACAAACTATAAAACAAAAATAAAATAATACAAGACAATTCCGAAAAAAATCCACATCTAACGCTAATATATACACTGTCCACTGTAATAACTGTCAGCAAATATACGTAGGGGATACTCAACCGACACTGGGGAAAAGACTTGGGAAACACAAATGAGACATCAAAAATAGCGCCTCATTTAACGCGCTTTTTAACCACGCGGCACAACGCGATCATTCATTTAACTTCTAACAAGCTAACGTTAATAAATTCGTATCAAATAAATCTCGACGAAGACTTCTCGAAGCAGCACTCATTACACACTCTAACACTATCAAACAATGTAAAGCTTTCTATAATTTATATCTTGCAATCAGCAAACTCATTTTAACCGAACAAAAATTAAATTCAGATCCTGGCTAGCTAACCCACACCACATTCTCTACACACACCTCGCATTAGATCTATATTAAATTTAATTAATTCAATAAATCATTTCATATAGATATGCTGTTATTTGTTAATATGTGTGTAGGTGCACACCCACGCACACACACACATATATATGTGCTTGCACACATATGGGTGGATATGCATATAATAATTTATAAATCACCACTCAAATGCTTTTGATAAATATAATATAATTAGTTACACCCTTTCTTTCGTTATCTTGCGACATTTAACGTTTGTAGTTACTCTAACATTAGTTTTAATTATTATGTTACTTACACATATGTATATATGCATGCATCCATATACATATATATATATATATATATATATATATATATATATATATATATATATATAAGTATATATTGTATGAGCTGGTATGCTTGCGAGTATTTTAGTAATATTCAATTAATCTATTATAATAAATAATTAAATACATATAAACATTACATACATCACCACACGGATAAATAATTAAATATGTTAATATATAGCCGATCTACCATAACTATAGGATTTACTTTAAATATGTTACTAACCACACGTTTATATTTTTTGTAAACTTATGATTAAATAACCCTTACCCGTATATGTTCATACAGAAGTAGTTTTCTCCTTTCTTTTCCTTTACCCCGTTTTATCTTTGAAGCATGACCGTTTTTTCTCGCCCTCTCTTTTATTTCTTTCTTTCTTTCCTTTTGCTTTCACTGTCGCGTGACTCAGACAGTGTATGACCTACGGTTAAAATTAGAAAGAAGCAATCAGCACATCTCATACCCCCACCTCCTCCCCATTTTCATAATTCAAGTCAAATCTAACCGCGACAAGTTCACCCCTTCTAAACAATTCTCCCACTTCCTATTGAAGTTCACACTCCGATCGTTTGCTTATAAACACCAACCGTCTATATTATGTCACACATTTTGATTTCTTCTGCCCAAAACGGCCGTAGTTTTTCACCAGCGGCCAAACACTCTGTACCTGTTATAATGTTTTCTTAAAGATGATCATCCTGATGAAGTCTCACTAGAAAGACGAAACGTTGATAAATATATAAATCATATATTTTTCTTATTTCTTTTTCAATAACCATATATATATATATATATATATATATATATATATATATATATATATATATATATATATATATATATATATAATACCTGATATAGTAGAAACCCTACACAATGAGATGGTCCCGTACATTTTCTTAGATCATCTATCTAGGAGACGGAAACCATGATATAAAAACTGCGCTCTACATCGTCTCTCAGTTATCTGGCTTCGACGTGTAACTGAAACTAGGCTTTGTAGCAGAAGAGCGTGCTCTGCGTGTCGTACAAGCGTACATCATGGTCATTTATATGTATAGATATTCCTACAAGACCCCTGGCCATAAAGACTTGTAAAAATAAATCACGCCTGCTGGACAATGCAATATGGTAGGATTACCTTCTTCTGCAAATAAGTGGCAACCATTATGTGCATATATATATATATGGTAAACAAATCATATACAATACTACTTTGCAATAGTGTACCACGGCAGTAAACAAGTTTCAAATGTTGATATGCCGCAACACATATACCAATAAGTGAACGATGTATATGATGAATTATAATGTTTTGACAGTAAATAATGAAATGGGTCTAAATGATTGGAACAAACAATGTATTATATTAACAATTTACTGTTATTAGTATTAATATATGTTATTGTAATATATATATATATATATATATATATATATATATATATATATGATATATATATATATATATATATATATATATATATATATATATATATATATATATATATATATATATATATGGACAGAGAGAGAAAGAGTGAGAGGGAGATTATTTACACACGTTCATTTCCATGCTTATATGTATAGAAAGAAAAATATTGACGCTGTTATAGAAATCGCTATGTTAACGGTTGTAAAATTCAAATTAATTGTCTTAAGAGAATTTCATGACATTACGAAACACATTCACCAAGTCCATCTGGAGTCACTAAGGTTCAATGTTTGATTCTAATTATCACTTACGAAGGTACAATTGAAAACAAAGATTGATACTAGATCAACCACAATGTTTCATAATGTAAAAATCGTAATATGGGCTCCAGGACTTGAAACATGAATACATTGTGGTATAGTTACTTCCTAGGTAACGCCGCGTTCAGCTAATATATATATATATATATATACATATTATATATATATATATATATATATATATATATATATTGGTCAAAAAGAGTGCAGTAGAAATGGGTCATGATTAATATCTTAGTGTGGCGACAAAGTATAATGGGAAGAAGGTAGAGATTGAAGAACTATAAACATGCTCTGACAATGAAAAGAAAATAGAATTGCAAGTGAAGATTCTGAAAGAAAAAAGGCTTTGAATGGGGGATGGTTGCATTTCAAAACTGTAACACAATTAATAAAATTGGATCCGATAAAACGTTTCGCTCAAATAAGTGTAATCTGAACAACCCCCATTCTTTGTTTAATAGTATTCTTGAATATACTCAATCGCAGATCTACAAATGTTTGCTTACCCGAGAATTGAAAAGGGCAACAGTTCTGTACATACCTGCAAAGACATAGAAAAATACAAATGGTTAGAGGGAACGAAAATTCAATTGATTCATAATGAATCGATTACTTTAATCGATCGATTACTAAAAGAGGTGATATGAATTTACAATGTGAGAACAAATTAAATTATTTATTATGGTTGGATTCTTCTGAAACAGACAATAAAAAATGTGTTACTTGTGTAGTCCCACACTATTTCTAGATTGTTTTGACAGTTTTCAGATGATGCCATATGTGATAGTATTCGATAACGACAAATTGCAATCGTAAACGGTAAATAATATGTTAACGTTTACTTGTAACTCACTATTGTAGCGTCATATTATAAATATACACGATAAATATTATTTTAACGTCAAATAAAGATTAAGTAACATTAAATCACAACTCTATACGGCAAAGCCTATTATAATGTTGAATCGCAACAACAACAATACTACTACTACTACTAATAATAATAGTAATAATAACAATAATAACTCCTAGTCAGTAAAATAATAATAATAATAATAATAATAATAATAATAATAATAATAATAATAATAATAATAATAATAATAATAATAATAATAATAATAATAATAATAATAATAATTTTCTTTTATCATAAAGTCTTTATTACGTATTTTTACAAACACAAAAACATATAAAAATATTAATGGGAGTGGGGACTTGCCTATTAGATACTCCTCCCCCACACTTTAAAATAAATTCTATTATAACGTCAAACAACAAGTCTACCAGATATAAACGATTAATATAAAGTCCCATTACAACTGTACACGATAACGTTAGCTTCTTTCAGAGATTACATCAAATTGAAACACGACGCGATAAAGACGTATCGTTCGAAGATAACACCGTGCTGGATATGCTCGTGTTGAGCTTTACTGATGATAAAGGCAATGAAAAACATTCGGAGCTGAGAACGGCTCAAATTGCGTGTCTATAAAATATAATCTATTTTTGAGCGAATGTTTAGTGCTAAATTATGTAATATATAAAACGTCTGCAAAATTCTATAAAGAACTAATAGAAAAAATCTGGAGTTTTTAATGACAATAAAAACAGTGGCTGCTCTGGTAGTATTAGTGCTAGAAATTATTGTCTAATGAAGCGAATTGCTCCATAAATGCTAACGATGCAAGACGGTCATCTCTTTTTTTAAATGTAGAAGTGTTTGATATGGGATATTTTAGTGTCGTCTTTAAACCTCATATTTATTAAACTATGGTTTTAAAAATTGAAAAAAAAAAACAGTAAAACCACAGGATAATTGCATTTTGTCTAATTGCAAAACAAGTACAGAAAACCTATTTTTTTTTAGCTTAATATAGTTTTATATCTTATGTTATCAATGTTTGACGGCCGAAACTATGTTTATTCAAATTCTGATTCACGACCGAAATATCGGTAGGTTTTAAAGAGTTGGCTATGTCATTATTTTAACTAGTTTGTTCTCATGTGTATCCACTGATTTCATAAACTAACCTTTCTACTTTGTCTACAATTTCATTCCATGTGTTAAACTTACTAATACGCATCATTGTTTTACATTACAGATTCCAAAAAGGGTTCATTAGTCGTAAAATACAACAAAAAAACAGAAACCGTTAGTTGTGATATTGTTGTTTCAGCATTAGATAATCTAAACGATGTTCATACACAATAAGATAGACAAACCAAACTAAACATGTTGAATTGTTGTCTGTAATATGCATAGTACAGTAAAACCGCTACGCTATGAACCTTTGATATGTCCATAGCGTAAAATTGGAAATTTCGTGGCACGAATTAAATGACTGACAATTTTTTCTTCATTAAAAGATATAGAAAATGTGTATAGGTTTGAACAACTATGGTATTATTTTATGAGAATAATTAAAGAAACTATCTTTAAACAAAATGTGTTAATTAGGCAAACTGTCTATTGATCAACGCAAATAGACATTGAATGGCTAAAAAAATGTTAATAGATACTGTATGTATATCATTGCACTAACATTATTGAATATGCTCATTATTTTTTAAATAATTCCAGTTCAATGATATCATTGAGTCTTTTATGTTTTGTTGAAATGACGATACTGTGTTCAGTTCCAATTTCTTAACGAACATTTTATTTGTAGAGCACAAACCACATCTATATCGTAGTTATTAAAGCAACTTTTTCTTTCATAAGAATGCTACAAGTGATACCGTATTTCCTTCGGCGACTTTCAAAAGGGTTTACGTTAGTTAGTATAGCGGGAAAAATATCTTTAAATATATTAATTTCTAGAAATATATCAATTAACTTTAAATTTGCTTTTTTAAAATACTAAGCTTAGTTCATAGCGTAGCAAGTTCGTATTTAATTTAGTTCATAGCGTAGGATTCTCATAACTTATAGGGTACATAGCGTAGGTGTTTTACTGTATAAGTTTGAGGCGAGAGAATTTGTCCTGACAGCGCGCATAAATTCTCAAGAGACTCTAGTCTTCTGTGTGTGAGAGAACCAGCGTTTCCTGCCGCCCAAAGACGAGGCCGAATACACTAAATATGTGTCGTGCTTCTTACAGCATACGCGCACCAGACGCATGCTGTAAGTTGCAGCTGAACGTCGACACAATTTTGATGACAATCTATAAAACTCTTCCGAGTTTCCCTCTATTCCCTCCCCCTCTTAAAGTCATTCTCTTTCGTCACCCGTTCTACCATGGGCAGATTTCTGCTAGCGTTTGCATGAATATGCCTTTACCTACTTGTGTCGCTCTTGAAATTAACCCTTCAGCGACCGACACTGGGTGATAAGTTGTTCGCATATTTCTCATGGTGTCTGCATGCACAGTGTATGTCAAAAATGGAACATGTATTTATACTTACACTTAAGATTAGTGTACTAAGCGAATTCGTTATATATATATATATATATATATATATATATATATATACATATACATATATATATATCCATATATATACATATATACATATACATATATATATATATACACATATACATATATAGATATATGAATATTAAAGTGAGGAAGTGTATACAATTTGTATAGTTTATAAGTTTATTAATTCAGCAAGTGTTCAAGTAAAGACACCAAATACAATTATTATACATATATAAATGCTATATCCACTATATCGAGCTTAACCGTATCTCGATAGGATCTAATATAATTATTGGTATCTATATTTTATATATATATATATATATATATATATATATATATATATACGAGTGTATACATTGCGTCAAAAATACGACAAAATGTTATAGTTCGCTAGTGTTCGCACTAATATTCATATACATATGAATTAACATCTCGTTCGGTGAAGTTAAAAAAAAAAAAAAGTAAACGTCTCAAACTGGAAAGTTGTAAGAGCTAAACAGAAAGAACAAACGTATCAATTCGTATAGAATTACGATATAAAAAAAGAAAAAACACGTTACATCCATCATAGCATTAGAGTGAAGGATTAGTTTTCGAATTCATTATAGACATCGGATCTTGTCGTACTTGCTATTTGCTTTCTTTTTTCCGCTAAACTGTTGAAATAGTTCGTTTGGCAATTTTTCACTTATTATGTATGAAACTGTTTTCTAAATTTCAAAAGCATGACGTAAAGAATGACTATCGACGAAAGAATTAAACTATTTAATGCATCCTGTTTGTCGTACATTGGTCTTAGGTCTTCGTAGTTTTGGGCGTTCTCCGGAGAGAATATATTCTTGACTTACTGATATACACTTCTGCATTTTACCCAACCTTGTTTATCACCACCGACGATAATTTAAAAAACATAACATAAACTATAGTTTTATATATTAAAGCTGTAAACGGTTTCCATATGTTTTCACCCGCAATAATTTAGTTGAATAAACTAATATTTTCTTTACTACTAATACTACTACTACTACTACAACGACAACACTAATAATAAGGCTTAAATTATGCAACAGCTGAACTATAAAAGAAACTCCTCGGGTGTGGAAACCAGCTTATATACTTTTTGTCTCGAAAAAATGAAACGCTCAAATGCTAACTTTTTTTTGGGGGGGGGGGGATTTTGAAAGTTTTTAATACACTTAAGGAAGTAAGTGTTACATGATTTAATTAATAAAATATATACAGTATATACTCCAATAACAAAAAATATATATTTTCTGTTCGAAATCGTACCGAGAAACGTATGTGTAATGATAATGGCTCATGTGTCAAAAATAAGAGCCTGTTTTGAACAGTGGTCTTCAAAACACCACCTTAAATGGTGGCTTGCAAAAGGCACCACCATTAATTATGTTCACCAAAACAAATCACTTTCAATTATGGACCTTAAATACACCACTTTTAATAATGGCCACCAATGACACCACCTTCTATTGTGGTACGAAAAATACACCACCTTTAATTTGGGGCCGCGAAGTACAACCCTTCCAATTATATCTACCAGAACACACCACCTTTAATTATAGCGACAAAAATACACAACCTATAGCTGTGGTCACTGGAAGACACCATCTTCAATAGTAGCAGCTATCTGAAATCTTAGTCAAAAGACACTGCCTTTAATTGTGTTCAACAAAATTAAATTATGGCAAAAAAATAGACACCACCTGCAACTTGGGACACAAAAAGATATCGCCTCGCATTATGACCACCAGAAGTTACTACCTTCAATTATGGCCACCAGCTTTAATTGTGGTCACCAAAAGACAGTAAATTTAAGTATTGCCACCATAAGACACCACTTAAAAGTATGGTCTATAAAAGACACCACTGTAAATTATGGGCACAAAACGTCGTTGAAACTGGTGAGGTATGTGTATATACAAGGACTGCAGATAAATTGCATAAGTATTACATATACTATAGTTAATTTAGTTGAATAATATCGTTAAATATTATAGATAATATAGACAATTTAAGTTATAAAAAACAGATTGAATAAGGCATCATTCCTCGTTTGGAACACAGAATGTAGGCAGATCTTTTTTATATAGAAGTCACTCCAGACAAGGCATGAAGCCATTTGATGTAAGGAGCGAACAGACTTCTTCAAACTACTAGGTCAAAAACTAGCCAATGATAAGTGTTAAATTGATGGATTCCCACCGATAAAATAACAATTATCTCCCGTTTGTCATAAACATCGCTCATGAAATAATGGAAGCGAGTTACAAAGTCTACTTTCAATTCTTCTTTAATGTTTTCATATTTAAAACGGCCAAAACAGCTATGGAGAAAATGGATTAGATCGCACATCCATAAAAAAAGTGTCATTTTTTTACCGGAAGTGTAATCAATTATTCCGACAAATTTCCGGGGTATAAAATTCGTGTACATAAATTAAATAATTATATATAATTGATTTCATGATTATGGTATAAATTGCATGAATAGAAATGAGGGACTTACTGGAACTAATATGGTAATAAATACAGAGTATTAAAAACACGATGAAAATAATTAAACTATTTTTTTAATGAGTTTCTACTTATGTTGAAATAGGATGTTTTTACAGACCCTCGGAGAAGGGGCAGCATGAATAAAAAATAAATGGGTAAATAAATAAATGTGGATGTAATACTACCTTTAAAAAAAGCAATAAGCTTATACTAAAAGATATAACTATGTGTGTTCTTATACGTACGCGACTGGCAGCAACATGAAATATATAGTAACAGACCTATATAATATGCTATTGCTATATGCGAAATGGTCGGTTTAAGTCAGTAAGACGCCTTGACGAAATAGGAAGAAGTTAAACGGAAAGGAATTACTTGGTCCGATTGCGGACAGCTTCATTTCAACGAGGTTTGATTCCTTGTAACATATGCTAAAGAATTTATATGAGTTCTCAATCAGTGTATTATGCAACTTTTACGAAGTGATAGGCATATACTTATTGACCGTGGTTGCTATTGTACACAAAACTGGCAAATAATCTTGTTTCAATATCTTATCCAGCGAGTTTACCTAATTGATCACACGAGATTTTAACTTGATTTACCGATTTCATAGTCTGCATCTATGACTGTTAGGTCACCGTCATTAAATTATTTGTATATACATTAATCGTAAAAAATTAAAGTTCGCTTGAAAGACAGTCTGTAATACGATAAAGCTTTAATTTTATTTATGTTTGGTTAATTATCGAATGCAAGGGAAATAATTCAATTCAGTTTCTCGTTTCTTGTCGGAACAGAGTTACCTTCCTTAGTATAAAAAACAAAGAAGCTTTTTTTTAATTAAAAGTTGTTTAAAATCTTAGTTACATGCATTTACAAATAACAAACAGGTATTGGACCTACACCGGTTGTGTCACACTGACTCTCTCTTCTTCTCTACAAGATCGCCCGTCTGTCATACTCCCTTCTCCCCGGGTAGCCCAACGGACAACCTATGAAATAACTTTTGGTTAGGTCATCCGATGTCAGATTTGTCTTAATGCATGTGATCCGATTTCCGATCACAGCTTTCTCGGAAAACACCTTTTTTGTTGTTTTTGACCAACCGGCGTCATGGACAAGGAATATTTCCGCTTTGTTGTTGGTTCATAATTTTATCAACAGTATTATTATCTAAATGACTAAACTATACCCACGAGAATTCGAACTCGGCATAGCTGATCTAATAGTCCGTTACGACTAATCATGCAATTCGAAGCATTAATCAGAACAAATAGCTTGTACTTCTCCCGTGTCAAGACGCTACTGTGTCGTCATTTTATCCCTTACTTGATTGGAATTTATTTATACATGTAAGTGAAGTTGTAGACAATGTATGGTCAGAAGCAGCAGACAATTATTTTTTGTAAATATGTTAGCTGTTTGTTGGATTGAGATTTTAGTGCAAATCATTTATTTCAGCCAATTGGGAAGACGGAGAAGTACACTTTCACACGTTTTGAAAGATACACCTTGGAGTGTTGGCTCTGAGTGCTGGAAGCTAAGTGATATCATTACACAGTCTATCCGATATTGTGTAGTTCCATTGGCTTCACCGCAAGCAATAAATTCAGACTGTCCAGTTACTGCTAATCCAACCATCTGACTTAGGAGTCGCCCATGATTCCAAAGATGCTTCTCTTTTCAAGGTCATTATGAGAATGTTTTACCAGTGGTTTTATATTTGGTTATTTCTTCCAAATGCGTTGTCTGTAGTCAATAACATCTTTTTTAAAATTTTTGTATCAATCCCCTGTTTCATTCTTCCCCTCTACAAAGTATTTCATCTAGGAGAACCAATGCTTCAAGCTGTAAGCGTGTAAACAAATCAATCGTAATTTTTTTTGTGGACTATCAAATATCATTAATCGAGCAAATGCAATTGGAGCAAATGCACTAATTTAAATAAGTCTCATTTACAAACGGCTTCATCGTGAAGCAGGTCAACCAACCTAGCGGCATGTACAAAGCGAAGCATAAAATTATGCGGTAATGGTGTCGACCTGTATAATTAATTACTTTTTCTAATGGCGTCGAACATGATTGCTCGACTGAGGAACGGACGGATTTTGAAGCGAAATGTTTCGCATTTCAGACTCGGTCTGACAGCTGCCTCAGGATGTAATGGAAGCATTTTTTTATTTTGTGTTGTTTCAATTTTTGTTTTCCTCGATTTCAATTGCACTGTTGAGCAACGTAAACAGTATACTGATAAAACAAATATTACTACTAGTAATAGTAGTAGTAAGATTACTACTAAAAGTATTATAAGTGCAATTCGGTACATCACAAATGAGATGCTATGAATAAAATATATATGGCAAGAGAGAGAGAGAGAATCATGTGAGAGAAGGAATTAAAACAGTAGGCGAGTGTATCAATTGGTCAGGAGGATAAATTACTAAAATTCAAAAGTTAAAGTTTGATAGCAAAAAGAAACATAACTATCACCTAATCACTGAATATCCAACAGTTTATTTTTAAACCTGTAATATCTAGAAAAGAAATAACAAATAAAATAAAATTGTATATATATATATATATATATATATATATATTATGTACATTTGTTTTTATTATTTTCACTATTGCTATCATTATTATCGTTTGATAATGTAATTCCCTATATTTATTTTCTTTATTTTATTATATTAAAATAACCTCTTAAAATTATTCTTTTAAAATTCTATACTTATATATGTATGTGTGTACGTCTGTTATATATATGTACACCTCTGTATATATCTATGTACAGATATATACATATACATATACATATATATGTGTTTGTGTGTGTAGATATATATGTATATATATATATGCATATATATATATATATGTATATAATTATTTTTATTTATACACCTATGTACAAAACGCCGCTACACTGACATGCCGATGTTACCGAGTTATATTTATAAGAAACTAAGATCTATAATCTTTCACTCAGATGTTCAAACTGGCAAAGATACACGTTCAATAAAAATAGCTTCGATGTTAATATATATTAATATATTCAATATTGAATACTTCGAGATAAATCTCTTCGTAAGAGAAGGATTACGTATTTGTTTTGTTTTGCTTACTATTTAAAACCAAATTACTTTTTCTAATCGACTGTTTCATGAATTATTATTAGAATGACACGAAATGCTTGTTTATTTCCTTCTATGCTTGTAATAGGAGTTTTTGTTTCATGTATCTGTTTTTCTGCGTAATTACCAATCACTTAAATGTTGTAATTGGGAATATTATGCTTGATGACTACAGAGTCACGTTTCGATCATCCATCATACTTTCACATTCGCGATGATCAGATGAGAAATATGATATAACTATGATTTTTTTCACATTATATTGTTATTATTATTATTATTATTATTATTATTATTATTATTATTATTATTATTATCATCATCATCATCATTATAAAACTCTATACATGAAATACATGAGACTTCCATTCAGCATTAATTTACGTATCAAAATTAATAAATAGTAAATATGGGTAAACAGATTTATGAGGTGACGTTTGTTAAGTAGTTAACGACACGGACTGACGACCTGGGTGTACCAAGTTCGAATCCAGTTCGTTCTACGGAAACATGTTCACTTTGGGTGTCGGCAACCTTCCCGTGATCCCTCCCGTATATATTTGTATTCTTTCTAGAAATTATTCCAATTAGAAAATATATAAAGGGAACCAATGCCAACAACTTAATCATCTTATTCTTAAGATATGTATGCACTTCATATTTTACTGCAGTTTTACGGCATTTCTGATTGGGAAAAATAGTTATTTTACGTCTCGTTTTATTTGAATCGACTATATACTATTACAATTCTTGTTATCTTAGCTTGCTTGCTACCATGCACAATGCGTGATGTCAGAAATGGCGATTAACATGCACAGCAAATGATGAGAGAAAATTAGGCGAATGCTCTGAATGATAAAATAATGGAGATGGAGAGAGGTGACAAAGGAGATGAAGAGAGAGTGAAAGAGACATATAAGGGTAGGGGAGAAAAGTAAGATTCAGGGTTAAGATGAGCTACATTTACTACATATATATATATATATATATATATATATATATATATATATATATATATATATATAGAGAGAGAGAGAGAGAGAGAGAGAGAGAAAGAATAGCGGGTAAAAAAACACATGATTATTATCAAGAATAAATGCATATACTTACTATAAAATGGACGATTATCAACCAATCTCAAATTTAATACTTATATATTTAATAATAATAATAACATATATATATATATATAGATATATATATATATATATATATATATATTACAAATACTGACCCAACGAGTCGCAAGTAGTCTAGAATATATGTAAAACTATCAAATATCTTTAAATAATTTAGATATATTAAAGCCCATCCTAAACTGAAAATTGTTAACATAAACTTAAGCCAAATTCCATCTTATTTATTACTACTGAAAGCACGTCATACGGGCACTAACATACAGTTTCCTCCCAATGGAATGATAATATGGTCACACACTCACCCGTCCTTGTAACCTCGCCTTTGTTTAGTAGGATGGGGGGGGGCTGTATGTAAGAACTAATTAATTGTTTGTGTCCTCGCGTTAAAGTGTTACAATGTCACTGCCAGGACCAGCTAACGTTCCTGTGTATCTACATTCTACATGGCTGTCCCGTGTTGATAATTAATTTGGCTTGTTTAAATGTCGGTTTTGTTTAACCAATTAAAGCGCTGTGTTTGTACTGTCAAAACGTGGGAGTCCGAAACATCCAAGGCGACTTTTTGTAATGCAGGAAACCGGATTTCACTTCCTATATTTTATCTTTTCTTACCAGTGGGTGAGGCCAGATAGATATTTACTTTAATTCAATCTTGTTTATATTCAACCCAGATACTATTTTACCAGGGGTTCCGTTTATAGTTTAGTTGAACTCCGAGTCTGAGTAACTAATTTTCAATTGTCTTTTTTTCTTCCGAAGAATAGGAATATAAGGAAATAAGTATTGTCATTTTACTTATTTCATTTTTTTTTATTTAAGAAAAATGTAACATGAAAGAAAGAAATATAACAATTTCTGTTTTTTATTCCCTAAAAAATATGCAGTAAAAACGCTATGAATTCAACCGTTTCAGTTGCTATTCCCTTAAACTGTGTTAAAGAAAATAACTATGACCACATATACGGCGTAATCACGTAGAAACATCAATTATCGTAAGATCACCGAAGTTAAGCAACGTTGAGCCTGGCCACTACCAGATGGATGTTGATTTAGGAATAACAGGCGCGGTATGTTGGAGGGTGGTGAAACCTAGCTGAAAATTTAAAAAAAAAACAACACGGCCCTGAAAATGCCTTCAGCTACTAATTTAGAATAAACTGCTTATCCACGCATAGATTGACACAGCGGAACATTGGGCGACTATTCTGTTCGCTATTGGGGCGAAGCATTCCGGAGACAGTATACTATTTGTTTGTTTCGTGTCTGTTAATGTTCTATTCAATAATTGTGGGCGTGCTTAATATAATTGATACGGTGCTTTTGAGTCGGCTATACGGGGTTCAAATGCAATCAAATCTACTGCGTTCAAATAATCACTAATATTATTAAGAAAGGTATAGACACACAAACCCACGAATGAATAAAAGTACCAATTTAATGACACTAACCGTTAACAATATATCTTCTCTAACTATAATTGTTTATACGTATTAAATGAAGCAAATAGGTTGATAGTCCGTAAAACAGGCAAATCTAACAATTTTCAATAGATTATTTCATATATGCCCGATGCTTATTTCCGGGTTTTTAGTGCTAGGCCTTTCAGATGGTCTGAGTCATTCCCGTAACAGGATGCTAGTCTGTCTTCAGTTAAATTCCAAACAAGACTGCTAACTATTTATACACCTAAGCGGTTTGTTTTATAGACATAACCAGATACTTCGCATTCCCAAAGTGTCACTCATCTACATACTGACCCGTCTCAACGTTGCTTAACTTCGATCATCATACAAGAACCGGCATTTCAACTTGATTATAATTGTAAACAAGCATTTAGTTTATAATAACCACACTGTTATGCCCATGGATGCTTCGCATAAGCTTTCATTTTTTTCTAATAATACTAAACAGTGACACTAGTGTTATATGAGTAGAAATATAATATAACTATTTAAATAAAGGATACAAAGGTAGGCGTCAGTAAATGTGTTAGTTAGAAAAATCAGGGGAAAAAACAACTGGATGTCGAAAGGACAAATGGATGTCGAAAGGACAGCGAGATCAGAAGGATCTTTAGAAAAACAGTGCGAAAAGGAACAAGGAAAAAGACAAAGCATAGGAAATTGCAATTGTAAAAATAATCCATAGTTTCAGCTAGTTTGGAATTATTAGACTGAACTAGTTCCAAGGAGAAGGTTATCATGGGTTTCTCTAAATGAAAACGTTTGATTTTCAAAAGTAAGTGTTCATAGTAATAAATTGAATAATCGATAAGCTTCCCAAAGAGATTTATATATGGCATAGAGTCGATTATATAAATATCTAGAATACCCGTCACAGTATATGCAATTAATATATATGTAGTTGTATATATATATATATATATATATATATATATATATATATATATATATACATATATATAAATGTGTCTGTGCTAGAACTGTTTCACACCAAATGCTGCTCAAGTAGAAACTATGCACGAATAGAACTGTGCGTAATAGTTTAATGTAACCAATCTCCCAATAAAAAAACAGAATACACGAATAGTGAATTAATAAGAGTTCGTTTTTTAAAGGAATATGCAAATTAGTTATCTTTATTTAAGTCGCTAACATATCCAAGACAGAGTATATTAAGTAGTTGCTTTTGCTTTTTAAATAGAACTATGGGATGTTAATATCAACAACAGTGCTGCAAATAACTCGAGTTTATATGTATAGATATATACACATACCTCACTTTCTCTCTCTATATATGTATATAGATGAATCTTGGGAATACGCTGACATTATTTACTAATTAATTCCATTTCATTCATTTTCATGTTCGAGTTAGTATTTCCATTGCCGAGCGTGCAGCTTACACGAAGAGATTTTAAAAATAAGCCTTTGTGGGTGATGGCAGTCAAGAAAATTCCGAAGCGGAATGAGTACTCAGAGTGCGGTGTTCGAGTCCTGCCTTATCCATCGCACTATTTTTAGTACGGATGCATTTACCTTAAGGTGGCCCATCCAGTGAGTAGCTTTGTGTATGAATAATCGAGGAAACAAAATAGACTCCAGAAAGCCCGTTAACCGTGACTTGTTTCATACGAATTGCTGTTGCAATTTATAATGTGAAGCGCGTTTCGGTTATTTAGCAAAAACGCCATTTCAGACGAGACTTTAAATAAATCCAACACATACAATTAATTAGCAATTTTAGCGATCATCAGCAAGGTGACCTTGCTCTAGATATTTCTAAGCTGGTAACGTTAACAATAAACTAAACACTTCTACTTAAATGCAATACACATGTTCAACTGCTCATCATATTCGCCTGCGGACGTCGTGATCAAGAGATAACGAACCCAAACATAAGAATAGAGAACGGAGACACGAAAATCGAGGAAACTAGTCTTGAAGAATTAATCTATAACATTAGTTAATGGAAATAGCGTGTTTGTGTGAGAGCTGTTTATTATTTACAGTAGGCACTAACATGCTCCAAAATCTAATCTGCTGTGTGTTGACATTGTTCCGAGTTGAAGACCTCGCCATCATTGAAATCCTCTTAATCGTATCTGACTCTTGCAAACCTAACGCTTTATAAATGTAAAAAAAAAACAGCACATTAAATCACCATGAAAATACATTACATATTTTATGTCGCACGGCTTAAACATCATCGCTAGTGATTGGTCGACTGCTGTCACGTGACTGTAACGTTTTCTTATCTAGATTGGAAAACCATTAATCGTTTTGACCGTCGAAATATTTTGCTCAATGTTTACATACCCATCCCGTTCTCCGTTCTACTCAACGAGGATGTACATACGCAAAAAAATAATATAAACAGAAACTGAAGGTTTGTAATAAATAAGTTTTCAGTGTGCCACACGAACACTTGTTATAATCAAATGTTCATCTACCGTATCGAAAATCGTGACCAAATTAACGACTGCTGATTTTGATGAGCAATCTGGGTTATTGGTAACGAAGAAAAAAATAAAACATAGCTTTATAAAAAATGATAAGCCTTTTTTGTATTAGCTGTTTTGAAAGTAAAGCTCTTTCGCCTACATCTGATGATTTCGTAACCAGAGGTCTTCAATTAAAGTCTTAGGAAATAAAGGTAAACAGGAAGTTCTGGAACAATTATTACTAGTAATAGTAGCAACATTAACAACATTTGCCAGAAACGATTAGATTATCTTTGATAAAAATGCTGTAACATAGGCAACTCAAAATTCTAATGAACGCTAGCAGAATCTAGGCCAATCGTCATGCGAAAAAGGGCATTTTTTTATATGATGTTTAATTTAAGATTGTACCATTAATTTCTAACCGGTTTCTGACGGGTACTTCAGCAAGTATATATTTACAATACTGTTCGTACATTCGATAGCGTGAAACAACACTACACTATTTATAAGTGATAAGACTTTGTCAGCTTTTTCCGTCTATTAAGCAAGAGTGAGGCATGCTAAAAACAGCCGTTACAAATAGTTCCAAGAGATTTGACACTAAAGCGTTGTCTCATTCCTTGGTTTATGGTTCTTGGTTGGGGCGTAAAAGGCAACGGCGAACGGAAACAGTTTTATATGTTTCATAATTGGCTACGTTAATTTGGTTAAGCAGGGATTTACAAGTTCGTTCCGTCTTCATGAAAAGGAATTTATTGGGCGAGAAAAAAAAAGGGAAAGGACAATACGATGAAAATGCGGGGAAAAGAGGATACAGAGAATTACGCATCTGTAAAAGGGGTTAACAGGGGGAGAAAAGAGAATGCAAACACAGTGTATCTTAGATGAAGAGAAAGAAAGTAAAGGATGTGAAAATGGAAGGTAATCGCGATAGTTTTTTCAGACGTTCTGAGTGTTGACGTTATTTAAAAAATGTGGTGGTATTTTGTTAGTCACGCTCAATTTTCGAATAGCATCGTCGTTGATCCGTCACGAATAAGTTTGTAAAATTGCAGATACGTCTTTTGTAATGCTATAATTTGAAATAGCATTTTGTTTGATCCGTCACGAATAAGTTTGTAAAATTGCAGATACGTCTTTTGTAATGCTATAATTTGAAATAGCATTTTGTTTGATCCGTCACGAATAAGTTTGTAAAATTGCAGATACGTCTTTTGTAATGCTATAATTTGAAATAGCATTTTGTTTGATCCGTCACGAATAAGTTTGTAAAATTGCAGATACGTCTTTTGTAATGCTATAATTTGAAATAGCATTTTGTTTGATCCGTCACGAATAAGTTTGTAAAATTGCAGATACGTCTTTTGTAATGCTATAATTTGAAATAGCATTTTGTTTGATCCGTCACGAATAAGTTTGTAAAATTGCAGATACGTCTTTTGTAATGCTATAATTTGAAATAGCATTTTGTTTGATCCGTCACGAATAAGTTTGTAAAATTGCAGATACGTCTTTTGTAATGCTATAATTTGAAATAGCATTTTGTTTGATCCGTCACGAATAAGTTTGTAAAATTGCAGATACGTCTTTTGTAATGCTATAATTTGAAATAGCATTTTGTTTGATCAGTCACAAATAAGTTTGTAAAATTGCAGATACGTCTTTTGTAATGCTATAATTTGAAATAGCATTTTGTTTGATCAGTCACAAATAAGTTTGTAAAATTGCAGATACGTCTTTTGTAATGCTATAATTTGAAATAGCATTTTGTTTGATCCGTCACGAATAAGTTTGTAAAATTGCAGATACGTATTTTGTAATGCTATAATTTGAAATAGCATTTTGTTTGATCCGCCACAAATAAGTTTGTAAAATTGCACATACGTCTTTTGTAATGCTATAATTTGAAATAGCATTTTGTTTGATCAGTCACAAATAAGTTTGTAAAATTGCACATACGTCTTTTGTAATGCTATAATTTTAAATAGCATTTTGTTTGATCAGTCACAAATAAGTTTGTAAAATTGCAAATACGTCTTTTGTAATGCTATAATTTGAAATAGCATTTTGTTTGATCCGCCACAAATAAGTTTGTAAAATTGCAGATACGTCTTTTGTAATGCTATAATTTGAAATAGCATTTTGTTTGATAAGTCACACATAAGTTTGTAAAATTGCAGATACGTTTTTGTAATGCTATAATTTGAAATAGCATTTTGTTTGATCAGTCACAAATAAGTTTTATATCACAATGTCGTTGGTCTCTAACAGTTAAATTTTAAATAGTTAGTCTGTCATCTATAAGATTAACATTTTATTTTCGTTTGTTTGTCAGGCTTAAGTTGTAAAAAGACTTTTCGTTAGTCGGACACTTTTACGTTTTAATTAACGTTTTGTATGGCTGTAACGTTTAAGTTTGAATGAGCATTTGTGTTTATCTGTTACATCAAAGTTTAAAATAGAACTTTGGTTGGTCTATCATGATTAAGTTTTTAATAACATTTTCGTTGATTTGTCATGCTTAAGTTTGAAATAGAATTTTCGTTTATCTGTCATGCTTAAGTTTGAAATAAAATTTTCATTGATTTGTCATGCTTAAGTTTTACATAAAATGTTCGTTTATTTGTCATGCTTAAGTTTGAAATAAAATTTTCGTTGATTTGTAATGCTTAAGTTCGAAATAGAATTTTCGTTTATCTGTCATGCTTTAGTTTTAAATAGAATGTTCATTGATATACCACGTTTAAATTTAGAATAACATTTTCATTGTTAAACGCTTATATTGAATGGACCTATACTCAGAATGTTCGTTGATACTAGATTGTTGCTTTTAGGCAGAGACAAGACTGAGGAAAGGACGGCTATTTTAAAAAGATAGATATATTTGTCACGGAACATAATTAAGAAATTGAAGATGACAGAAAGACAATAGCAGTGAAGGAAATAACGAAATAGAGAAAAGAAGGATGAGAGAAAGAAAAAAGTAAAGAAAGAAAGAAAGACAGGAATAAGGAGAGAAATCATGAAAAACAGGAAAGGGAAAGAATGAAAGATAAAAAGTAGGAACGAATACAAGCAAGAGAAAAATAAAGAAAGAAAAAGGAAAAAAGCTGACATGAAAGAAGGGAAAATAAAAAAGAAGGTCAGAGCGAATAAAAAGAAAAAGAAAATGAAGAGAAAGACAGTGAGAAAAAGGAGCCAATGAAAGCTAGAGAAAGAAAAGAAAAAATAAAGTTAGAAAGTAAAAAGTAAAAGAAAAACTTACGAAAGAAAGTGAGGATGAAAAACAAAAAAAAAAAAGGAAGAAAAGTAAGTAAGACAGAAAAAAGGGTGGAGAGAAATGTGCAGAGTAAAAAATAGAAAGGAAAGGGAAAAAAGATAAAACTGGAAAAAATATTGAAGGAAAGAAGGAAATAAACGGTGAAAGTAGAGATAAAAAAAAAGAAAGAACAGAAGGAATGTAATTCTTTTTTCTTTTACAATATTTTTTAATTGTACTTAATTTACTGATCAATTTTCATTCACTTTTTCTTCTTAGGCTTCTTCATGCATTTCGCTCCTCTTAACGTTAACCTCTTCTATAATCATCTCTTCACTTCCACAATAACCCCCCCCCCCCCCCCCGCTGTCACCTAGTTTATCTCAATATTCCCCCGTTTTCTTCCCCCATCCCAACTAACCTCGCTCAATACAATCCTATCCCTACGATCCCTTCTTTACTACCCGCCGCCCTTCACATAGAAAGTACAAACGTCGTGTGAAACGATCAGCAAATCGCAGGATTTTCGGATAGCGAGACAGAAGAAGCAATCCACATTTTTAGGCAGCTTGCCATTACCGAATGATGTGTGTCACTAAGTACTCGACCACTAATTTGGGCCCCGTCTGTTGTACGAAAGTCTGACTGCATGGGATTACCTGTGTCATGGGGTACCCTATCGTACTTCATGTTTAAAGGTAACCCATTGTGTCAACGTATCTCACAGCCCCAAAACAGGACAACGTTAATGAGATTTAAACGTTCACGCAACTATGTTAATTAAAAGATAAACACACGTTTTTTTTAACTTGTAAGTAGCGGTCACCAAATTCAGGCATTGGTACGACCTACCACGTACCTACAGTACGTCGTGATAATCCAGTGTTTATCGGCGCGAACTGTCGACATGGTGTGCCGTGTTCGATATCTGTTGAGTCTATTGCACCACTTTAAAAAATACTGTTTGAGAAGGTATAAAGATCCCCAGCTATTGATTAAATGGTAAACTATTAAGCCTTGGTACAAAGGTAAACTCATGAAAATACTGTTTGAGGTATAAAAATCCCCAGCTATGGATTAAATGGTAAACTATTAAGCCTTGGTACAAAGGTAAACTCATGAAAATACTGTTTGAGGTATAAAAATCCCCTGCTATGGATTAAATGGTAAACTATTAAGCCTTGGTACAAAGGTAAACTCAAAATATACTGTTTGAGAAGGTATAAAGATCCCCAGCTATGAATTAAATGGTAAACTATTAAGCCTTGGTACAAAGGTAAACTCAGAAGATACTGTATCAATACTAAAAAAGCAACACAAAAAACCAAGGCCATCAGAACCTCAATAGGGACTATCCCTATTTTATTTATTCCCCACGAGGACAGAGTTCGACACAAAGTTGTTTTTAAATGTAGAGAAAATTGAACTTCCCAAAAGGGGCACTCTATATTGGGATACACATAAAAATTGCTTCACTCTAGAAAAAATTCTTCTTTACTAACTCAGAATAGAAAAGATAAAATGTAGTATTCAAACGGATAATACACTTTGCTCCTTGCCAAAAAGGCCAAGTAAGCGGGCACTATCGTTCTGGGCCTTTAACACTGATTATTAGTGCTGGACACAATGGATATTCTCCGATATAGTGTATGTGCGATTATGAATTGGTTTTGAAGCAAGTATTGCGCAAACAGCAACCGCACTTCTCCTTGATTGCTAACGCACAAATCCAGCGTAAAGGAGTCATCAAGCTGATTGCAGAAATGCTGGGGTAAGCCGAGAAGAATTGATGTTATTACAACATCCAGTCTAACATACTGTTTAACTCAGCGATAGTGAAGAAAGACAGATGCATACCTTTCTCAAGCGTATTAGCGAATGTGTATTAGAGAAATTACATTTCTACCGCACCACTTCAAAGGTACGGCATCTGATATTGGTCCCCCATTACATATCTTGTTATGTAAATGATTCTTAATATAAATACGTAACATTCATAAAATAGATGCTAAGTAACTAAAAGTAATAGTATTAAAATGTTTATTCCTTAATTGAGCGTTTAATTTCTACAGGTGCGAATAGTAGTAGTAGTAGTAGTAGTAGTAGGAGTAGTAGTTGTAGTAGTTGTAGTAGTTGTAGAAGTAGTACCAATAATAATAAAATGGAAAGGCCGAGGAGAGCAGAATCCAAACCTTGAGTTGAGAGTAGTTCGATGTTAAAAAGTTTCACTATCACTCAAATTCTATAAAAAATTCCGACGAGACAACAATGATAAAATTCTGGTGCGAAAACAAATAGTGAGTTTCACTTATGATAGAAAAGGTGATGGTTTATGTAAATCTGGTGAGACTTCCTGTCACTCAGAATCCATGAAACACCGCCTGATTTTACCAGTGGGAAAATCAGGTAAAGACTTATGAGAGCACTCCTGATGCTGATGCTGCTGATTATGTTGATGGTAAGTATCTTAATTTTTTTCTCGGTAAAATACCTTAATAAAAACATACCTTAATAATATGAAACACGTCGCGTCCCGTGAGGAAGGGTATTTTACACGAATAAATTTAAAACCAAAAGAAAAAAAAATTTGATCTTATCCATATGCTTTTAACGACGTTTTGCACAATCTATCAAATAATAATAATAATAATAATAATAATAATGATAATAATGATAATAATGATAATAATAATAATAATAATAATAATAATAATAATAATAATAATAATAATGATACCAGCCTAGGCTGACACCACACAAAATAGTTGCATAGAGTCAAGGAGGATGAGAAGACCGAGGAGGGACAGCACAAACGAGACCTCTACTGGAAGTGCAGAGACTGCTGGGACTTTGGGGAGGCTTATTGCCACCCAAATCCCAGAGAAGACGAATGGTGCTTACCAGCGAGAAATCAATGGTAAACGGCTGTTGTGATACTGCAAGTTTATTTGCGGTGGCTATCGAAAAGAGGTGGAGAATACTGGAAATCTGGGGAGATTTGTTGTCACTCAGACTTCAGGGAATACCACCGGTTGTCGGTGAACAATCACTGATGACCTGTGTGAGAACTCCTAGTGAGTAAATAATACTAGCCATACGTAAGTTGAAGTAGAAATAAAACAAAAACCTAAAAAAATAATCACATGAGCCTAAGAGAACTGAAACTACCAGAAATCTTATAAACTGCCCCCTACGGCCCCTTCCCCCCCTCGCCCCCCCTAAAAACGCATATAGTGGTACCACACAAAATAATTGTGAAAAGTCAAGAAGAATGGAAAGATCGAGGAGGGACAGCACTAACTCGATCTTCAACGGAATGGTGCGAAGAGTAATGAGACCTTCCATTGTACACCAATCGTCGCTGCCAAATAGAAATAAATGTTAAGCTGCTGTTGCGATAACGCAATAAGGTTTGCAACAGAGAGTGCTTGAAATATGGGGAGACTTGTGTGAAAACTTTAGTGAGTTTATATTACTACCACTACTACTATTACTAATACTAATACTACTACTACTAATTATAATAATAATAATAATAACCATAATATTAATAATACGAAGAAGATAAAGAATAGGAAGAAAACGAAAAAGACAAAGAATAGATATATACGAATGTCATGAGACATGCCTATCTTATACAGATAATAAGTTGACGCATAATTGATGCGATATAACGCGAGTACAGAGCGATAGACGGGAGTCTGCACCAATTGACCTAACTACACCAGTGGACCATAACATTATCGAGACTGCGAAAAAGAGATTGGGCAGACACCAGAACTTGCATTCGAAATCAAGTGAATCCACCGCCTCTGAAACTCAACAGTGATACCCATCGTGATTAGTGCATTTGGAACCGCCTCAAAGAACGAAAGAACCTGCTATGGGAAATCTGATCTACATGACAGCAATTGAAGTGCACAGTCATCGATCATACTTAGAAGAAGTTAATAATGCGGAAAATGGTGCGACTCTAAGACATAGCAAGCGTGACAGACCGCCTAATAAACCGGTGTTGTCCGGGCCTTCGGGTCTGGATTTGCGCCGGTCTATCGGTTGTCCGTCCTGTGCGGTTCTAGGAGGTGCACCCTCCCAGACTTTGCCTCCCCTCTTTGGGGAGGAGTAATCTTGTTGCTTACTGCCTGAGGCGCCCCTGCCGGGGAATGCCGACGGGGCTGCCCAGGCAATTTTTAAACAGCCAGAGTGCTCAAATTCTCGAGCGCTGGTTCTTTCCCACTTTCCCGACCTTGTGTCACATCTTACCTTGTGGGTGGAAGATAAATAGAAGCAAGCGTGACAGACCAACTTAAATGCTATTCAATCTATGCGTCTAACGATAGAAAATTGCTATTTCTAACTTAAACGTGACAGAAGAAAAAAAAAGAAGCAATTTTCAACTTGAACGTGACAAAGTGGCCGACGAGCAGGGTCACGTATAGGGATGTTCGAATGTTTCTAAAAGAAGATCGGTCCATTTAAGCTGTGCGGCTGGCGATATGAAAATGTTCCTATTTACTTGCCTCTTAACGAAAGAAGAAGAGTTAGACACAAGGTCGGTTTTTAATGTAAGGAACATCCAGCTCTCCAAAAAGAAGAAATCTAGATTGGAAGAAAAATCAAAATGGCCTTTGTCTCGAGCGATTTCTACTATACTGATCGACGACAGATAAGATCAAGTGTAGTATCAGAACAGATTCTACACTTTTTTCGTAACCAAAAGTTCAAGGATGTGGCAATGAAAATGTTTTTTGATACTTCCGTATAAGGAACCCGTGATACTGTTATTTGGCAAACGTTACTATAGACGATATAAAAGATTGGGAAATTAGTACCAAGCAATTTATGTCGGTTTACCTACTGATCTGTGACGTATTTACGTTAAACCAATTTAATATTTATTATTTAATAGAAAGTATAAGTATATTAAGTGATTGTTATATTGGCATTAAGTATTTAGTCATCATGGTAACCCTACTTCCGGCAGAAAAAATGGCCGACGAATGATTAAATGCATAATGTCAATATTAACGGTAAATTCACATACTTATAATTGTTAAATGGTATTTAACGCAAACATATCATATGTGAGTATTGATTTACTCCTCTCCAGGAGTTAGGCACAAGGCCAGTTGTTATCTTACTCCCACAAGTAAGATGTGACCCAAGGTCGAGTCGGGAAAGTGGTGTTTAAAAATTGCCTGGGCAGCCCCATTGGTATTCCCCTGTAGGGGCGCCTCAGGCAGTAAGCAATAAACTTACTCATCCCCACAGAGGGGAGGCGAAGCCTGGGAAGGTAGACCTCCCAGAACTGCACAGGACAGACCCATTGTCCGGCGTAAATCAAGACCCGAAGGCCAAGACAACACCAGTATGGGGTGCAGTATCCATCGGAACAAATACTACACTTTGATCTTAGCCAAAAGGCCAAACATATCATATGTGAGTAGCTAAATCGAACCAAATTGTTTGGGACTTATTTTTCAGCTATATTTTCTTAACAAATCTTTTCTGTCGCCAATGGTAACGTTTCTTTGTTAATTAAAACTTAACCAAGACAGAAAACCGAAATGTCATAAAACTTAAATGTGTTGGACATAGCATATAACAGAAATGCGTGGATGGATCTAAAGAAAAACAAACACAAAAATTCTTTGAAACTGCCTCTCTATTCACATTCCGTTTTAATGAGACGTTAGTATGAATGGGAGTGTAAAGGACAAACAGTGTCGCATTTCGCCTTCATTTTCTGTTTTACTTAATAAACTTTAACGAAAGAAAGAAAGGAAAGTCCGCGTGGAAACATTCATAAAATGAAATGAGGTCGACTGTAGAAAGAGGTTGGCAAATACACATTTATCTCACATGTATCAACGCAACATGCCGCACTCATATTTGATGAGGTTACTTTCTTGGGGAAATGACTTTTATATTTGTAACCAGGAACAGTTTTGTTCAAGACATAATGCTACTAAACCTTATGTCTAGAATCCTAATACCAATTTTGAGCAAAATCTATAGCATGCTTTTTATTCTAGAAACTATCTTAAATGTAAGGCTTAAGCTTAAGGAGGCTTACGGAGAAAGTTAAATCTAGAAAACATTGCTTAATCTGTGTATAGTTCCTATGAGTCATCTTAATGCAAATCGAAAATATTTGAATTTTCAAATGGGGGAGTAGAGCTCATATTATGCCACTTACATTTAAAGAGTTGCTAATTTAATAGGTCCCTCAATATCCAGGCCCTGCCCCATTACGCCACTTACAACTCTTGAAAATATTTCAAACAAACTGAAATTGTGGTGAATCTTTATTAATTGACGTATACTATCTCATGTTAAAATTTCACAAAAATTGGAGATTTCTGTATTTTCATTAAACGTTTCACCTCCCTCTTTTCACCCCCTTTTCATGAAACTAATTTAAATTAAATATAGTTCACATAAAGATCCAAAATGTATAATGATCGGTTAATTAGTTTAGGAGAGCATTATATACATAAACATATATAAACTTATACGCATACTAAACTCTAAATAAAACAATATCTTCATGTTTTGATTCACATATTTACTCACGAGGGCAAAGCGAGATATGAGGTCGGTTTCTAATGTAAGTGGCACCCAGCTCCTTCAAATGACACTTTTGATGGGACAAACAGTAAATCGGCACATTCTTTAAAGATTACGCATACTCTGACAGTAAACAGAACATATGTTACACTTTGATCCAAGCCGGAGAGTGAAAGGAATAAATATCTATCGTTGCTAAAGGCAAGTGGCGGTGTTAAACACTTTAACAGCGCGGACTTCGCGCTCGACGTGCCATGTTTTAATTTAGTCAGAGATATTGCTCTATATTTATTAAGGGATGTTATTAAGTTTCAAAGTGGTCTCTCTTGTAAATATTTGATCCTGAAATAGAATCGCAGAACCGAATTACAACTTATTCACATATATATTAATGCAAACGAAAACGGAAGCTGTTTATATTTGAGAAAATAATAACGATTTATAGTAATACCCCTCAACCCCAATATCCCGCACTTTGAATATTAATGCAATACCCCTTTTTTTCAAGTTTTATTATATTTAGCTTCCTCCTCTCTATTAGATAGTCTATCCTTCTTCCATTTCCGTTATGACTTTTACATACACACTCGTTAACCGCCACCTAAACTCTCATAGAAATGTTCCCAGCAACAGATTAAAAATTTAAAAGAATTACATAAAAGTGCATTTGACCCCGTCACGTAGGTTTATTTATCTCTCTCCTACTGTGGAAAGATTAGACGCAAGGTCGGAAAGTGGGGAGTGAACATCCAGCACCTTAAAAGAAGAGAACTTGCGCTTACAAACTGCCTGGGAAGTCCTGTCGGCATCCGCGGGTAGGGACACTTCGGGCGATTAGAAATAAGCTAACCACTTCTCAACGGGCAAAGAAGGTAAAGCCTGGGAGAGTGGACCTCCTAGAACTGCACACTACCATACCTCAGCTCGACAGAGAATAAGACCAGTCGGAAATGATCTATACTCTGGCGGACTGATTGTCGATTACGTATCCTCAACAGCTGACTTCATTACGTAGATATTTAGAAATATTTCTTGCGTACTTACATCTAATTTAAGTACACAGAAAACATGAGCCTACACAATACTAAAATAGTAGAGAACGTTGAATTCGGAAGAAGAATCGGCGTTGAAATAGTAGGCTGTCTACCTAGTCTACCAACTCTGGTCTACATGTACTATTCTATCCTACTAGTAAAACAAAACAAGGTATTGCATTTTTTAATTAGTTATTGATAGTAATAAAACAATCAACTCTAATCATAGAGGAACAGATGTTGTAATACAATATAAATTAAATAGAACTAGAAAACATATCCTTTTTCCGGTCGCATACTATTACTAGTATATATGAACGTTTAGTTTACTAATGAACAGCCGAATGTGACAATTTTATGTTGACGTATGTTACTCCCCTCCCCATTAGCGGAGGAGGTAATATCTGGGAGAGTCGTCTCATGACAAGAGAACATACAATAAACTAGCCACCCCCTCGGCTGAATTTAGCATTGAAATTGTACAATAGTACATTTAATATAATTAATAGTAAAGATTAGGCTTAATAACGACATATACAGATCGTCATATGGCATAACGCCCCAGATTTGTCACTTCCGGCTAAGAATGTGTTCAGTAGTTAGCGGTTAAATGTGTAAATCAGTCCACTGTGTATTTTACACACACGAAAATCTAGGTCAACACATAAGACATAGTGAAAAGTGATTTCTTTCATTTGAAATTGTGAGTGTTATTTTTAACACAAATGTATTTATTATAATTTAAATGTTTTCTTTTTCTAAATATTCAAAGGACATATGTTTAACAACACCCTTACCATGTTAAGAATAGCTTTCTAAATAATAACGTTCTTAACTATTCTATACTTGCAACTAACAATTTGATAAGCAAAAGAAAATGTGTTTTAATCTAAAAAGAAGACTAGTAAACAGAGCCCCTGGCGAGAACATAATATAGCGGTAACATAATATAGCGGTAACATAATATAGCGGTGACGTAATATAGCGGTAACGTAATATAGCGGTAACGTAATATAGCGGTAACGTAATATAGCGAAGACTGATTTTCGCCTTTCACCGCTAACTGCTGAACACATTCTTAGCCGGAAGTGACAAAACAGGGCGTTATGCCTTTATACCACCAGATCTCAATTAGTAAAAGATCGACTGTATCCTTAATTTGAGTTTATGATGAAAGTGGCTGTTTTTCGGGCTGCTGTACTGAGATTGAGGTGCAGTATCTGTTCTCAACGAAAAATAACTCCTTTTTGACTAGGGCATTTTTTAATTTACCATCCAGAACACCTTTTTGGAGGAGACAGATATCCTGTATTTAAAAAAGATACATAACTTTGTGTCTTACCTTGCCTCGGTAAATAAACAAATACATAGGGATTGTTGCGTTAACAAATAGGAATCAATCATACCTAATTCCCCGATAACCAGTTTTAGGTTCGAGTTAAGGTTAGAGTTAGGGTTAAAATTCACCTGTTTTTGTAGATAAAGTATTACAAAGTAAACCACCTACAAAGGTAGTACGAACAATTCTCCGCCAAGGAAAAATAAATCTGAAGAATGACGGTACGCATATCGTTCGAAGCGTAGTCGAAAGGTAAATAACATTCGATGCCAATTGTGCTAAGACCTCCACGTCAATAATTCAGACAATATTGACAGGTTAGTCTGAGGGGTTTAAACTCACATGTTTACTTTGGAGATCAAGTATTGCAAGATAGACCAGTTGCAGAAGTAGCACTTGTAATTTTCCGATGGTGAAAAATATATCAGTAAAAGACCGAGACGCACATCTGCCGAAATGTAATCGGAAAGTAAATAACAACGGTGAGAACAATAGTCCGAAAAAAGTAATGATAAGAACCCTACTTCAATAATTCAGACAATAATCTTATCTCACAGATTTGCAGCAATATCAATAATAGAAGGGGATTATGGGATTGCGTAGCGTTAAGAGCCGGTGTTTACTATGAGTGCGATTGTTAGTATAAGTAAAACTTATGTTACACGGTTGTCCCATTTCTTGAGTACATATAAGCTGCCCTTATCCAGCGTTGCTAGGGAGTTATGTTTTAATTCTATTTTTGTTTTGTCTGTTGTAAAATATGCCGTTTATTTTTATTTACCAAATTATTATTGTTTTTTAGATAGGAATTTCGAAAAATTTTTTTAGTTATAACTGTATCGCTTGATCAGTAAATAATTAACAAATCAATTTTTTAGGAACCTATAACTAATGTTGTTATAGTTATATTGTTTTAATCTTTATTGATCTGTCTCTTTTATAATAAAGAACAATGTGTATTTATTTGTATATATTATATATACATTTATATATACATTAATATATATATATATATATATATTAATGTATGTATATGTATATATTAATCCACATACCTACTGTTTCGCTGTATAATAGCTCACTGATGCGGCTAGACCAGTAAGTGCCTCAAACCGGGATTGAAAGTCAACCGTCAAGCTGAAGGTCGGAGATCCTACTCCTGCGCTATCATACGACACTGACTGAATGTATGTAATATCTCAATGTAAACATTGCA